>PVIH01002620.1:85748-183226 GCA_004025045.1 Sigmodon hispidus | reverse complement strand
TATTCCAAATGAAATTGAGTATTGTTCTTTCAAGGTCCAAAAAATATTGTGTTGGGATTTTGATAGGCAGTGCATTGAATCTGTAGATTGCCTTTGGTAGAATTGCCATTTTTACTATGTTGATCCTACCAATCCAGGAACATGGGAGAGCTTTCCATTTTCTGATATCCTCTTCAATTTCTTTCTTCAATGATTTAAAGGCAAACTAATCAAAAAACAGAAAGAGAGTGTTCAAATCAACAAAATCAGAAATGAAAAGGGGGACATAACAACAGACCCCCAGGAAATAAAGAGAATTATCAGGTCATTTTTTGAAAATCTGTATTCCACAAAAATGGAAAACCTAGAAGAAATGGACAGCTTTCTGGACAGGTTCCATCTACCAAAATTAAATGAAGATGAGATTAATTACCTAAATAGGCCTTTAACCCTTAAGAAAATTGAAACTGTTATTAAAAACCTCCCCAAAAATAAAAGCGCTGGTCCAGATGGTTTCAGTGCTGAATTCTACCAGACATTCAAAGAAGAATTACTACCGTTACTCCTCAAACTATTTCACACAGCAGAAACTGAAGGAATATTGCCAAATTCCTTTTATGAGGCCACAATCACCCTAATACCCAAGCCACACAAAGACACAACAAAGAAGGAAAATTACAGACCAATTTTCCTCATGAATATTGATGCAAAAATTCTCAACAAAATTTTGGCAAACCATATACAACAATGCATAAAAGATATCATCCACCATGACCAAGTAGGCTTCATCCCAGAAATGCAGGGTTGGTTTAACATACGAAAAACTGTAAATGTTATCCATCATATAAACAAACTAAAGGAACAAAACCACATGATCATGTCCTTAGATGCAGAAAAAGCCTTTGACAAAATCCAACACTCCTTTATGATTAAAGCCCTGGAGAGATCAGGAATAAAGGGAGAATACCTAAATATAATTAAGGCGATTTACAAGAAGTCGACAGCCAGTATCAATCTTAATGGAGAAAAACACAAAGCAATCCCACTAAAGTCAGTAACTAGACAAGGATGTCCTCTCTCCCCTTATCTATTCAATATAGTTCTCGAAGTTTTAGCTAAAGCAATAAGGGAACGAAAAGAGATTAAGGGCATACAAATTGAAAAAGAAGAAGTGAAGCTATCTCTATTTGCAGATGATATGATTGTATACATAAGTGACCCACAAAATTCTTCCAAGGAACTGCTACAGCTGATAAATACCTTCAGCAATGTAGCAGGATACAAGATAAACTCAAAGAAATCAGTAGCCCTTCTATACACTAAAGATAGAAGAGCTGAAAAAGAAATAAGGGAAACATTACCCTTCATATTAGCTACAAATAGTATTAAATACCTTGGAGTAACTATAACCAAAGAAGTAACAGACCTATTTGGATAATTAAATTTTATCACCCCCTAAACTACTTTTCCTGTCTGAACTTTGTTCCTATGCAGACATTAGGCTTGTCTAGAAGCTGAGAAAGTTTACTCAAAAAAATGGAGGTGCTTTTCTAGTTCTTTACTAGCTGCTACAGAAATATAAAGTAGGAAATCAGTTGGTACCAACAAGGCTGACCTATCAGAGCCAAAGGCCTTGTTGGAGGTAAAGTCAAAAATCTTAAAAGGAGTTTTGGTGTTAATTGCCTTTTAATATGTTAGCTATTTTCTGCAGAGGATTTCTTGTGAGTGAGGGCATCTTCTCTGTTTATTGTTTTCTCAGAAGTTCTTTCTCAGGAACTTTTAACAGTGTGATTCCTAATTTGTTGGGCACAACTTTTCACAACCATTTAGGGGCATACCGATAATCTCTCCTATCTGTGTGTGAAAACAGTCATACAGACAAGATTTTTTATCTCATAAAATCAAGTCTTTCTTCCTCTGCCCAGAGAAGACTCAATGTCTGCCTTCCCTGCAGACTTATCTCTACTAGTAAGCATCCAGGCAGAGTCAGCCATCTACAAAGTAACCCATTTGAAACTTTTCTCAGATATCCAAGGACAGCTACAGATAGATGACACACTGATATGTCCTAAATTCACCACCCCTACTGATAAGAGAACTATTAGGAGCTAACTAATCTTAGGCCTTTTAACTCCCTGTACTTGCACCTGTATTCATTAACACAAGATCCTAACTTAAAGGCTTAAGGAAAAAGTTTAGCAACTCCTAGTTTCAGGTATCAAAACAGCCATCTATTCGGAAGCATCAAGACCTGCATAGCCAAAAGGGCCAAATCACCTATAAAGGCAGACCCTTCAGAATAACACCTGACTATTCAATGGAAACAATGAAAGCAAGAAGGCCCTGGTCAGGTATTATACAGACACGAAAAGTCCATGAATGCCAACCTAGACTACTGTACCCAGCAAAACTATCAATCAATATAGATGGAGTAAACAAGATATTTTACAATAAACCAGATTTAACCACAAATCAGGCCCTACAAAAAGCTCTAGAGGGAAAACTCCAACCTAAGGAAACTAAGAAACACCCATGTAACCATAAATAATTCATAAGCCCTTGGAAGAACACTCCCCCAAAAAAGGATATACAAGCTACTACCAAAACTGACAGGCAGTATCAATCATTGGTCATTAATATCCCTTAATATCAATGGACTCAATTCACCTATAGAAAAGCATACCCTGGTACAAAACAGAAATCATCCTTGTGCTACATACAAGAAACACACTTTAACTTCAAAGACAGACACCAGCTCAGAGTATAGGGTTGGAAAAAGACTTTCTATTTTTTGTTGTGAGCCTAGCCTTTAACGGCTGAGCCATCTCTCCAGCCCGGAAAAAGACTTTCTAATCAAATGACCCTAGGAAACAAGCTAGGGAGGCATTCTAATCTCTAACAAAATAGGTTTTAAACTAAAATCAATAAAAAGAGACCAGGATGGAAACTACTTATTCATCTCAGGAAAAATCCATCAAGATGAAATTTCAATCCTGCATACGTATGCCCCTAACATAAGAACACCCACATATGCAAAAGAAACACTACTAAAGCTTAAACCTCATATCAAAACTGAGATACTAATAGTGGGAGACTTTAATACTCCACTTTCACCCTTAGACAGGTCAACCAGACAGAAACTCAACAGAGAAATAAGGGATCTAGCAGAAGTTATAACCCAAATGGACTTAGTTAATATATACCAAACCCTCTACCCAAACAAAAAGTAATATACATATTTATCAGCACCTATTGGAACTTTCTCTAAAATTGACCACATACTAGGTCATAAAGCAAATGACAATAGATACAAAAAATGGGTATAACTCTTTGTATGCTATCAGATCACCATGGTCAAAAGTTAGAGTTCAACAACATCAAGAATTACAGAAAGCCTACCAACTCATGGAAACTAAACATCACTCTACTGAACCACCCCTGGATAGAGAAAGAAGTTAAGAAAGAAATCAAAGTCTTTCTAGAATTTAACAAAAATGAATCCACAACATACCCAAACTTATGGGACACAATAAAATCAGTCTTAAGGGGATAATTCATAGCACTAGATGCCTAAATGAAAAGACTAGAGAAATGTCACACAAGAAAACTATCAGCACAGCTGAGAGCATAGAACAATTAGAAGTAAACTCACCTAGAAGAAGTAGAAATAATCAAACTTAGAGCTGAAATCAATACAATTGAAACAAAAAGAACAATATAAAGAATCAACAAATCAAAGTGTTGGTTCTTTGAGAAAGTCAACAAGATAGATAAACTAACCAAAAAAGCAGAGAGACTATCCAAATTAACAAAATCAGAAATGAATATGGGGACATAACAACAGACCCCAAGGAAATCCAGAGAATTATCAGGTCATACTTTAAAAATCTATACGCCACTAAAATGGAAAACATAGAAGAAATGAATGGCTTTCTGAACAGATACCACTTACCAAAATTAAATCAAATTCAGGTAAAAGACATAAACAGACATACAGCCCCAAAGGAAATTGAAGCTGTTATTAAAAGTCTCCCTAGATGGTTTCAGTGTAGGATTCTACCAGACATTAGAAGAAGAACTAATTCTAATATTCTTCAAACTTTTCCATCCTGTAGAAACTACAGGAACATTGCCAAACTTTTCTCATGAGGCCATAAAACTCTCTCTATTTGCAGATATCATTGTATACATAAGTGACCCACAAAATTCTACCAGGGAACTTTTACAGCTGATAAACACCTTCAGCAATGTAGCAGGATACAAGCTTAACTCAAAGAAATCAGTAGCCCTCCTATACACTAAAGATAAAAGGGCTGAAAAAGAAATAAAAAAACATCACCCTTTATAATAGCTGCAAATAGCATTAAATACCTTGATATAACGATAACCAAAGAAGTAACAAATCTGTTTGACAAAAACTTTAAAGCACTGAAGAAAAAAATTAAAGAGGATATCAGAAAATGGAAAGATCTCCCATGTTCCTGGATAGGTAAAAACAACATAGTAAAAATGGCAATCTTACCAAAGGCAATTTATAGATTCAATGCAATTCCAATCAAAATCCCAACATAATTTTTTTACAGACTTTGAAAGAACAATACTCAGTTTCATTTGGAATAACAGGAAAGCCAGGATTGCCAAAATGATTTTGCTCAATGAAATAACCTCAGGAGGCATCACCATCCCTGACTTCAAGTTATACTATAGAGCTACATTGGCAAAGGTGACTACTTCCTAAATATAACACCAGTAGCACAGACACTAAGAGCAAGAATCAATAGTGAAACTTCCTGAAACTGAGAGGTACTATAAAGCCAGCAACACAGACAATAAGACAAAACAGACAAGACAGCCTACAGAATGGGAAATGATTTTCACCAACCCTACAAGTGACAGAGGATTGATCTCTAAAATATGTAGAGGACTCAAGAAACTAGAGCCCAAAGCACTAAATAACCCAACTCAAAAATGGGGTTCAGAACTAAAAAAGGAGCAGAAGAATTACAAAGGGCTGAAAGGAATCTGAAAAAGTACTTAACATCTTTAGCCTTCAGAGAAATGCAAATCAAAACAACTTTGATATACCATCTTACACCTATCAGAATAGCTAAGATTAAAAACACAGATAACAGCCTATGCTGGAGCGGTTGCAGATCAAGGGGAATACTACTCCATTGTTGGTGGGAGTGTAAGCATGTTCAGCCTCTCTGGAAGGCAGTATGGCAGTTTCTCAGAAAACTGGGCATCAATCTCCTCAAGAATCCAGCAGTACCACTTTTAAGCATATACTCTAAAGATGCACACTCACCCCATATGCATTAGCTCAACTATGTTCATGGCAGGATTATTCATAATAGAAAGAACCTGGAAACAGCCTAGATGCCCCTCAACTGAAGAATGAATTAACAAACTGTCATACATCTACACAGTGGAGTACTACTCAGCAGTAAGAAAAAATGATATCCTAAAATTCACTGACAAATGGATGGATTTGGAACATATCCTCCAGAGTGAGGTATCACAAACCCAGAAAGATGAGCAGGGGGTGTAATCACCCATTAGTGGACTTTAAACAAAAAGCAAAGAACAACCAAGCTGCAAACCACAACCACTGAACAGCTTGAGATCTGAAGCACCTGGGACTGTCACCTTGGAGCCCATTACCTCAAGAGGAACACCTGACCCAGTCTAAATATTGTGGTGAGTAAAGTGGATCTGCCAGGAGTAGATGCTGAATTAAGCCACCTTAGAACCCCTTGCCTTTTCTGAAGAGGAGATGAGGGAATGTGGAGAAGAGAGAGTGACTGGGAGGTGTCAGGCAGAGGAAGGGAGTTTGAACAAGGGGATACATGGATAAAAAATGAGACTTCATTGCATAAAAATAAAATTTAAAAACAATAAAATATAGGTAAATCTGTGCTAAAATGTGATTCCTGGGACTCGGAAATTAGGATCCCATGAGAAAAATTAAGAGACTGGAAAGAAATGTGCATGACAGAAGTTACAGAAGTTAACCCTCTTGTTAAATCTTTAATAAAAGAAAAAGGAAGATCTGTGCTTCACCATGCAGGTAAGAATGATCCTCTAAACTGTGCAAGGTGATGCAAGCCTTTAATTACAGCCCTTCTGAGGCAGAATCATGCAGAACTCTGCTACCTTGAGGTAAATCTGATCTACATAGTGAAATCCAGGTCAATCTGGGTTATATCAAGAGACTATGTATTGAAAAACCAAGCAAACAAACAAAAACTATGATCTGACAAAAGAAATGAAAATAATCAGTACTCAGTACCTGAAATGCTGAAATTGAATCTCTTAAACAAACAATGAGAGTCTCTCCCAGGCTGCCATGTTAGTCTATGAGCCCTGCAATCAGAGATGATCAAAGTGCTACAGAAGAAGAAAAGTTAAGTAATATAACACATTTTTCCAAATAAGAAAAAGGTGAAATAATCTGAGAAAATCTGGTAAAAATCAGTTCCTTATATGATCCATTCAAAGAATTTATTTTACTCTTCTCTGAATTTCTCATGAATATCAAAGACCAAAGACAATCCAGGTACTAGTTGGGGAATTGGGGAGTAGAGAGGAATTAGTTAATGCCCAGTTCAATAAGCCATGTGCATCATATCTGGTATTCACTGTAGTGGGAAGGAAGAAGTTAATTACACAGTGACTACAGGACTTTCTGGAGTCCAGTAGTAGGAGACAATCTTTATGAGGCAGAAAAAAACTTTGGCAGATCTGAATTATTTAGTATGCCATTGTTTTAAATCAGAAAAAAACAAATAAAAGAAAAATCAGACCATGGAGTCTATTTGCCAAACCTAAAAAAAAAAAAAAAAAAAAAAAAAAAAATGAAGCAAGATTTATGCCAAGAAAGAAACCTTAGCGAGTAAACTGATAAACAGCCAAACACTACTCTTATGAGTCTTTGTACACTATTAAAGCCTGAACAACAATTAACCAAAGGATAGAAGAAATGGAATACAGGAAAGTGAAATTAATTCCCCTTGAACAACTTTCTATAAAGAAAGGAGGTCAACTGTGTTGGTATCTGCCTCAGCTAATTCTTTATTGGAATGAGCAAGGCTGTCTGAGAATGAGGGCCAAATGTAGTCACTGGAGACCCCCATGTCAAGATATAAATTATCTTTTTCTCTATTAATGTTTAAAGCAACTTGATCTTGGGTATATTTTGGAACAGTGTGTACCTCAATTCGTTACAAATCCCAAAAGCATCTGTAGCAATGCACAATTATGGTGGATATGGTGATAAAGCAGGACACATAAAAAGGGTTAAACTTTTCCTAGATATGGATCCCTAGCTCCTTCAAGAGTATAGGAAATAGACTTCTGTTCTACAAGGTAACTTTCTAGGGACAGATATATTATTGGAGTCCATGCTGCAATAACCATTGGAGATTTTGCCTAAGAATAAGACTTGTGAAGACAGTCCTATGTAGTTTGGCAAAGTGGTAACCTGTGAAGTTGCCTGCTATTGGTAGGGTTGTAAACTTCTACTAACATAGAATTATTTAAAAGATTTCTGGGCCCACTCCACCTCCCCAAAAAATGATTCAGATACTTATATTAATTTCATGCTGTTTAGCCTATGTCTCAAGCACATTACTAGCTAGCTCTTTCATCTTAATTCAACCCATTTCTAGTAATCTAACTGCCACATGGCCTGTGGCTCACCTGGATTTCTTACATGGTTCTTCATTGGGGGAGTAGGGAACCTGGATGGAGACTGACTAATTCCTTCTTCCTTCTACCTGTCTCTATTTTGATATCCTGCCTATTGCTATGTTGCTGCCCATAGACCAAAACAGTTACTTTATTTATAGCATCACATACAGAAAACAGTCCTACCTCATAGAATTCATGGGAAATATGTTTAAATTAGCAAAACCACAAAGGAGCTAGGAAAGTTAGTGATTACTCACCTATCCCAGAGATCTGTAAACAGACTAGTATTGTCTGTGTAGATGCCTATGACTCTGGCCGGCAGAATGTCATCAGATTATGAAAAGTTAAATATGGTAGTTCCTCCATCTATGATGCTGTACCTAATGTTATTCTTTAGACTAGCCATTAATCCTAGCAACGGAACTTTCTATGCTGTATTAGAATATGTTAATGCTTATTTAAGTATTGACTGACATGATCGCTTGAATAAGAATGGCTTCAATAGGCTCATATATGTGAAACCTCTACAAGTTAATCATCAGGGATTAGTATTATTTGAAAAGAATTAGGAGTTGTAGCCCTGATGAACGACGTGTGTCAGTGGGGTGGGTTTGGAGGTTTTAAAAACCTACAACTACTCACTCAGTCTCTCCTCCCCACCCTTCCGCGCCTGCTCTTTCTGCTTGCAGACCAAGATGTAGCTCTCAGCTTCTTCTTTAGTGTCATGTGTGTTGCGCCCAAATTCGGAACCCCAAAGAGACCACCTAAGACCAGAGAAGATCAGAATGCAGCAGCAAGGTTTAATAGCAAGCATGTGTAATTCAAGCCTTAGGCAGGGAGCTCCTCTGCAGACTCTAGGGGCAGTGAGGCAGGGAGAAGCTCCCCTTTCTTCTATTCAAAGGCAAAAACCACAAGCCCCTCAGGGCAGTAGGGGAGTTGGCATGGGTGCAATTCTCATTGGTGTATTATTATTACTTTTGAAGGTCTCTGTTTTTTCCCATCCTTATTTTTCTGTTTGTTTTGTCCGGAGTTTTACAGCTTATCTTTGTCTGGTCACGCTGTCCTGGAGTCAAGATGTCTCCTGGTTTATCAGTCACCACTAGACACCACCAGATGGTCAGGCATCCTGATCCTGTGCTCTGGAATTTCCCCCCCGGGGTGAGGGGGGGAATACTTTTGTCAAGGATTTTCTTTTCTTCCCTTAAAGAATATGAGGGGTGGGGACAAGGGCCCCACAATGTGCACCACAATGCTCCACTGTCTGGAGCTGCCATCAAGCCTCAGCCTAAAATGGCCCGGGGAGCGCTCCCTAGGGAACAACTCCTTATTTGGCGTGAGGTGATCACGCCAGTGAGCGTCTGCATGCATGGCCCAATGGGCAGCATCCACGTGGCAGGGAGTGAGTGGATCACCAAAGAGCTTTTAAGCCGAGAGCCAGGGGAAGGGGAAGGAGAAGAAGAGAGAAGAAAGAAGAGTGTACATGCTGAATAAAGGACCTGGTCAGTTGCTGCAGAAAAATCTGGTGTTGCGTCTTCCTTGCTGGCAAGGTGGGTGCGACACCCCACAACTGTGATGATTATGTATCATACTGTTCAATCTGCTCAGCAATTTCCCAGGTAAATTCTTCCTTTTCTAAGCATTGCCTTGGTCATGGTGTCTCTCCATAGCAATAGAAAGTGACTAATATACTTTTGCTGCTAAATCAAAATACCAATTTGCATTCACTTGTAATGGTCAACAGTAAACCCTCAGAGAACTCCCTAAGGTTGTCTTCAGAGACTTAATATTTGTCATATGATGATGACATGATGGCCAAGAACCTTGATTTATTATTCTGCCTGCTTTCTGTAAAATTATTTCATTGCATGGATTACATAATGCTAAACTCTTGAGCATTATGACAATGACATAGAGATGCACTTAAAGAAATGTGGATGGAAGATTGATACACACAAGGAACAAACCCCAGGCATAAAATTCTTAGATGTACTATGGGGCTCAGTAAGACTATTTAATATCTCAGGACTTTAAGGAAAATCCTACAAAAGCCTGCGACTGGAAATGTCAAAGACTTTCAGATATTTGGGTGATTGTGTGATTCTATCTGATTTTCCTTCACAATCTCACCCAAGTTTTCCATCCTCTGTATAACTTCAAAAGGAAGAGTACCTAGTGGGATTGGAACACAAAGGATCAGGATGATTTTGAGCCAATTAAGATCTGTGTCATAGAGGCTGAGCAATCGAATACTCTTACCCTAGTTTCTTTGACTGTTAGAAATCACACAAAAGGTCAATGGGGCCTGTGGCCTATGGCAGAAAGAGCCTGAACAAACCATTCCAGTAGAGTTTTAACCCACTTTTGGGAAGGGGAAAAACTCCATGTCATTCGCTAGAACATTGATTGTGGAACATACAAAAAGCATAGCAATTGGTATAGTCCATGATCAATTTTACCCCCAATAACTTTACAAACTTCTTATCTAATAAACAGTGAAACTTTCCAAAAAAAATAACCCAAAGCTATTTCTGGTATGGTAAAGTAAAGCTCTACAAAGAAGGATGATATTTGCAGTACTATGATTTGGTGTCTCCAAGTCCCAAATACAATACCATCTAGGCATTGTAGGACTAGTGTTCTTTAAAACCTTTGAGTATACTCCAGCAATTAAATCAACAGACAAACCAGAGAAGGGGCTGAAAGGATCATGATCCACCCCTGTAAGTGCATGGTACAATGACAGGATGTGTAGAAGTATCAAATAGGAATGGGTAGTTCTAGCAATACAAATGAGCACAAATACTAAGTGTGTGGAAGAAGAATGAATAAAAAGGCAATGGGCTGAATTAACAGTAATATAGACATGAGATTGTATTTAATACTGAGATGTAATGGCATGTATCAACTGTTGGGCTATACTCAAACACAATATTTTATGAATGCCTCAGTAAGAATATTAGATATGACATGTTTTAGATGGTCACTATGGGAATACCAGGTGTAAAAGGATATATAAGACAGAATTTGACAGGAATGAGAACACCTGATTGTTTTCCTTGTGGCAGCCTATTAAGAAAATCAGAAAATCAAAAAAAAAAAAATCTCCACACTAAAGTATGGAGTAATTTGATCCTATGAACTTTTGGAAGCTCCTTGTTGGTTAAATATTAAGTCTGATCATACAGGAGCTATCATATGTTTAAAATAGCTAACATCACTAGCATTCCCTTGTGAAATATTCTGATATTTACATGTCCAAAAATATTAAGCCTGTTCCTAATTACAGCCTTGATAAGTGGATTCTCTGATTGGACACTTACATAAATTGACCTAATATGCAAAACTGATAGGTGGACTTAAGACCTATGCCTACCTAGATGCAAATATGTCTTCAGCCATGAGGACACATTCACAGGTCTATTGTAAACATTTACATACCAATAAGCTGTCATCAATTTCTGACCCAATTTAGTGTTATATATACAAATAACTGACAGTGACAAAGGTAGCTATTATACAAATACTAATATGTATTATAGGGTAAAGAAAACCAGATGTAATAATAGTGTGGTGATATGTTATATATTTAATAAAAACCAGTCTGGAATATCAGAGAAGAAATCTGCCACCAGTCAATCCAGGAAGATCAGAGAGTGGTAACTCATACCTTTAATCCCAGCATGGGGAAAGACCAGGAGTGATGACCCATGCTTTTAATCCCAGCAGATCTGAATTTGAGGCCAGTTTGGTTTACAGAGGGAGTTTCAGGCTCCCAGGCAGGCAGTGGTGGTGTCTTGCTTTTCATCTCATAAATCCAGAGACAGATCTTTCTGTGTTTCTGTGAGTACAAGGCTAACTACCAAATAGTAGTAGCCCATGTCTTTAACCATAACCTGGATATGATACAACTGGGTAAAGAAAATACTTTAGGCAGGCATAGGAAGACAGATTGGGCATTAGAAGCAATGAGGAGCAAGGATGAGAAAGCTGGATGCTAACAGGGTTAGATATGGTGTTTCTCTCTTTGATATTTCAGCCTTTCCCCTATATCTGGCTCTGAGTTTCTTTCATATAACCATAATTTGTGCAACATAATAGTTTCATATACCTTACAATTATGCTAAGAATTTCTCAATGAAAAAGAGTTATTAAATCAACAGATAAAGAATTTAAATTCTAAAAGTGTCCAACATGGATGGAAAACTGACACTTTCAGAAGCCATGAACTTGTTGAAAAAAAAAAATCCCTTTCCAGGGATCAGCTACAAACAACTAAGAGCTGTTGACCAAGGAATTCCCTGAGGCTTCACAAATCATGAACCTAAGTGCTGCTGTTGATTGTATGTGAAAACCAGAGTGTAATGCTCAAATGCTGAAGACCCCCTAACATTTCATCTGCAATTTGTGGAGAAATCAAGCTGAACCTAAATTGGAAGCTACCTCCCTGCTGGATGGTTTTTATACTCCCAGAAGTTACTTGCATGCAGATAGCTGGAGGGTAATTGACACTAACTTTCCTGCTGTGCTGCATGCTACAGTACAGAAATAAGACAAGTTGTGCTTGCTTGTAGAATAATAAAATTCTTATCATTGGTACCATCAACCATTTACTAATTGAATTTAAGTTCTATTCTACGAGAAAGTTTACTATTTGGTACTATAAGCCCATTGTATTTAATTGACACCTTGAGCCAAGTGAACTGTGCCAACCACACTCTAGGCATTCATAGAATTCTTTGGCCCTGAGTTGTCTTTCTGAGAATGCCCTCCAAGACATAGCTAAAGTAGTATCTTATGTATCTCATAGTCATATTGACAGTCAAAATTACCAACAAAATATTATTTATGGAGTAACTTGAGGGAAGTACAAGAGCATGTGCACTTGGATATGTTTGTAGATGTATAGCAAATGTTGCCAAAGATATTCAAGGATTTTAATATAAAAGCATTCCAAGATATAAAGTTGCAATGCAAAGACACAAGATACAGGAAAGAAAAATCAAGGCATATAGAACTACAGTGTTGTTAACTATGAGTGTAGAGAAAGATATTTAACAGGTATAGGCAAATGATAAGGATATCATTTAGTACAGGACATTGTAAGCAGGAAATGATACATAGCAACAGCAACACTGCCTCAAATTCAGTTTCAGTGAAACATCTATGATTTTAATACTTTGAAACTCAGATGTAAACCAAATTCTTCTGCAGAGGGGAGGAAGGCTTTAAAATATTGCATATTTTCCAAAAGGGTAATATCATTTTATTGATGAAGTATTCACTCTAACTTTCTATACAAGGAGAGCTTAAGGATAAGAGTTAAAAAAAAAAAAAATGTGTATCAATTTCCAAAATATGCAGTTTTAAATTGTTTAGGAAAAATATAGTTAAAAATGTAAGATTATAGATGGATATACAAATAGATATCATTAAGAAAATATAGCAAAATAGTTCAAGGAGCCTAAAGGTGGTAATTAGGTATTCATTTTTTTAAAAATTTTTCTACCTGTTGTCAGTCATTTTTATGTTATATTGAATAAACCAGGCAGCAAAAATAAAAACTATTGGCACAAGTTGTTACTTTCTATTCTTTCACCTTGTAGATTTTTCTTATTCTGGATATGTTTTCTTTTCATAGGTCCTGTATATGCTTCCTTCTATGCTGAAAGATGTTCTACTTGCACATAAAATTTTGAATTTTTTTTTTTGGTTTTGACTTAACTTCTGACCTTTACTATTATGAGTTCAGTGTAAGTTTCATAAGGCATCATAATTCTGTTGGCACAGAAGTGGTGGTCTTTGGCAACAGTGATCACAAAAAATAAAACAGCAAATAAAGACCTTTAAGGAACTGTTTCAGGATCCAAGGAATTGCTTCTAAGAACGTTTTTGTTACATACCTTTAAAGTCTCTCAGGTATTTTTGGAGGAATTTAATGACAGTCAGAATTTCTAATGAGTTGAGACACAGATTATAAAAGCCTCTATTTATGATTATGAATATATTTTCTTTCTATTGCATATTTAAATAAAAATTTACTTTATATAGCTATGAAGTTGGAAGATAGCTCACTGTTCTATTTCTTAAGAGTTTGCAATATGGAGTGTTATGATCAGCTGCCAATGAACATAGTTGACACAGGATTGTGATAGATTCTAACTGAGGCTGTCACAAGATTGTATAATATATGTATAATAAGAAAAGGAAGAATTTGGATAGTGTCTCAGAAGATATTATTTAAAAAACAGAAAAGAACAACAACAAAAAAAGAGTTGAATATAGTGACAGGTCAGGCAGAGTAGCCTAGGAAGGCATGTTGATTGTGCATATATATATATATATATATATATATATACATTTATATATTAAATATTTTATATTGTTAAAAATACAATATTTTCATAGTGAATAAAAATTAATTAATTACTTTAGAACACAACACAGAAATTCCTCAAATAATTAAAGATCTAATTATCAGGCCATCTGGCCATTCACTCTTTGATATACAGCCAAAGTACATTAAATATGTAAAAGAACACTACAATGTTATGGCACATGGCACTTCCTAAATATCCATAAACTTTTTAGTCAAAAAAAATATTTTGTGATTCATGTATCTAACAGAACATCATTCAGCCTGAAAGCCTGGCAGGTTCATGTCACACATGACAACATGATTGTTGGTAAAGTTCGCTAGGTGAAATAACTCAAAAATAGAAGGTAAATATCACATTATCTCACTCATATTTAGAGGATAAAAGGCTGACCTGATAGACATTGAAACAAAATGGAAGCAAAGCACAAATGAGAGAAATGAAAGAAAGATCACAAGTGAAGGAAAATGACTGGTAAATTTATTAAAATTGTAATTAGAGAAGAGGAACAAGTTGCATTATATTTTAGAGCAAGAAATGGCAGATAATGAGTAATGTATCTGTACATATATATCACTAATATATACATATATTAGATAGATGGTACATAGATAGGTAGGTAGATAGATGATAGATAGATGATGCTAAAAGAAATATTTTGAATTTTGTAGCAAGCATTCTTCTTGAATCAGTAACCAACAAATAATAATTTGGAAACTTATTATTTATGAAAGCTTGGCCTTAGCCTAAATTCTTCCCAACTAGTCCTCATAATTTAATTATCCTATATATTTTATTATGAATAAAATCTCATTTTGTATCCATGTGTCCACTTGTTCAAACTCCCTTCCCCCTTGGTTACCTCTTCTTAGTGCAGCACATTCAAATTTCTCTGAGTCTGTTGGCAAAATGCTGCCTAGAATCCTCTTCCTAGTTTCTCTCTCTCTGGCTGGACAAACTGTCTATTCTCTCCCACCTAGCTATTGGTCATTTAGCTCTGTATTTAACCAATCAGAATGCATTTTGCCAGAGACACATGTTTACCATATATACAAATATTTTTGAAACTTTTTTAAATAATGAAATGCTAAACCATTAGAAGAGATACATGTGAGTTTCCTGCATTAATCACAGCGCAATGTATATGTTTTAAAATATCACATGGTGGGCTGGAGGGATGGCTCAGCCGTTAAAGGCTTGGCTCACAACCATAAATAAAATATCACATGGTACATATCAATCATAATTTTTATGTTTAATGTGTTTAGTAGACATAAAAGATCACAAGTTCATGAATTGTGTCATATTGCATCTTCTTTGTCTCAAGTTCTCAGAACCAGTTTTACTGTGAAAAATAAAGTCAGATTTTCCTTGAAGACAGTGAAATTCTTGAGCTTCATTGCATTTTTTTTCTTACACAGGTTCCTTTCAAAGTTCTGAAAAATCCCAAAGCACTTTGTGTACAACTCTATTTTTAAATATTATTTAATTTATAAATTGTTCCATTCTATAATTTCTTTAAAAACATAATCATATAACATTGACTCAACTATCAAATGTCACAATATAACACTATCTAATTTATAGTAAATATCTAGTTAAGTATATGTGGAGCTAATGTGACTAGAATATGGAGAACTTCATAGAGTACTTTAGAACTCTTCATCTTGGAAAATAGAGTTAAGAAGTTGTTCCATCTTAGGAGGTTATTTTAGGTGTATTTAGAATTTGCTCTCCTTGACAGGAAGCCCTGTGGAAAATTACCCTACTCTCTTCTAAGAATGTATATCTGAAATGGCCCAGCAAAATTATCCTAATGTTTGTTCACCTGCATTTTTGTAAAGAACATCTTCCTCTATCTTACTGTTAAACATCTTGCTTGCACTAAACATCTTGTTTGTGCTGGGCAGTGGTGGCACATACCTTTACTTCCAGCACTTGGGAGGCAGAAGCAGGTCAATCTCAATGAGTTCGAGGCCAGCCTGGTTTACAAAGAAAGTTCCAGGACAACCTGGACTGTGTTACACCTGTCCAGAGAAACACTGTCTTGACAAACAAAATACTTCTTTTCACAAAACTCTTGCAGCTGTCAGTGAGAAGCCAGAATGTGCTTTTAAACACAACTTACTTTTTGATTGAGTTCTTCACGCTTGACTTTTGTCCTAGCTGGTTAAAATGAAGACTTAATTTCCTATTCACTGTGTCCTAATAGTAATCTCTGGTGACATTCCCATAAAAAAATCTAATCAACGCATAACCCTAGTACATGTTGTATACATATTTGGTATATTTACATAATAGGGAAAACACATATATGAATAAAATATATGTGATTGAGAAAGGTTGATACAGAATGATAAAAACAATAGTGAATACATATTTTTAAATCCTCACCCTTATCCAAGTACACAAGAAGGTCTCTATTTTTAAATAAATGGAAACCCAAAAGTACTAAGCCTTTTTGTTAAAAAGTGATAGGCAATGGGGCATACATATTTTATTTTCTCTAATAGCTATCAAGAACAGCCTTAGGCAACTGGGGTTTAATTCCAAACAGATTTAAGAGGAAAGTGGGTGGTCACTGGAGAAATAAAATACTGAAACATCAGAATTTCAAAATATTTCTATAAAACAAAAGAGGCAACGATAATGGAGAATGCTAGTGAAATAATTAAGATACCTTTGGGGAGATTTTTGGAACAAAATTGTAGGCATTCTATAGATGTTTACTAATACTCAAACAAAGAAATTGAGACACGATATATTTGAAAATTCTCACTGAATATTACCTTTTATTTTAAATAAAATGAAAAAAATAAAATAAAGTTTACTTAGTCCTGTTTGTAAGAGTTGTGTGACACAAAGCAGGACTGAGCATATTAATGTGTTTCTGGCTACTCTAATTTACAATTCTCTCCCTTCTTTAATGAGATCTGCTCTACAGCCCATAAAATAATTGTTATGGTAAACTGACTTTTCAAAATTAGCTACACACCAGTTGGTCCAGAAACCTATTCCTCCAGACCATTCATGCACAAAATACCTTTGTGTGAAACCCTTTCCAAACGTGTAATGACTGGAGCTTGTCCAGAAGTTTGCCTGCAGAGACGCTGCATGGCTGTCAGTGGGAGCAGTCTTACAATTTCCTTTCCTCGGAATGCCTCCATGTTTGAGCAGGAATGCTCTGGACACTAGCAGGTCAACACTGAAAACACATTCAACCCAGGCAATGTTTCCAAAAAACTTGTTTTTGTTAACCTGCACAAATGCTACGTGACCTAATGTCTCCCTGTGTGCCACAGTACTAAAAAGAAGCTGTTGAAAGACCCTTGAGGGGGGAACAGAAGGAGAGTTCCATGAAAGAATGCAGCCCGTCCTTAGAGCCTTTGGCTCCTTGTTTTATCCTCCTTTCTCTTGTGTAAACTAGTGCTTCCGGTGTCATTGTTATTCCACCAAAATGATTTTTATGGGAATAAGACAGACTGGGACAAGACTGGAAAGATCCAACCTTCCCCCAAAGGTGAGAGGCTCAGCAACGCTCATACCACACACGACCAAGTGTCTTTCTAAGTACCAGTTTCAAAGTAACACGGGAGGAAGGTGGAGAAGGTGCTTGCAAGTTTATTTTCTTTACTACAGTTCCATCAAGTGAAAGGGCTAACAGAGATGAACATGTTCCAAAGCACTTTCTGATTAGCATAAACTTTCTGAAGTGTTCCCATTTGTGTTCCTAGAAGCATTCTGCATATCTGAAAGAAAAATGAAGGTTGGCTTAGAACAATTAATAAATGCATTTTTTGTAGCACTTAAAAACTCTGTGGGAAAATAAACTGAAACAATCAAGAGGATTTTTGTCATCACTTAGCACATTTCATTATTCTGCTGAATTGCCTTCTAAATTTCATTACTGTCTACTTTTTGTTCCCATTTGAAAGCCTTAAAGGCTATTGAGCAGAAGGGGGTTTTATGTTATTCTGCTAACAATGACACATAAATAATCTCCAAATCTATTCGATGTTTATAATTTTTAATTAATTTATTTTTTATTTTTATAGAATAAAGTCTCAAATTTTTATTTATGTACCCCTATTTGTTCCAATTCCCTTCCCCCGCCCGACCTGTCCCTGTCAGTCTTCAGCCTCCCTCCTCCCTGCTCCCCAATCCCCTCCCAAAAAAGGGCAAGAAGTCCCAAGGTGGATCAGCTCAACATCCACTCCAGGTCAGTGAGATTTCCGCATCCTAATATTAAGACTAGATCAGGTGTTCCTCTGGAAGGAATGGGCTCCAAGGTGCCAGTCCATGCACAGAAACATGGTGTGAACTCTCCCCTCAAGGCTCCACATATTGTCCATGCCAGTGGACAGTTGCCTATCCTTAGAGGGCTTAGTTCCTTTTCCAGATAGTTCCCAGGTGGCTGTTCTTGATTCTGTGAGCTCCCCAGAGCTCCAGGCAGCCATCACTGTGAGAATTTTCCTCTAGTCCCTATCCCCTTGCTCATATAGAGTTTCCTCCCCTACTACCAGCTGAACCAGAGACTCAGCCCAGTGTTCAGCCATGTATTCTGCCTCTACTATTCATTGTTGTATGTAGGTTCTGTGATGGCACTTAGGGTGGTTATTCATTTGATTATAGGGGAAGTCCTGTGTAGGCAACACCTTTGCTATTGGTTGGAGACCTAGTCAGGAATATCCTATGAGTTCTTGGAGGTTTCCCTAGCACCCGGTCTTTTTCCAACTCCAAATTGGCTTCCTCTATTAAAATCTCCACTTTTTTTCTCTCTCTCCTTGTTGTTTCTCTCACTCAATCATCTCCTTCTATCGTGATTTGTTCCCAACCCTTTCTTGGTTGCAACCTCTTATGATAAAGGTTTTATGTAGGGACAAGATTAAACTTTCTATTTTTAGTGAAAATTGTGGGTGCTATCTTCCTGAATAAAGACTTGCTGTCAGTTTGTGGATAACAAGATATTGTCTTGCAAAACCTTGTGTTGTTTGAGAATTTTCATGAGACTCCTCCCTCCCCCTTGACCAAAAACTCAATTGGATGTAAATTAGTTTCTGTATCTGAAGCTTTTTTATGGCAAGTGATGGTAAGTTGGACTTCTCAACCCCATTATTTGGGGGCTTTATTAGAGTCACCTACATATATTTTAGGAAGTATTCACTGCAATGTTTCCATACTATCACTCAAATGGCCCTCAATTCTAGTGATCTTTTTCTTCATTCCACTCTTACTCCCAAACTAGTCTTCTAATTCTGATCCCCTTTATCCCCAACCTAACCATAAAATTTATTTTATTTTTTTCTCCCAGGTAGAATCATGTATCTGTTTCTTTCCCCTTGTCTATAATTAACCTTTGAGGGTACTTTACATGTAAAAAATTATAATACATAATTTCATAAAAATGATTGAATATCTTGCTCTGAAATTATATATTTATGATTTTACTACATTTACCAATACAGAGTAAGATAAAGAATGAAGAATTAGCATTGGCATAGCAACTGTAATCTTTTTGTTTACTTGGAAGAGAATCAGATAATAATGAGCATTAGAAAACTTTGTTAAAATTTACAATTTGGTACTCTAGTCTTTCATTAAATATCATATACAAGTTTGTTACAAAATGAGATATGCAACCATTTAATTTGATAAAGCATCTCAATCCCTAAATATTTTTTGAATGCGAACATTCTGTTCTTAAAGTGATCTCCTGATGTTTGGGGGCAATGGCATCTCTAGGGGACCTTAAGAAAAGTAAGATAATGGTCAAGCCCTGAGGGAGTTTGTTGCTGTCCAGTCTCAGTGTGATGAAATAATGCAAGGCTTATCTGAAGTCCTGTCTGAAGAAGTCTGTAAGACTGGCCCATCTTAGCTGGCAGGTTTGAAGTTGTTCTAGATGTATAACTCTGAGGAAACTTCAGCAGAGGCAATCAGAGGAATTGAATCACCTGGACTACACATTTTTATTGGTACCTGGTCCCTTTGTTCTAAAAACATTTAAACTTTCAAAGGTAACATACGTATCTGTTGAAGGACCTTGGGTTCTAAGGCCTGAACCAGGCATTCAGTTCAGGTATACAGCAGAGCACTCCCCATAAGAACAAGAAACTAAAGTCTAAAAGTCTGTCCCAGGAAACAGAGTGACCCAGCCCAGATAGCTGTAATCAACTCAGACAGGACATAATAGTTGAACCTGTGATTAAAATACCAGAAGTTCCAAGCAGAATAGCAGTGACCAA
This sequence comes from Sigmodon hispidus, assembly GCA_004025045.1. Classification (NCBI taxonomy): domain Eukaryota; kingdom Metazoa; phylum Chordata; class Mammalia; order Rodentia; family Cricetidae; genus Sigmodon; species Sigmodon hispidus. The sequence goes on along the minus strand of PVIH01002620.1, from coordinate 162,939 downwards.
CACCCGGTTGCAAAAGCCCCCTAACCAGCTGACCTTGAAGCAACCCCATGACTATTGTGAGCAAACTTACAATTATAGTATGACCTTTAAAGTGACCAATCATGTGTTGCCCCAGTTGCTATGGTGATTTTATGGTCTTAGCCTTTAAAAGAGATATGAGATTGTTAATCCCTGCTCCTCCCTTGCTACTCTCTTGCTCCGGAGGCAGGGAGGTAGCCCGCCTGTACAGACAAAATAAATCCTCATGATTTTTGCATCAAGTGGCCTGGAGTCTGGGTTCTTGGCGCCCCACTTCCTGAGGATAGTACCCTGAGTCTGGGGTCTGTCCCTGCATTAACACAAATATGAACTGCATATGTCTGTCAAAGATTTTTTTTTCTATTTTGTGTCTTTTCAGGTAAAATATAGGTCACAATGAAAGACTCCAAACCCAAAACAGCGCAAATTTTCCACAAGGCCAGCTAGCAAGAGGTCAACATGAGGGCAAGCCTCCTTAGACCCATGAGTTGTCAGTTGAAGGCCATTTGGCCAATTAGCAGGAAGTCATATTGTGGACAAGCTTCAGTAAGTCAAGAAACCGGCAGTTAGGAATCTTTTGAAAAAGATAAGGAAGGCCACAAGAGGGTGAAGAGACCAGGAGTGTCTAATCTTAACCCAAACCAGATGTTCACAGCATCTCCAGGATCAAAACCTTCACAACCTTGCCCCATAGCTGAACCTTGTATATGATTTTCAGCATTACCCCTTAGTGGAACTTTGTATGTAAATCAAAGTAGCCAATGAGAGCCCCTTTTTCCATATAAAAGGAAACTGTTCTTTGTGTGGGGGCGTTCAGATAGTTAAAGCTGCTGATTGCCCGCAGGTGCCTGTGTGAGTATTAAAAACCTCTTGTTATTTGCAGCCAGTGATCTGTGTTGGTTCTTGGGGCCGGGGTCTCCTCTAAGGGTCTTTCAACATGTCTTGTAGTTTTTCCAGTTTTATTTTTTTATGTCTGTGGTCAGGATTTCCAAAGGTCTTCCCTGATCAAATCTGATCTTCATTAACCTTGAATACATCAACAACCTTTCACGTTCCCTAGAAACAGAAGCATAACTTCTAACCCAACATAACATATTTTTGGACTTCCTTTTTGAACTTAAGAGTTTTTTAAAATTATATAGGTTAGTTTAATTTAGTAGTTTTTCTAACTCAATGTCTCTCAGCAGCTATTGGTTGCTTGTCAACAATCAAAAAACTTAAAGTCAACAGAATTCCATACAGGATATATACTCCTCATGTATTTTTCATCTTTACATTTTTAATTTTTTTATATTATTTTTTTTCTTTAAAAACTTTATATTATTTATAAACTATTTGTCAATGACTATCTACACCTTTTTTTTTTCCCCTTTTAAGCCTAAACACATTTTTTAAAAGAGACTATAACTTGTTTAGAGCATTTTTTTTCTTTCCTTCTTTATTTTGTATTTATCAAAAAAAAACAGTAAAAAGAATTTAAAATGCAGAAGAGTTAACAATAACTATACAGAGGATAAGAATCATAAGCATGGCTTATCAAGGGTAGAAATACAAATAAGATTGCTACACATATATTTTCTTTGTGTTCAGCTTTCCCTATAGAGCATTTTTATGTCTGGATCTGTTTTTAATGAGCATCTGTTGTATTCTCTATCAGCTGTTGTGAAGCTCAGCACTGGCACATGGAGTTGGTAGCTGACTCCAGCACACAAGCAACAGCAAAGTTCGACTCAGTATTTCAAGCATTGTTTTTTAAATCTTGCGACAAAGAACAACCAAATATGACAAAATAAAATATAATAAGATAAAGCAATAACTATTATAATAAAATTGGACATTTCAATTCAACAAGAGGAAAGAGTCTGAAGAGCAGGCACAAGTGTCAGACACCCATTAATTTACATATTTGGGAGTCTCATAAAAATACTAAGCTGAAAGCTTACATATACAGTGGACAACACCTCACTTCTAGTATCTTTGGTGTGGGAAGGTACCCTGCAGGTTACTCAATAAGAAATATGTAAACCAACCCACCAACAAAATCTATAACTTACATTTTTTTCTGCCTAAAAAATACACTAGGGCAATGCTGGGAAAGACTTGTGACTTTAGCCAATGAATGTCTCACTGCTATTGTTACAAATACCTTGTAAAAGGATGACCCCAGCTAAGACTACAAGCAATAGTAGAGATGGTGCCTAAGCTGGCCTTGTCCTGTAATCAAATCGATGACAACCTAATTGGCATAACAGACCCTTCTCCCAAGCCAGTTGAAGAGAAAGAGGAGGGATAATGAGTTAAAATTATCATAACAGAGAGACCCACAGAGACCTCACTGGAGCTACTGGGACCTCAGTGACTCTGAATTAAGGGCTGAGGAACTTGCTTGGGACTGAACTATGCCCTCTGAATGTGGATGACAATTTTATGTGGCTTGAGAAATTTGTGGGTCATCTGGCTGTGGGACTAGGATTTATCTGTAGTATGTAAACTGGCTTTTTGGAGCCTATTCCCTATAAAAGGATACCTTGCTAATCCTTGATACAAAGAGGGAAGAGCTTGGTCCTGCTGCAATCTGATATGGCTGACTTTGTTGACTCCTCATAGGAGTGAATGGGGGGAGGGGGGATGTGGAAGTCAGTGGAGGCAGGGGAGTGGTGGCAGGGAACTGGGGTTGGTATGTAAAAAAAATCTTTTAAATGAAAAACATACCTTGTAGCTTAAAAATGGTTATTTATGGCACAGATTCAAATTAAAGAAAAATTCCTGGGTTCTAGATTTACACAGTTGTGATGTTAATCTTGACTTTAAATGTGATGTTACTTGGATTTATCTAAGAGGACTATCTCTGCATAGGCTTTGTAAGGAATTTTTTTTGAAAGGTTCACAGGGAAAAAACTGTCCTAGTCAACAGTTAGTATCAGATTCTAGTAGGAACCACAAATGAAACAATAGGTGCTGCTTGCCTGTTAACCACCAGTTATTACTTGTGAGTATAACTAATTTTTTCCTGTTGATGCTACCCACTGCTAACATTAGACTCAACCCTACATAGCCTTCCAGCATGGATTGTATAGAACAGAGGCTCTTCAGGAAGCTTCCATGCTTCTCACACCATCCAGTTTCATGGACTGGGTGGCTACAAAGTTTTTACATTTTTCAGAATGCAGATGGATATTCTTATATAACACCTCCCATATAAATTTCAAGCCTTTTTAGAAAAACCACTTATGTTGTATATATGTATTCAGTTAGTTCTGTTCCTCTAGAGAATGATGCCTAAATGCAACATTTGAAGTATACTATTAAGAGAACCCTTTTGAATTTTTCAGACCTTCAGTTGATGCTTGAGGAAGAATAATACTAAAGTTTACTATGTATATTGGGGAAATATTGAGATGTAAATACAATCACATATGTTAAAAGGATCCTGGAGCATTGTCATAATTTAATAGAGGAGATACTATCAATACCAGCTAGCATGTCTCCATTGACTCAAGACACAGCTCAGTTCTTCCCCCTGAAAAGAGAACTACCAGTACTATGATGAGATCCTATTAATCCACTCCTTAATATATATGTTTATGGTTACCTCAATAAACATAAAATTTTATCTAAGACTGGGTTCAAAAGAGTATCCACAAATTTCAAAACAATATAGGCTATAGACACTGTTCTTAATTGTTTGCCAGCACTACATGGTAAGATACTATTATTGTAAAAAATGCACATGTGCAGGACACAGAGAATCCAAATGAAACTAAATTAGAAGTATCATGGTGTTGTGTTCAGAGTTCTAGAAGGTTCTATGCAAACTACTGAAGAAGAACATTTCTGAAAATTTTTACCTAGCTATGAACTCCTTATGCTATGCTATTAACCTAGCAGGTAAGATACGTTTACATATGTAGTAGAAATCTTTAAGGTTAGCCAACAGCTTTCTGAAATCAAGAAAATAAAACACAATAAAAAACACGAACACAACAAGATAACAGAAACACACACATACACACAAATACACACACCCATGAAGTTTGTTTTCTGTTGGTTAAGTAGTTACCTTCTCCTGAGCATAAAGTCTGATCTGATATGTGATTGGTATTTACAGTGCTAGTTCTTTGAAGAAAGTTGCTATTTCCTCTTTCAGCTGGTATCAATTTTAAATAGCTTCTTAGTTAGGGCTGGTACTTTTTGTCCATATTCCCTTTGCTACACAAAAATATTGACTGTCTTGAATTTGTACTGGCCTCGTGATGCTGTCACAATCTCTTGGGTATATATACATAAATTAGCCCTGGAAAATCTGGAAAAGTGATTTTTGGAGACATTCATCTCCTCTGTCTTTTCAATCTTTCTGCCTGCTCTTCTTCACAAATTTCTAAGCCTTCATGTGAGAGGTTTGATAAAGGTATCCCATTTAAGCCTCAGTGCTCCAAAGTTTCTTATTGTCAGCACATTGTCCAATTGTGGGTCTCTGTTTTATTTTCCCTATACTAAAAGAAGAAACTTCTTTGATGAGGGTTGAGAGATACATTGATCTTGGGTTTAACAATATGAAATTACATGCTATGTTTATATGGCATAATGGTGGTATTATACTTTTTCCTGGTACCCATTACCTACATAATCTTAGCTTCTTACCCTCATTCACAATGTCAGATGTAGATTAGATCTCATAGAGTGAGCTTCTATCCAACAAAAATGTAGTTGGTTACTTACTCCCTTAACTTTTGTGCTACTGCTACTATCGCACTAGTATAACTTACAGATAGGTTCAGGGTCTCATACTCAGGTAAAACTTGTGATCAATTTTGTCTTCTATTAGTGTGTGGAGTACCTTCCAGAACTAGAAACACTAGTCAGTAGGAGTCAAATTTCTAGTTTACACCAGTTTAGTTTCCCTAAGACCATGATAAAGGAAAGTGGTCACTCCAACACTAAGGCCATGCCATCAGTTAAGGTTGTGGACAGTCAGCAAGAGCATTAACAATAGCCTATTGTGTTGTAAATACTTTCATTAAGGACACAAAATGTATAACCCATTTCTGGTACTAGAGATTTTGCTAGGTTGGATATGATAGATAGTTGGAACACTCTCCCTTTATGGTACTTTATTTACAATTCTTTTATACATTTGAGAACGCTTCTATCATATTAGGTATCCATATGACTTTTCAGAAGGTTGCTATTGTTAGGTAACCATAGCTGTGTATATTTTTAACCTATGCTCCTATTCTAGTTTGCTTTTTCTCCAATCCACTTATACCTTTATGTTTCATTTTTCCTTCCTCTGAAGTTACCTTTTTCCCTCCTGGTCTCTTTTACACTGCATAACCTCTGTTGATATTCTCAATAAAACACACATATTTAAACTTTAATAGTGTCTTAGTTGTGGTTTCTATTACTGTGACAAAACACTATGACCAAAAAGCAAATTGGGTAGAAGAAAATTTATTTGGCTTTTACTGCAACATTGCTGTTCATCACGGAAGGAAGTCAGGACAGTAACTCAAACCGGGCAAGATCCTAGAGGGAGGAGCTGATTCAGAGGCCATGGAGGAATGTTGATTACTTGCTTGCTTCTCTTGGTTTGCTCAGCCTACCTTCATATAGAACCAGCGGTACAGGGATGGCTCCAGCCACCATATGCATGTCTTCCCCCAATGATCACTAAATGAGAAAATGCCTTACAATTGGCTCTCAAGGAAGCATTTCCTCAGCAGATCCTCTTTCCTCTGATGACTCTATAGCTTGGGTCAAGTTGATACACAAAACCACCCAGTACAAGAACCCTAAGTTACCTATAAGAAATAAAAATATGCAATGTTTGTGCTTCTGGGTCTTGGTTACCAATAACAGAATTCTTCAGTGTAGCTCTAAACATTTTACAGCAAAATTCATTTTTTTTCTTAAGCTTGAAATAATATTCCATTATATAAATGTAATGCATTTTCATTATCCTCTTAATAATTTGATAGACATCTAGGTTGTTTCCAATCTGGCTTTATGAATAAGTACAAATTAACATGAATAAACAAGTATGTCTGTAGTTAACAGTCTGTTGTGTATATGTCCATGTGCTCTATAGCTGGATCTGATGGTAGAGTTATTTTGCTACTTTTGTAGAAATATTATTTCTATAGGGGCTATAGCAGTTTGCACTTCCAGCCATAATCATTAAAGAATTCTCTTGTCCTACACTCTTATATGCATCAAAGAGACCATGATGTAAGAAGTTTCTCTATCTAGCCCAGTCAGTTCTGCAGCCATTATTAGTTTCAAATAATCACACAAAGGTTTAGAATAATTATAAAATATTCGTCCTATGGCTCAGGCTTATTGTTTTCTAAATCTTACTCTGGAGCTAACCAATTATTCTTATCTGTGTTTAGCCACATGGCATGAAAATTTGCTTCAATGAAGCTTTTCCTTCTTCCTCTGTGTCTGGCTTCCATCTGCCCTGTCCTTCCTCTTCCCAGAATTCTCCTTATCAAGTCATCCCACCTATATTTTCTGTCTGCTTGTCTTCTTGTCAATCAGGATTTTACTTAAAGAGTATTTACAATGACATTTATTGGGTAAACCAGCATAGTCCGACAACATTTCCCCATTTTTTCTTTTTAAAACAATAACACCAAATCTAATTTTCTTTATCACTATTATCTAAAACAGACTGTAACCAATACTGTGAACAATGTCAAATATCCATAATCCATTGTTTTGGGGAATTTGGATGTTGTTCTCTAGACTATTTTCTCCTGATTGTGGGTACTGGTAATCTTATAGGAATCACAATAAAATTTAGGATTATTGTCAAGTACTGACTGGAGTATTCTGTGAAGCTAGGTAATCTTAGTTAGTCTTTACTATTAGTAGTACCTCTTAATTTATCAACATCTATTACAATATGAAAAATGCATTTGTGTTGAAATTTCCTAAAAAAGATACAGCATTGAGGATATCTTAAAGGGAGAAATCTGATAAACAGAACTTTAAATTTAACAATAGTTATAGTTAGCTTGATCTTATGTAGGCATATAAAATAATGAAAATAACTGTTCTCTGTGTTTCTTTTCTCTAAAGTACATGGAACATAAAAAATAAAATCTAAGGTACCTCAAGCCAGGTTAGGCTCAGCTACAGATGAAGAAAGCATACTAGGCCACAGCTAATGCCCACGGATGCACTATGGCCACCACAAATTCCTGCTAAGGAGTTCTGGATACAGAGCTCAGAGGAAACTTCAACAGTGGTGCTCTGAAATATTGGATATCTGGGCCATCTATTTCCATCTAAGATTTTTCAGGGAGTCTTCCTTGATTAAACCTATTTTTTTTTGAACCCAGAATGAATCCAAAGACTCTCGTTTCTGTGGAAAAAAAGAATAACTTCTTCTCCAAAGTAACATATTCTTTGACTTAAATTTTAAAGTCAAGCATTTTCAAAATATATAAGTTGGATTAATCCAGCAGCATTTACAATCAAATTTCTCTTAGCAGATCTTATTCCTTTCTTTGTAGTTAAAGAAAATCTTAAAACAGCACAATAACATATAGTATCCAGAATCTCTGTATTTTTCATCTTTATGTGGCTTACTATTATTTTTATCTCTTTGAAGACTTTCTCTATTCTTTCTTTATTGTCTCCTAAGCATACATATATTTTTAAACACAGTGTAAATTGTTTAGAGGTTATTTATTTATTTGAATATGTTTTTACTGTATATCTCTATTTTTTCTAACCACTCATTTAATTCAATTTGCAAATGTGTGGCTAAGATTAAAGGCTATGCTTTGGCAGCTGGCTCAATTCCAGCTTTTTGGTCTGTGAGTATTTAGGTTCATGGCAGAGGTACTGGCAGGAATCATGTCTTCCATGACAACTCAAGAATGTTAGTGTTCACATTGTCATCAAGTAGGAAAGGAACACTATAATACAAACCTTCAACAGCTAATATTGCTTGCATAAAACCTACACAAGATCAACCCAATCAATAGTCTAACAGAAAGAGAAAATAGCATATGAGCCTCCATGTAAAACTGATGCCTTATTGACAGTTGATGTATTCTGAGAGAAGGATACTCAGTTTTCTTTAAGTGTATGGATTCAAGTAGGTCAACCCTATTTCTGTGGATTTCCACACACCTAATTGTATATGTACAATACGGATTGAACTTCATGGGTTAAAATGGGCTGGTGTGAAGAGTAAATATGGGAAGAGGCAGAGGAAATATTGAGTGGTCAGTATGATCAAATGTGTTGTATGAATCTCTGAAAGAGTTAATAAAATTATATTTAAAATAATGTTACATGATTAAATAAAAACTATAAGATCTTCAATATTTAAAGGAGTACAAAGTTTATCCATATACCTTGCACTGTGAAGAATCTGAATTGATCTGACATTCCTGGAAGATCAAGGAGATGTTAAGCTTGAATATTTACCAGGAATTTTTAAATGTCCTTTTTGTAAAATCAAAGTCACTTTTACCCACTGTGGCAGATTAGATACTTATCAATTCAGATGTGGAATGGTGACTGTTGGCCACAGTCACTGATAAATGGAAAGGCCAGGCAGATGGATGCTTATCTGGACTGTGGTATAGGGGAGATCTAATTTTACAGTTTGGATGATAAGCCTCATTTCTATTCTGTATTTAGGTATTTTCAGAAATGCACAGATTTTATTTCTGTCTTGACATGAAAAACTTCCTAAACGTCTTTACAATATTTGATCATAAAGGATGATCTTCAACATAACCCCAGTTTTACCTTACATTTACAGACAGCAGGTAGGATATCGCACAATCTTTAGTGTGTCTAACAAAATAAAAATATTTATCTACAACATAAGGGCATGAAGATTTTTTTCACCTTGTTTTAACATTTTCTTCACTATCTTTCAATAGCAACAATACTCTAGAAATGGATAGTGACATGGAGATTAAACTATGGCTAAATATCTATGATTAAAGTATAAAAACATAATATTATGCTTTGTATAGCTATATTTTTGTCCTTTTAACTGAACCCACAGGGGCCTTTCAGAAATATAACTGAAAGATTATAAAACTAGATTATGAAATCTTGTTTTCAGTAAAATGGGAACAAATGTGTGTACTGTATGTATAATTCAGAAAACATTTCATTAGGTCCTGGTATTGTTTCATCCAAAATCATGGTGGGTGGAGGTTAAAGTCAGGAGTCATATCCAATGAGATCAATTTTGCCCTACATTTTTCTTATTGCTTACGTACCTTCAGAGGAAATTTGCATAGTGGTCATTTGAGGAATGGCTCATTCTTGATGTCTTATGACTGCCAGTACTTTGGAGATCTAGAAATATATCTACAAAAGGAAAAAAACACTCTTGTATTTTATGTATAGATTTGAATATGTAGCTTACATCACAGTGCTGTAAATGCTGCTTATAACACCAGTGATCAGGATATTAACAATTCTATAAGTGAAAGAAGATGAACCATGACCATATCCCTTACACTTATTTTTCTTCTTGTGTCTGCTTTGGGTAATTTTATTATGAGCATTGCCTTTACCTTATTTTTCTATGTGAAACATTAAGAAGGTACTATCCAGAGATTTTTTTTTTAAACCGTATCTCTCGGGGTGATTTGGCATGAGTAAACTAACATTCTTTTCAACTTTAGTCTCTAAAACTTCAGTTTAAGAACAGTGTTGAAGGAGTTAAAAACAAATGAAAATGTTGCTATTCTAATATTATTCATGCTTTAGTTTTCAGTTATTCATATTACTACACCTTAAAGGTCCTGACATATGAATACTCCATGATTACAAATTTAAAATAGCTTTAAAAGTAGAACTTAAATGAATCAGACTTTTTTTTTCTTATCTGCTTCAGGCAATGAAGGAATTTGCTGTGTTTCAATGAAACATTTGAAATTTCCCTCATTTAAATTGTCCCAACTTCAAAGAACTCAAAAATACACATCCATCTTCTTTGGCAGTCTCAATGTCAAAAAGTTATCAAGGGAACAAAGCCCACCTTCAGCTTAATAAAATGATACTTTTTATAACAGACATTTCTATTATCTTCAGCCTAATTCAACTATAAACAATCATCACAATACTGAATTCAAATTACTCATAAAAATAGTAAAAAATACTGACTATTAAAATCTCCAAGGAAATATGAAATTAGAAGACTCAGCTCACAGTTAACAATGCAGCCCACAGAACTGCAAGAAAAAAAAAAAAAAACACAAAGACTTTGGGATAATAGCAAAAAGATTGACAATTCTGATTTTTTCTTTCTTAGAAAATGCAGTACCGTTCTACCTACTTAATCATTTTCAGTCTTGGATTCTTATTTAGAACAAGAAACTAAAAAGTCTTTGAAAAATAATGTTTATTTGCAATCAAAAAAGAAATCATTTTATCAAAAATATGAGATTTGGTTTTGTTTTATTTAGATTAAATACATTTGATGAAATGCAGGTGATTGCATTTTCTTTCTTTTTTTTTCTAATTTGAAGCAATACATTTTCATAGTTCACTACACTATTTTCCTTTCTTTTTTATTTAAAAGTCTTTTTTTTCCCATGAATTCCCCCTGCTCATCCATCCTTTCCTATCCCTATCCTTCCTAGTCTGCCTTGAGCCTGCCCACCATTACCCCTGCCACCATCCTCTGATCCTCTCCCCCCAAAAGGCAGAAACTCCCAAGGAAAGTCAGCTCAGCATGGCACATCCATGTAGCGAGAAGCCAAAAGCAACCCAAATAAACTCTAATGACATCAAAAAACTAGGCAACTGGAAAGAGCTCCAAAAGAAAAAAGAGCCGGGCTCCTTTTTTTTTTTGTTCTTTTTTTTTTCTGTATACTTTATTATTATTATTATTATTATTATTATTATTATTATTATTATTAACAAAGAAGTCATGCTTTCTATCCCTGTATATCATTATTCAAGGTCCCTTCCCCCTCCTGCCACATCAGGTCATTTTTTCTTCTCCACAACTCCCCATCCCCTCACTGGGCAGGCAGCAGACAGTCCCATGGTCCCACTGACCCAATATTGCTTAATTCAGTCTCCACTCCTGGCAGATCCAGTTTTGTCCCCCCTCCCTCAAGAGTGAGTTAGGTGTTCCTTTAGGTGGAGTGGGATCCGAAGAGTCAGTCCAGGATGTTTCTGATCCCAAGCTGTTCAGTGGTTGTGGTTTGCAGCTTGGGCATGCTTGGCTTTTTTTCTTGTTCATTTGTTTAGAGACCACTAATGAGTGAGTACACCCCTGCTTATCTTTCTGAGTTTGTGATACCTTGCTCAGGAGAATATTCTCCAAGTCCATCCATTTGCCTGCAAATTTTAGGATATCATTTTTTCTTATTGCTGAGTAGTACTCCATTGTGTAGATGTACCACAGTTTGTTAATCCATTCTTCAGTTGAGGGACATCTAGGTTGTTTCCAGGTTCTTGCTATTACAAATAATGCTGCTATGAACATAGTTGAGCTAATGCCTTTGGAGTATGACTGTGCATCATTACTGCCCTTTTTTAAAACTGTAGCGTAGTTAAAAAAAAAAAAAAAAAAAAAAAACCACTCAATTTAGACCTCTCCTGCGTTCTGTTTCTTCCTTTTCCCCTCTAAATATCCTCTATTTTAATGACTTTAAAATAATAAATATTACCTTAATATAAACATAACAGCAAATTAAATTCCATTACACATCCACTCCTGGCAGGACCTATTTTCTGAAAGGTTGGGTTAGGCACTCCTCTGCAGAGAATGGTTTCCAAGGTGCCAGCCCATTTACAGACACAGTCTGATACCACACCTTGAGGCTCTATAATATAAATACAGATACCCTACAGAATACAGGCAGTACAGTGTCGTTTAGATATAGTCATTATTTAAGAAAAAGAGAAAAAAGAGGATGTTCAAGAGTGAAAAAGAAGAAGTTATCTCCAAGAAAATTATCGTATTTCATAGATTAAAACTTATGTGATGTTATTCTTAGTGTTATATCTCTAATTAAATTAGAAAGCAGCTGGTACTTTCTACTTATGTAGCAGGCGAGAGTTCTTAGGATGCTCTCATGTACTGTACATGTCATAGAGGGTAAAAACTGCTCTTCCAAACAATGAAAGACATAAAAAATGGTTATAATAAGGACCACAGATGAGACTAAAATATTAACATTTTTAGGACTACATGTTATCCACTTTTTCCCAGAAACACACTGTTAAATGTCCCTAAGTAAAACAAAAGGCATTCTGAATTTCTGTACTATTGTTTCTTTTAAAATAAATATTTTTTTTCCATTCTTTTTCTAGGATATTAGTCAGCCATTAAATCTTAATGTTGTAAGCTAAAAGAAAACAATGACTCTTACTCTGAGTTAAGTTATACTATTAGAATATCTACATTTAATCTTAATCAACTACTGCTAATTTGAAGATGATTAATTTCAATGTAATTGTTTTTGCACATTTAATTTATCTGCCTTGGATTTACAATGTTACTTAAAATCTTTCACTTCTGTAAACAAAATAAGAATTAGTGACATATTTCTGATGCCTCAACCTCATTGTATGTTGAGGCACACCAAGCTGTTTTCCCAACCTTTCACTTGAGTACCAATAAAACAGCTGAAAATTTTTCCAATACAAACATGAATGCACTCAATAATCATTGCACCTATGTTACTTGTTCGTCTTCTCATGCAAATTCTTTTTTGAATTAGACACTCGCCTATTTTAATCTATTCCATCAGCTATGCTTGAATGTATTTAAGCTGTATGAACTCATTGTTAAACCTATGTTTGTCTGGTCCATTTGCTTCAAATGATTAAATACTAATTCAAGCTAATGCTCAAGCCATATAGCATTAATCCATTATTCTTAACAAAGTTAACATTAAAACAACAACAACAACAACTGAGCTTGTTGACAGCCCTGTTGGTTGGTGAATAAGGTGGCTGTGTTGAGAGTCCTTGTTGAGTAGCACTAAAGTACTTTGGTGTCTCATCATGAACACAAGGAAGGAACTTGCAACCAAGATATGTATCCAGATTAATATCAGACACCAGATACATTAGCTGCTTTTCTGATGGTGTTATAGAACATCATGAGCACAGTAACTCATAGAATAAAGAGTGTATTTTGGATTACAGTTCCAGAGGGTGAAGGTCCATAATGACAGTTACAACATGGAATCAGGTGGCAGGGCAGGGTGGTGGCAGGAGCAGGAAGTTTAGAGGTCACATCTTGAATGATAAGCACAAAACAGAGAAGGAAAAGTGGTACATACAAGGTTTTTTAGGTTTCCAAGCCTGCTTATATTGTACTTCTTTCATCAAGGCTGCACCGTCTAAATCCCACCATTAAATGTGCCTCCAAATAGTGACAAATAGCCCAGACTATTTCTTCTTCAAATCACTTTACCAGTCTTACCTACATTCAAACTAGAGAATTCCTGCCCCATTATGATAAGAAATACATCAAGTAAGTGAATAAATTTTAGATAAAAGTTCATGACTCCAAAAAATATTTTTAAAACACATTAAATGTTAAAAATCCAGTTTTTGAGTCATATTTATAGAAAACCATAAAATATAAAGACTTTCTAATTGAATAGGAACAGAGCCTTGTAAAATTTGAGTACAATTTTTACAAATATTATATGTTTAGCATAGAATGTAAAACAAATAAGTGTTACATCTTATTGAGATATTTTATAAATATCCCAACTTACCTTAATTAATATTTTACATCAATATTGCTCAATTCTACTGTGCAGCACAAAGTTCAAAGTATAACTGCACTATTCAAGTCTGCAATGAGAAGATTTATCTGTACAATTAGTTTAACAAAAATATTATAAGAACATATTTCTGTAACAAAAACTTTTTTATTCTTAACATTAACAAAATAATATTGAACTTGTTTGAACTTGAGATAATAAGACTTAAATATGAAAGAAGGTACAAAGTTCACCTTGGAATAACTGAATACTTGAGACATATTCACAGAAAAAATAAAAAGCTTTATGCCATCAAAAAGTATTATATTTAATATAATAATAAATATAATATAAAAAATAATATTTTTTATATTATATTTATGTAAAATATAAATACTCTTATAATTATTAACTCTTCTTGCTTGAATTTTATAGTAAAAAAATACAATTTTCAAGAAAAATATAATTAAATTTTATTTCCACTAGCTTATTGATTTTTAGTAAACATGTTTAAGCATCAACTAATAAAATTATTAGTCAAATAATATTTTCTTTTTATGTAATTTATTTCTAATAATTTAATAAATAATCTAAAAACCAAAGATGACTATTGTCATGGAGAACTACTAATAATTATGTATGTTCTCTTCATGATTTAAGAACGCAGTGATGTCCTTAACTTTATACTGCTGAGTATTTTCTCTTTTGCATTTGACCAATTTGCTTTTGGAAATTTTAAAGCCATGAAATGTTTAGTAACTATAAATGATTGTTTTAAAATATTTCATATGCAGCAAGACATGGGATAAGATTATAACAAATTGAATATGCTACTGTCTTCAAGAAATTTTAATATTATTAATCATTTAAATAATCAATATCATAAGATATACTGAAACAAAAAAGTTTAAAGTTAACCCTGACAAAATGTACAATGAATCAATAAAAATTGTTAGAAAATGTTATTTCCCTTAGTGTGATTAAACTAAGAATGATTCTAATTATTATTCTTTACTAAAAGTCTTGAACCCCAATTTTATTAACTTGTAGCTGTAAGGATTTCCAAAGCTTGCATTCACCTGGAATGTAACTGTCAATCATCCCCCTGGGTGTGGCGATGCAAACATGGGCCCACCCACCCCTTTTAAAGAAAGGGTTCACACGAGTCCCCACCCCTTTTCTTCTCTCTCTGCTCCCTTCTGCCCCTATCTCTGCTCCCTGCTGTAAAAAACTCTAATGTGGTACTGCCGGTGTTGAGATTCCATTCACGCCACATGTGCAAAAAAACTAACAGTAGCTATATCAAAGCATACTGCAATTTAGATAACATCAGGGCAGGTATTTAGAGTTTGCTATCCCCTTCTATTTTTAAAAATTATTTTTTACTCATTCATCTCTTTATCTCTGGCTCCAGAATCATCTCAGTAACAAATTTTCCCTTGTATTATTTTTTAGTGATAATGGTGTGGACTGCGAACACTTGCAAGATACTCTCATTTGCCTAACTTCTTTCTGTACTGTCAAGAAAAGTCAAGGTTTATTTTGAATGCCACACCCAGTGTTGAAAGTTGTATCAGAGCCAATTTTATAATCATTTTATATTTATCTACATGTTGAGGTTATGAAACCTTAACAGGTAGACAGGATGGAGGTAGGGAAAACATCTATGACAAGATGAAAGTGAGTCTCAGAAAAGAACATTTTCCTCTCTGCCAATAAACATTTTAAATACAAAAGAGCTACTGATTTGCAATCAAGATCCTGTCTTAGTCCATGCTGAGTCAATAGACTTTATATGGAAGCAGTAGATTATGGAAACAAAAGATAATAATGTGGTCTAAATGGAAAGACTAAAAATAAGCCAGTATAGGGAAGCAGCTCTTGAAAATTTTTCTAGTTTTATAATCTTCAATATCTAAGCATACACTTGGAAGTATAAGTTATTTTAAAATAGATGGATACATGGGAATATAAACTAATGTATATATAATTTATATGTATATAATATATAAAATTTATGTTATACATTCTGTACAAATACAGTATTTATACTTTCTACATTTATCAAGTTGAGTAGTTTCTCTTTTTGTAATTTGAAAATAATATAGTTAAAGCCTCATGACTTTTCTAAGGTAATTTTTAGGGGTTCATTAACTAAAACTTTTATTTAAGTTGTTTTTTATCTACCCTCTGCTGTTCTTCCTCCCTCACTTTCTCTTATTCACACCCTACCTCCCTTTTACCCTACTCTTCATCCACCCTTTAAAGGGGGGAAGGTCTCCCTTGAGTAGTGAACATAGGCCAACATACCAAGTCGAGGCAAGACTCATTCCTTCCTCCCTGTATCAAGTCTGAGAAACACATTCATTTTGTCTTTTATAAGTTTACCTTTATATTTTAAATTTCAACAAATACATTCTTGTCACTGATTCTGAATCTGTGGCTCAAGGAACATCTTAAGTGAGGTGCAGAATGATTGCAACAACTTTAATATCTAGAGTGAATAATTCTGCTGTGAATCATGGTCCTAAATATGTCTACGTACTCAAGCTCCATTCCCCCCCAAAAAATAGCAATATCAATGAACATGTTAGTGGTTAATGAAAAAGGTTACACTAAGTCTCATCTCTTGACAAAGAAGTAAAGCCAATTATTGATAAATTAAAGAAGAATAATTTGCCTTTCCCTAGGCTAAAACTTTATGTGGATTGTCCAATAAAGAGTGGTCAGCCTTACTTGAAAAAGTGTTCAACATCATTAGCCATCAGAGAAATGCTAAACAAAACAACTTTGAGATGCCACCTTACACCTGTCAGAATGGCTAAGATTAAAGACACAAATAACAGCCTATGCTGGAGAGATTGCTGAGCAAGGGGAACACTCCTCCATTGTTGGTGGGAATGTCAGCTTGTTCAGCCACTCTGGAATGCAGTATGACGGTTTCTCAGAAAACTGGAAATCAATTTCCCCAAGAACCCAGCAATATCACTATTGAGTATATACCCTGAAGATGCATATTTGCATCCCAAAGGCATTAACTTAACTATATTCATAGCAGCATTATTTGAAATAGCAAAAACCTGAAAACAACCTAGATGCCCCTCAACTGAAGAATGTATTAACAAACTGTGGTACATCTACACAATGGAGTACTACTCAGCAGTAAGAAAAATTATATTCTAAAATTTCCAGGCAAATGGATGGATTTGGAGAATATCTTCCTGAACGAAGTATCACAAACCCAGAAAGATAAGTAGGGATCACTAATGAGTGATCATTAGTGGACTTTAAACAAAAAGCAAAGCATTCCCAAGCTGCAAACCACAAGCACTAAACAGTTTGATCTGAAACAGCTGGGACTGGCACCTTGGAGCCCATTCCCTCCAGAGGAACACCTGACCCATTCTTGATATTAGGATGAGGAAATCAGAATTGTCTGGAGTGGATGCTGAACTAAGTAAGGCACCTGGGGACCTTGGGACCTCCTGCCCTTGCTGGGGAGGAAATAAGGAGATGGGGAAGAAGAGAGAGTGACTGGGAAGGGTAGGAGGGGGAAGGGAGTTTGAACAAGGAGATACATGGGTAAAAAATGAGACTTTATTCAAAAATTAAAAAAAAGAATGCTCCCCATAAATTCATATGTTTGAAGGCTTGACCCATAATGGGTGGCACTATTAGGAAGTGTAGCCTTGTTGGAGGAAGTGTTTTGCTGTGGAAGCGGGCTTCAAAAAAATAAGAGTGATAAGCCTTGAAAGTATATATATACAACAAAAGTGGAGGTAGAAAGTTATATTTGCATAGGTTTTTGTGCATCTGGGTACATGCATGATATATTTAGTCAATGTTTATTTCTTGTCACTCTATTCTATTTTATTTTAGTTTTATAGAAAATAAAATCATTTTTTCTATGCAAAATAAAATAAAAATAAAGAGAAAGAGGCTATTCATTTGTGAGTAGGAGGCATGGGAGAGGTATAAGTGTTGTTAATGAGAGGGAGTGGAGGAAAGAAAAGGAAGGGGAAGTAATGTATGATGTCTTCTGTATGCTGTCAACATACATTGTTACCATTTATTTATAAACTCACTGTTTTGTGTATGGTAAGGCAGCTTAGAGGCAAGTGGGAAATCCAAGCAATGATAAAAGATAGAAGGACAGAATCAAAGAGATGCTCTTAGTAGCCTCCAGGAGAGCAAGATATGAAAGTACCAGTAAGCCATGAGTCACATGTCAATACATAGATTATAAAGAATGGGTTAAGTTGTAAGAGCTATTTGGTAATGAGCCTGAACCATTAGACCAGTTTATAATTAATCTAAGTATTTCTGTAATTATTTGAAACTAAGTGTCTACAGGACCAGCTGAATGGGACTGAAACTTCTGGCTACAAAATGTAATTCTATTTTGTAAAATCAAAAACAAAATTATTTCTTTTAATAAGTTTTGCAAGGAAAATTTCTGTTTTGATTTTCTCTTGTCATAGCTCATCATGGAGCTCTTCCATAATGTTCTTTAGTTCTTTACCACCTTCTCTCTGACAGACACTTCTCCACTTTACCAGGAAAGTGATTATTCTAAGGAGTGATTCTAGGGAGTGTATCTATTCCTTAAAGATATAATCAGTAGTAAATTATAATATTAATAAGACCTTGTTAACATTTGAATTTAATATCTGCTGTGGGATAACGCTCTTGGATACTGTAAAGATTTGCCACTCATATTAGCTTAATAAAATGATTATTGGCCAGTAGCCAGGCAAAAAAGTATAAACAATGTGACCAGACTAGGAGAATTCTGGGAAGAGGAAATGCAGACTCAGTTGTCAGTCAGATTCAGAGGAAGCAGGATGAGAATGCCTTACTGAGAAAAGCCATGTGGTTAAACATAGATAAGAATTATGGATTAATTAACGTGTAAGAGCTAGTTAGTAATATACCTGAGCTATTGGCATAGCATTTACTATAATATTCAGCCTCTGATTCAATTATCTGGGAAGTGACTGCTAGGTACTTAGGAGTTGTTGGAAGGACAGAAACATTCCAATACAGATACCAGTAAGTATGACAAAAACAAAAACAAACAAACAAAAAACCTTAAACATTGCTACTGCTTGCTCTTAAAAATTTAATAATCTATTATTTATAAAACCATTTTTTGTATGTGAAAAGACAACTGGAATCAGGTGGCTTTGTGAGGGCATTGTGGAAACCTAATACAGTGGAAATTTCCTGAAACCTTTGAGGCTGATCCCAGCAAAGACTTCTAGTTAAAGAGGATACAGAGTCTTGTTGGAGACTAATCCAGGACTATTTAGAATTTCCTGCTTCTTAGATGAAGCGTCCTTGGTAAATTACTAGCTTTGCAAAAACAGGCTTCTTGGAGTCCTTCAAGATTAGGTGTCCTTAGTTAGTTACAGAAGTGAGCTTCATGGAGTCTCCCATGATAAGGTGTTCTTCCCTACACTGCAGGCCTTGCAAAAAAACGGGATGTCCTTGGCACATCATACAATGTACGTTTAGATAGGGCTTCAAACAGTAATCAGTCAGCTGCAGAATCATGGGACCAAAGAGATCCTGCCCACCCGGACTTCCTCTGATAATTTTTCACTCGCCTCTTTGGTTAACTCCCCTCTCTCTGCTTCCCCTCTCTGCCTGGAGCCGTGCACTCCCCTCTCTCCACCTCCCCTCCCCTTCCAAAGGCATTGCTTAAAAAGCCTCAGCATTCACTCAATAAACGAAGCCTTGACGTGACTCAGACTGACTCTTGTCGTTCTTTATGTGCTTGGCTTCCCTCTCTCTCTCCCCCCATTTGCTTCACAGGTGCCACCCCTCGAAACCCTCGAATAACTGGACCTGCTGGGCAGGGACAGAGTCTGAACCAATTACTACTGTAATCAGGGAAGACATCCAGTGATGGGACTAGGACACCAACCCAGCTATAAAACATTTGACCCACGAACTGTCCTGCTTCCAAGATGTGCTTGGGCAATGGTAACTCTTAGCTCATGCAAGTGGGAATGGCAAACCAATGACTGGTATAACTTGATGCCCACAACATGAGAGGGAATCCATGCCCAACCATACCTGGATTACCAGGATCCAGAATCTGGATGGTCCCAGAGTCATAGGGTAGAACCAAATACAACTGGAAAAAAAGAAAGAAAAAAAAACAGGAATAATCATGATATTCATTATATTCTGCTATATTTATAAATAATTATCCTAGTTGTCATCAGAGAGGTTTCCTCCATCAGCTTATGGGAGTTAGATACAGAGGCCCATACTCAAACATTATGTGGAACTCAGATAACCCCCGAGAAGAGGAGAAAGTTTGTAGGATCCAGGAGCCAGAGAATCAAGGACTCCATGGGAAATCAATCCACAGAACCAACTAAGCAGGGCTCATAGGGGATCGAAGGGACTGGACTGATAATCACAAAGCCTGCAAGTGTTTGCACTAGGTCCTCTCCATATATACTACGGGCTTGTGGTTTTGTGCGGGAGGGGGGGCAGGAGGACTCTTAATATTGGGACTTTCACCATCTTGGAGCCTTTTGCTTGAATTTAAAACCTTTTTCTCCAACGTGTTTGTTCAATCCAACCCTGATGTTAGAGTTTGTGCCTACTCTTATTTTATCTTGTTTTGCCATGTTTTTATCCTTGCAGAGAGAGAGAGAGAGAGTCCTACACTTTTCTAAAGGGAAACAGGCGAGCAGTGTGAATCTTGGGAAGAGGGAGTGCGTTTGTGAAGAACTATAAGGACTGGAAGGAGGAAAACAGTGGTCAGTATGTATTGTATGAAGAAAGAATAAATGAAAAGAAAGAAGTTTCTAAACAAAAACATAAACCCAAACAAAGGAACAGAAAAGAACCATCTGGTTTGCGATCATAGTCTTTTTATTCCTAAAAGCAAATTCCCACACTCTTTTGGGCAAGAGGAAGGAAACCAACAAATAGAAGGCTGCTGACCTCTGAGCCTCTTGGCATCTAATAAGGTTTCTTGGATTGTTTCACATCTACATAAGTCATTTTCCTTATGTCTCAGAGGGATAAAGCCAGCATCTGTCTGAACCAGAAATCCACTGTTAAGCACAACATGTAGGATGTATTCATAAATCCTGCATTTGCCACTTTTCCAACTTCATAAACTTCATATTTCACTTCAAGCATGAGAAACTCTTGGTTAAGTCTAAAATAGCAGTTTGTCCCTCTGCACAATCGTTATGGTTTCTATGTATTGAAGCATTAAGTTAGTTCAAATTACTGTCTCTTATGGAATATGTTTTAGTATTTCAAATAAAATGCACCTTTTAAGAATGACTGATAACTCATAATTCTGTGTTTAATGTGTAAAACTTTAAACACCTGCATTTGAGTAGAGTTCTTTTTCACATTCACAGCTCTACCATTTTACTTTATGGTGGCGTTTAGCAATTGCTGCATAATTCTTATGTAGTTCTTATTCGAATTGTAAGTTTAAAATGTTTTTGAGTGATTTATGCTCTAATATAAAGTTGAAGAAGAAAAATGAGAAACACAGAGAAATTAAAGTAGAAAGTTTTTTTTAAAAAAAATTACTTTGATATGAACTGGCTCATTGTCTATTTTATTATCACGTATTGTTTGTTTAGTTTAAAAATCCTGTTTAATGAAATTCCACTTACAAGAAACAACTGAATAACAGCATTATACTTTGGGTTCTAGTTTTTTTTTCATGTCTAATTATATTCTGCAAACCTATTTCTACACATTTCTACTTGTATCAAAAAATATTTTGTCATACCAAGTTGGAAGGCAATATGAAAAGCTATTCGGTCAATGCAGTATCTGATGTCTATACTTTCTTTTAAAAAAGAATTTGCTTGAATAATTGATTACATAAAGAAATTAGCACTTGCTACTTATAGAAACAGTCTTTTTATGTGTGTCACACCATACATTTAGTCAATATTTTCTGTATAATGTCTATACTTCATCAATTGTATTTATGTTGCCAGTTATTCATCACTTATGTTTTGGAAAGAAAAGACATAAAGAACAAAAACAAGAGAGAGAAAAAAGAGAGGAGTGAGGGAGAAGAAGTGGGAGATGGAGAGGAAATGACTATTTTGAATCCTTTTCTTATGGTTAGCTTTAGATATCCAACACAGTTTCTTGATCACACAAAGGATGTACATCCAAATGGATTTATACTCCCAGCTTAACAGAGTCCATTTCTTCTTTAAAATAGCTTTACAGATGTTAAAATATACTGACAATTTCAGGTTACTTTTAAAATATTTGATTATCAGCCAAATGTGCACAGCAGAGATCCATGAACACGAGAAAATCAGCCAAATCTGTATAGAACCCACCTTCTAAGGAGCAACCATCTTTACTTTCAACTTTATGGGCATTTCCTTCTTGACAAACAAAGCAAAGTCTAGATCACATCCAAATAAATGGTACATGTTTATATATATATATATATATATATATATATATGTATATATATATATCTGTAAGCAGAGAAAGCAAGAGATAGAACAAAATATGAAATAGTCTAAAAAGCACATGATATCAGTGAAGAACAGAAAAGTCCTTGTAAATCAGTTTATTAGTAATACCTTTTTAATGCTTTTAGTAGTTTCATAATGCTTCATATATCTAATAAAAGAGGTTTGGTTGTTATTATTGAAATTCAAACACTTCACTATGAATAGGCCTCTACAATTAGATTACAATCATGAAATGATAATGTGAACATTTATTGATTCCACAAACATTTATTGAGACTCTACTGTGTCAACGTCTCAGTGAATTGAGTAGTGAAGTGAAATGCATAAAGCTTGTTTGCAAGTAGTTTAGAGTCGCCTAAGGGTTAGTAGCTAGCAAAAAATGACAGCTGGGATAAAAAGTGTTATAAAAAGGACCATAGTATCTCATTACCCAGAATAGTAAAAAAAAGTCCTTACTAATGCAAACCACATCTTCTCTCCCTTTCTCCTTTTCTCTCTCCGTCTCTTTCTGCCTCCCTTCATTCTTTTTTCCCTTCCTCTGTCCCTCTCTCTTTCTCCTCCCCATTTTTTCTTTATCTATGTACTATTTAGTTCTGAAAATTTCCATTTAATTTTTTATTTAAAATTGTTTTTAAATATAATATATTCTAATTATGGTTTTCACTTCCCCATTGCCCCCAAGATCCTCATGTTCTTCTCTCCACCCATCAAATCCACACCTTCTTTCTCTTTCTTTTAAAAAGAAGCAGGCAAATGAAAAGAGCAAATAAAACAAAAATGTTAAAAAAGCAAAGAGAAAGGGAACTCAAGGAACACACACAAAATGCTACATTATTCTTGTCTTATCCTACCCAGTAAAGCATTATATATAGCAACTCTATTGATGAAACACAACTTGACCAGTATACAGTGGGAACATAACAGTAATTTCACCTTTGAAATGAGTCATCCTCTGAAAGGATGCAAGATGGCTCCTTCTTGTATCAGGAAGCTGGGTGAATTGAGTTGGGTGTGTTTCTGCAATACTTAACTGGCCCATTATTTCCATAGAACTGGATTGTAGAGGTAATAACTGGACTACATTGTTAGAGTTTGAATATTGGGACTGAGCCAATGGCATGAAGAGTGTATAGAGTGAGAGATGACCAACTCTCAGGTAAAATTACTATTCAAAACTTGGAAAAAGATGTCGATGAGATGGCTCAGTTGGGTCAGTAATTAAATGAGCTTGTAGCCAGGACAAACAACCTGAGTTAGATGCATAAAAGTTTAGAAGTGATCTAAAGCTGTCTTCTCACAGTCATACATATGCCATGACACATGCATAATTACAAACATACACAAACATCTATAGATAAATAAATATATTGTAAAATTAATTAACAAAGATAATTCACTAAAAAATTAATAGGAAGGACTAAACTGAGAAAATGGCAGCAGAATACCAAATGGAGTTGTTTGTGTTGCTGGATATGAATCTAGTATCTGGAACAATTACTATTTTATAAAACATAAATTTTAAAAAATATTCTTATATTATTTAAGATGTCAAATGCAACTAAATGTGGAAAAAAGACATGATGATTTTGAGAATTGAAGAAGAAAAAATTTTTGGCTATCTAAAGATGGAAATAAATATTATAAAGGGTTCCTATGAAGTTTTAACTTTTCCAAAAAGATTATAACATCAATGAAATGGATGCTGCACCTGATAAAATGAGTAGAAAAAAGTTTATTGCTGGTGTAAAGTTATAGAGTGGAATAATCTTCATTATGTATGAAAAGAAGCACAAGAAACAAGAGGCCTTATGTTAATCAGAAGGGAATGGGAGTATTTGAGCCAAATAACAACATGGCCTCCTTAATTGATGTTGTCCATAGAGGAGATATCCTGATAGTGTGTAGTGGGTTTAGGTTGTTACATTGTAAATAATTGTCCCACCTACTAGTTTAATAATAATACTGATTGGCTGAAAGCAGACAGGAAGTATGGGTGGAGCTACCAGACTGGAAAAGCTAGAAACAGCAAAAGTACAATATAAAAATTAAAGTTTATTATTTTAAAGTGTCATAGGTAAGGAAAAGTTTAAAATTATTAAAATAAATAATTGCATATTTATTTGTAATATCGTCTGATACTTATTATATTTCTGTACTATACATATGTGTCATCAACTATAAACTACAAAGAAATAACTTTTTATTAAAATACAATTTTAAATACATGGTTATCCTTTCATGGAACAAGATGAAGACTAAGGTTGAATTATATGGTATAACCTTTTTCTGATGAGGAATATTTTAATTTTGTAATCTCAGATTATTGTTTGTTTAAAAAAAGGTTTCAGTTGGAAAGTAAGACAAGGTATAGATATAAGATCACTTGTTTGTAATTGGTTATGCAAGAACAGAAGGAATTTTTGTTTGAAGCTTTAAAAATACTTTTCTATTTGATACCTAGAGAAACCATTTTCTGCATTTGAGCATGTCACTTGTCTTGATGTCAATGGAAGATGCATTTCCATGCCGAGAAGGAAATGGGCTTTTAACATTAATTATTAGACTGATTATTTGAGTCTCAATTTAATGCCCTGTTTATTGACAATGGAAGTCTTATATGTAACTCATTTTGTTTCTTGTCTGTTTTTTTTTTTTCTGGTTAGAAATAGAAGATATGTGTACAATAGCTGGAAAGGTGCTGGATACATCAATAACATATAATAGAAATTTAACATTTATATTTAGCATTAGGGACTTAAGCAACACTCCAAAATATAAAGTGTATGCTATAGACACTGTAATCTTATGTCATTTTATACTGTTTTCATCTGTCCTAAGGCTGTAGAATAGACTTGTTTTACATACAAATATGCACATACATACATGTACATGCACATATAAATATATTTATAATTAATAATATGATTGAATCAACCTTTAAATGCATCATCCATTATGTACACCAAACTCCAAGTGGAAATGGAATATTTACTCAGAACTATTTAATAAATCATTTTCTGTTGTTTTTAAGCATGGTGATTTATCATTCAGTCCCAGAATGAAATGTGCTTGAATTTTTCATAAGGAGGGGTTTTGGTGAATGGGAAAGCTCATTCGCTAATATCAACAAAGCAGTCTGGTGCTACAACTATTAACTTAGGGTCCCTGTTACATTTGTTTAAACTCTGCATCTTAGTGTTTCTGCCTGTGAGGTGGTGATACCTAAACCACATAATTTCATTTTTATTTTATTAGTGCTTTGGCTTCTCTGTGGATTTTGTACTTTGTGTTCTCATCAAATCTAATTTCTTGCTAACCTCTTCCCAGATCAACCTCCTCTTCCATACCTACTGAAATTTGAATATTTTTCTTCCTCTTTTTTTTAAACCTTCAAGACAAGTTTTTGTTGCCAAAATATTCTTAGATGCAGTCTTGTACTGGAGAGAGGTTGACTTATTGACTTCCCAACGGCTAAACTCTCTCCCTTTCCTGCTGCGAACAACTGTCAATAGTGCCTCATGTAAGGGTGAGATTTTATACCCAACTCTCCCGTCCCTGCTGGAATTTGCTTTATCTTGGGAGTGCACAGGTTTCAAAACAAAGTCAGCTCATACATGTGGCAAAAGCATCAAAATTCTGATTATGGCTTCTCCTCTCTCTGCTCTTCCTTATCCCTGTACAACTGCCACCCATAACTGGATCCATTCCTTTTTGTGTCACATTAGAAAACAAATAATCATATAAGGTGTAATAATAGTATTATGAGATAAAACAAAAACCAGCACATTAAAATTGAATAAAAGAAAAAAGGAAAAGGAAGCAAGCCCAAAATAATATACTAGAAACAGAGAGTCACTCAATTGCATACACAAGATTTCTATAAATGCATTAAACTGGAAGTCATAGCACATACACAAAGGACCTGGTAAAGACTTATTCAGGACTTATTAATGCTGTTTCAGTCTGTGCATTTATTTGAGCTTGGATTATGTTGATTTAGCAGGCATTATTTACTTTATGTACTTCATTGTCTATGGCATTTACACTCTACAAACTGTTAAGATGAAGATATATTTTTTTCTAGTTGGGTAAAATGTTCTGTAAATAACTTTTAAGTCTATTTGGTTTATAGTGTCAGTGAACAACAGTATTTCTTTTTTCAGTTTTTGTCTGGATGACCTGTCCATTGCAGAGAGTGGGGTACTTAAATATTCCATTATCAATAAGGGTCAATATATGATTTAATCTGTGGTAACATTTCTTTAAAGAATTTGGGAACCCTTATGTTTGGCACACAGATGAAAATTTCAATGACCTCTAGGTAGATTTTCCCTTCGGTCAATATGTATTGTCCTTCTTTATCTCTTTTGATTAGTTTTGTTGTAAAGTTTAATTTGTCCATATTAAAACTATACCAGCTTGGTACTTAGGTCCATTTACTTGGACAATATTTTTCCTTTCTTTACTTGAAGGGAATGTTGATGTCTATCTTTAGTGTTACAGTGTGTTTCTTGGATGCAACAGAAAGATAGGTCCTGCTTGTTTATCCATTTCATTATTTTGCATCTTTAAAAATGGAATCAAGATCATTGATATTGACAGTAGTGTCTGTTGTTCCTGTTATTTTGCTGTTATTATGGTGTGTCATTATGTGTGTGTGTGTGTGTGTGTGTATGTGTGTGTGTATGTGTTTGTATATGTGTGTGTGTGTCTGTGTGTGTGTGTGTGGTGTGCTGGTGTATTTTCCTCATTTAATTTGTTACCCAAGGATTATGTTTTCTTGGATGTGGCTAATCTCTTTAGGTTGGCTTTTTACTTCTAGTAGCTTCTGTAGGCCTAAATTTGCTGTTAGATATTTCTTAATTTTATTTTATTTTTTCCATGTTTTGTCTTGTTTTTCCCATATATTTTGAATGAAAAATTTTCTCAGTATAGTAGTCTGGGTTGGCATTTCTAGTCTTTTAGAGTCTCTAGAACACCTGTCTAGTTCCTTCTGGCTTTTGGTATGTCCATTGAGAAGTTAGTTGTTATTCTAAGAGGTAGGACTATATATTTTATTTGACATTACATTTTTCCCTTATAGCCGTTAACATTTTTACCCTCTTATGTACATTTGGTGTTTCTAATATTATGTGCTGAGGGTTAGTTTTAGGGTTAGGGTTTGCTTTATGGTCCATTCTATTTGATGTTCTGTATGCTCCTTGTACCTTGATAGGTATCTCCTTCTTCAGGTTAAAGAAATTTCCTCCTATGATTTTGTTGAAAATATTTTCTGTGTCTTTGATCAGGGTTTCTTCTCCTCTCACTGTTCCTGTAATTCTTAGATTTGGTCTTTTCATAGTGTCACAGATTTTCTGAATGTTTTGTGATAGTTTTTTTTTTGACAGATATATTCATTTCTTCTATCTTGTCCTGGCTGCCTGAAAGTCTCTTTTCCATTTCATATATTCTGTTGTTGAGTCTTGCCTCTGAGGTTCCTACTTGAGTTCCTAAATTTTGTATTTGTGTATTTTCCTCAGTTTTCATTCTCTTTCTGCCTCCAGGTCTTGAGCAGTTTTAACAATTTCCATCCGCTGTTTGTGTTTTCATAAATTTATTTAAGGCACTTATTAATTTCCTCTTTAAGGACCTTGATCATACTCATAAAGGCTGTATTAAGATCTGTTCCTTATGCTTTAGCTATTTTGGTAAATGTAGTAGGATAGCTGGGCTCTTATGCAGACATGTTGTCTAGGCTGTTATTGATTTTGGTTTTGTGAGGAAATCTGGGTTTAGGAAGATTAATTTTAGGTACTGATATCTTGTTTCATTTTTGTTGGGCATGTGTTTTGTTCCTTGAATTATTTTTTCTTCTTCGTTTCTCAGAAGTATGTGGTGACTGTGTATTGCCTGGTAGGAAATTTTGAGATCTTCATAATTGTGGCCACTTGGAGTTCCAGTTATGGTGTTTTTGTGGGGATTGAGAGAAGACACTTGAGTATTGAGATGGGCTAAGAGAAAGGAGCTGTGGGGTCATAGAAGTGGGGAAATCAGAATGTTCTACAGGATCTGATTACTACTCTGGGAATGGTGTGTGAAAGTGAAAATAAGCAGGCTGCTGCAGAGTGGGAATTGAGACAGCGGTACTGGACTAGAAGGAATGAGAAAGAGGTAAATATCTTCAATAAGCCTACCTGCTTTGCTAGCAGGAGTGGCCTGTGGTTTCCCAAGGGGTACCTGCTGTAGTTGGGGGCTAGGATAAAGCAGTGAGTGAGGGGCCAGAAGTTAGGAGGGAATGATATGTGTGATACACTGGCAATAGCATAGGGGAGAGAGGCCTCAGCGTATGAACTGCTACAGAGCTGAGGATGATTTAGGGGGATTATACTTGGAGAAATGGAGGTGTAAAGATCAACAATTTGCCTACTCTTTCCCTGGCTTGAGTGGCCTGAGTGTTCTCAGGGAATGTCTGCTGGGCTTTGAGGCTCACATTATAAGGCAATGGGTAATGAA
Source organism: Sigmodon hispidus (assembly GCA_004025045.1). NCBI lineage: Eukaryota > Metazoa > Chordata > Mammalia > Rodentia > Cricetidae > Sigmodon > Sigmodon hispidus. The sequence goes on along the minus strand of PVIH01002620.1, from coordinate 134,213 downwards.
AGGAAATTTGGAGCCACAACGATGACAGCAGAGAAGATGAAATCTGCAGCAAGTACTCTGCTGCACCATCGGGGATATGACTAGGGCATTTACTGAATGTGAATGACAAAGAATTATGACAGGAATATTTATTAGCATAAAGTTATAGTTTACTGTGAGGGAATACTTATTAGTGCTTAAACAGTGACTTTTTGTATAATTGAAGTACATATATATAATGCAAGGAGAAAAATATGTAGCACATTTAATATGTGATCACTGCGCCTTTAAGAATGTTGGGCAAACTTTTAAGTGGTCTCTCTGAGATGCAATGAAAGAGATTGTTTTGGCGGGGGAAGATGAACTCCACTGGAAACAAAGCAGAACAAGGAAGCGTTTTTATGCTCACAACTCCATTCTTCTTTTTCATATTTTAGTTTGCCTTTCATACAAAATAGCGTACTCCATTCACATTAAAATTGAGAACACAAAGCTTCCTCTTCATCCCTCAGTGCCCAAACTCCTCACTAATAATAATTAGTTACTCTTGGCTTCTTGCCAGCAATTTAATAAATACTGAAAAAGCTTAGGACCTCAGCTGCATTCCCAGCTACAGCAAGGGAAAGTTGGGATCCTGAATGAGATTTGCTGAACAGCAAGATTGCAGCAAAACTCCTCAGACAGCTATTAATGAATGACCACTCCCTATGCATATTTTATGTTGTGTATATAGAAATGATTATTCATTAGGTCACATTTAGTCTGAGGAACTTTAGTTCTATATCTGTCTCAGAAAACTGCTAAGGTAGCATTGTAACATTTGTTAATGAAATTCTCCAGTGATTATGAATTTTCACATCATATATGTGTGCTTTCATGGAAAAGGTAAATTTCTAGGTGAATGGTGATTCTTAACATTCAATGTCTACATAGTTCAGCAACATAGATGATCTTGAAAAAAATAGTCATTATTAGTGTAACATTTTTCTAAGTGAGTGAAATTCTTCAGCTTAATTTGTAATGTTGTTTACTCAGTTGGAATTGGGGGGCATTTGGGGGCAGTTTGGAAACTTTATGCAGTGAGAGCTCCCTGGAATCTATGACCTTAGTGAGAACTTCTAGTAACAGAGGATACTAGACAGACATGACTTCTTTTTTTTTTTTTTAGCTAGGCAAGGCATCCAGTGGTAGAACTGGGTGACATTCAATTGAGTTCCTACCCAAGAGGGTCCTGTGTAGGTCATCAAGCAGCACAAGCTGATGCTAGGAAGAGTGTCACTCTCTGAACACTGACAATGGGGCCCTATTGCAAAGGACAAAAATCCATATAGCTTATTGAATATAGAGATGTTAAGCTGGTGCCAGTCTCTTTGGCATAGAAAGGCTCTTGGCAGAACACAGAAATAGAAATCGGGATACCAACCCAGCCACAAAACCTTCCACTTACATCTTGTTCTTCCTGCGAGATGTGTTAGAGCAATGGTAGAACAGAACATGTAGGAGAGTTAAACCAATGTATAGTTTAACCTAAGACCCATGTCAGAAAAGGGAGTCCATGCTGAACACTACCTGGAAGGCCAAAATTTTGAGACTGGATAACCCAGAGACCTATGGTGGAAGCAAACATTACAACTGGCAATAATAATAATGATGATAATAATAATATTAATAATAAAAGAATCAATGAAATATTTGATTCCTAATAATATTCTGTTATATTCATAGATTAGTGCCATTTCCCACCATCATCTAGGAGTCTTCCGCTGACAGCAGATGGGAGCACATGCAGAGATCTACAGCAAGACATTATGCAGACAGAGAGAGTCTCAATGGAAGTTTCCATTGGCAGAACTCCATCAAAGATGGAGAATAAAGATATTCGTAATCAGAGAGGGAAAGCAGGGGCTCACAGTGCACTGAATCAATGTAGCAGGGCTCATATGAGTTCTCAGAAACTGAAGCAGCAAGCACAGGGCATACATGAATCTGCACCAGGTATTCCTCATATATATTATGGATATTGAATTGCCAGTTTTGTGGGATTCTTAGCAGTTGGAGTGAGTGTGCCAGGCACTTTGGCCTCCTCTCCAGACTCTTTTTCCAACTATTGGGTAGCCTTGTCCCACCTCAATATAAGGGCTTATGCCTTCTCTTATGTCTTGTTTTCTCCTATTTGGATGCTGTCTGCTAGAGGCCTTCTCTTCCCCAAAGCGAAAGTGAGAGGGAGTGGATTCAGGGGAGAAGAGAGTTGTGGTGTTAGCTGGGAGAAGTGAAGGGTAGGATACTTGCAGTAAGATATATTGCAAAACAGAAGAATCTATTTCCAATAAAAATAATTAAAAAGTACACAGAACATACAACTGAATGTCAACATAGGTGTTGGTCATATTACAAATTTTTGAATAGATATTGCAGGACAAAACAAGAGAATTTCCCTTCAAAGCTTTCAATTCGTTCAGGGAGAGGACATTTTCTTGCTTTGTATGAAAAGAAAATTCTTAATTGCTTTCTATTTATATTCCTACAGGCAAGGTAGAATGATTTACCTGATTGTGGAAAAAATGATGAAAGAAATAGACTTTGCAAGTTGTAGTATTTTCTTCACAAAGTTACCTTTTATTTATATCCATTTACTATTTTCTGGAATAGGAATGAGAAGTCATTATCTTGTGCTTCAAATCAGTGGGCTAATGTGGTTTAAACAGGAGTTCTTTAGGATGGAACATCTAACTGATCATACAAGCCAAACTATTTATGTTTTCTCTGACTTCTGTTTTTTATTCACAGTTCCTAAATCAGCTCTGAGCAAAGGATCCTTTCCTTGTCTAGACTCCCACTCCAACTGGAGTCAAATATCATGGACTCTTATATGGAAAATGTAAATACTTGTCATATGTTTGAATTTGTTTTGTTGCAAACATTGTGTATGATACTGTGCTTACTTTCCTAATGGGAAATAAAGTCAGATGTAGTTTTGTTTATTTTTCTTAGTTTAAGGAGGCAACTTCAGAAAGGCCTCGCTTATCCAAAGACAGACTGTTCCATGCAATTCCCTTAACCCCCCCCCACATAAATTATGAAGACCTCTCTGTCTAATTAATGTGGCTGGCCAAGTTTCTGATTCATTTTACAACTTTGAATCATGGGTTAGATGAGCTAATTTTTTCTCTGAAATTCCTTGAAAAATCATTTCATAGACCATTAGAAAAAATAAATTTTTAAAATTTGCAATCATATTTTTACAACATATGTGTATTGGCTAGTTATGTGTGTCAACTTGAAACAAACTAGATCATCAGAGAAGAAAGAGCATCATTTGAGGAAATGTCTTTTTAAGATCCAGCTGTAAGTCACTTTCTCAATTTGGTATCGAAGGGGGAGTACCCAGCCCATAGTGATTGGTGCCAACCCTGTACTGGTGCTCCAGTTCCTGTAAGAAAGCAGGCTGAGCAAATCAGGTGAAGCAAGCCAGCAAGAGACTTTTCTCCATGACCTCTAGGTTCCAGTCCTGCTTGAGTTTCCAATAATGGATTCTGATCTGGAAGTCCACAATTGAAATCTTTCCTTCCCAACTTGCTTTTTAGTCATGATGTTTCATCACAGCAATAGAAACCCTGACTAAGATAATAGCTATAGTGTCTCCATAAGCACCCCTTGATTGATAAGTGAAACATGAATTTTATTAGGACATTAGAATGTAGATAAATAGTTTGGATGTAGCGCAAGAAACAGCACAACACAATCAGTAATTCAGAACATTTATTGCAAGAGCTGAATAATTGTAAATAACGTAGAACTGGCAAAGCAGTAACAAGGATAATTGTTTAGATATTTATTTTGTCAAAGTCATCAAACACCCCTCACAAACCGACAAAAATGTACTTCAATAAGCAATGCACCCCTACCCATTATTTTCCATTATACTGTGGAAAAATGTGAACTGCTATTTACAAAGTAACTTTATTTTTGGTAAGAACAAATTAACTATCAGATTAGTAATTTTTAAAACATTTTTCTTTTTTAACTTTTAAATTGATGGTGAACCGTGGCGTTAATATAACTTTCACTTCTTTCAATAAAGACATTTTGTTGCATGCTATTTATTTGTTTAAATCATCTGTCATGCCTTAACAAAAACCTCCTAAGAATGTTCAAATTTGGATTTGTTTGCACGTGCAACTGAGATCTTATTAACATTAACTGTCACTCCCTTGGTTTGACCTAAGTGACAAAATGCTGGTACCTGCCAGGCATTGACCAACTATGATAACAAACAGTTAAACAGCAATAATTAGAGATTTATCCCTTTATTTTCCCCAACTACCCTACCTGGAGAATGTTCTGTTACATCATGAAGGCACAACACATTAAATATTTTGTGGCTATGGTCTAATAACACTTGTGTTACAACAACAGTATTGTATATGAGGATCAACACAAACTCTGCCATTTCAACAAAGTTGGAGACACACATTTGCCCAATTGTAACTAGTTTTGAGTAGTGATTTTTTCTTCAGTATATGCTAATTTTAATACATTAGTTTTGCAAGAGTAGCAAGTACAGAATATTATATCACATTTGATGGATAACACTTTCCTATCACTTTCTCACTTAATGGTACTAATTAAGTGATTTTTACTTTTGCCTACTTTGAAAATATGGATATCAAAAGAAGATTCTGAATTTCCAAGCATTTGCAGAAGTATTGACTGCTGTTATTGTTGTTTGAAGTTTTCAGTTTTTCACTCATCTTTATAGTTTTATAGAGTTCTAACATCACAAGTTATCATATAAGAAGCAAAATTTCAGAATCTTTTAAAAACACAATTATTTAAGATCCTTAGAACAATGTGTGCCAAGACAGACTACTAACGTAGAAACACCTCACTGAAAGAAACAACAGAAATAAGAAGAGGGAAATTAAAAAGGGAAAGAATCAACCATCAACACAGAATTATGCTACAACATTTTTAGGTGAATGCTATAAGTACACAAAAAGTTGTTAATAATAGCTTGCTTCTATTTACAAATACTTTAACACTGATTGACTTACAAGTGTCCACTAATGGTGTTAACAGCACAATAGGTTTAATGCTTATCTTTAAAGTTCTGTTTGAAGTATAATGTCAAGTATAGAGGTCCCAGCATAAATCAATGACAAAAGAGCACAAATTTCTAACTGGATATATTTTGTCAGTCACTCTAATCCATGGAACTTTCTTACTCTCCAAATGCATATTCTATTGTTCATAGCAGCAGTCCAGGGTCAAATAAAATGCAATAATAAAAATAAATTGCACAATGGAGAGATCTCTGGAGAGTTTAAACAATTCTAGTTAAGAACATCATCACATGGCTAGTAGAACCATTTTCTCTCTTATGTTGCAAAGCATTGTATTCTCCCATGGTGCTAACACAAAGGTATGAGTTCCCTACTATAAGGGGCATAGTTGTAGAGATCTATTGAATACATAAAGCTCCAACACACAGTATTAGCATGTCTATTTAGATTAAAGGTATTAGGTCCAATACAACTTCATCTTAAAGTTGGTGCTCCTTAGGACTCTCAATAGTGCCACCTGCTTGCTTATAGGACTTCAGATTTGCTAGAGGAATGTCTGCCATGTGGCTGCCATTGTTGAAATGGCCTTCATTGTTGCCATACTGCTTACGATCATTGAACTGGTTCCTGTTGGTGTCTTCTTTCCAAGCCCTGGTCAGGGTGTGACCATTCACAAGCTTGTCTTTCTTGATCCATTCTTTCTGGGGTGCAAAAGTTGACAGAGGAGATTTAGGGTGTTGGTACGGACCCAAGCCAGGAGGCATCCAGCAATTATCAGAGTGACCCAAAACCAGACACTCTTGCGTGCACATCTCTGTAGCTTCAGCTAATCCTCGGGGACCCAGAGGTCCATCTGTAGAAAACAAAAGACAGGAAGCAAAAAAGAAATTGGTTAAAATTCGCCTTTAAAATATTTTCAGAGAAAAAATAAAGGGCAGAGTTTATCTTTTTTGTGAAAGATACCATTCAGAGATATTAGTCTCCATGTTTTAAGATGAACCTAAAATAAATACCCTAAGTATATCCAGTGAAAATTTTGTCTTTTATTCTTTCACTCTTTTCTGTATATCCAAAAGCAAAGAATGTTAAATAAATAAATAAATAAATCACATATGGGTAAACAGATATAACTGATCTTGTTTAATCCTATGGCATACAAATCATTACATATTTATATATCAAAATTTATGGGGCTATGTTTAAATGTATGAGAAATTTAAAAAATATTATGAATTAGAACATGTAAATTATATAATGCACAGAAACAAAAAAGAAATATAGTACTTGAAAAGGTATCATTAAAGCTGAATACTATAGTTTAGTATAGATATAGATACTATTTCTTCTACATTGTGACTTAATATTTTGTTTGTATGAAGTCATATGCATATAAATTTTTAGAATTTTTAATACAACTAAATATTTCTTTTCATGACCTTCTTGACTAAATATAAGGAAAGCACACCTCATCACTTGTAATTACTCTAAAGCACAGGTAAACATAAATTCATTTAACTGATGGCCATATTTGGCTTTTATTATTTTATCTGCATTCTAGATGATAATGCATTAAGTTGAAAATAATCTGGGTGTGGTAATACTTGAGTATAATCTTAGCTATATTAGAGTCTAAATGTTTGAGTTCAGCATTGGCAACAGACTCAGACCCCCACATGCAAATGAACAGAATACATAAGCAAACGGAAAGAGGCAAGTATTCAAAGACTTTTGAGGTTAAATTGCTAATTGAATTATATAAATCATAATATTCATAGGGAAATTTTCGTCACTGGATATCTATTTTTATTTTTCATGACAAAGCAAAATAAAGCATATGCATTAACTTGTGTTTTAAAAGTAAATTCTTGGTTGTTGAAAAATGGAAATCTCATCCATTAACAAAAAAATAGCCAAATAAGTAAAGAACAATGTAGGTTTTATATGCTTTTTCAAAATTGGTATTTTTACATTCTATGATATGGTCAAGAAATAAATGATCATTTGAAAAGTAGAAATCAGTGTTTTTTTTTTTATGAAAGAGGTTAAATGTACAGGCAAAAATACATTAGACATTTTAAAAATGGGCAGTCAACTCATCCTGGTGACAAATCCTGCAACCATAACATGTGAGACAGAGAATTAAGAAAAGCAGAAATTAAGACTTAAACTCAACTATAGAAGACACTGCTTCCAAAGCAAAAAGAAAAACTGGACTAGAAAAAAAACTGGGAGTCACTAAAAAAGAAAGAATTACCAAAACATATATGTATTATGCCTAGACAACAATTAAAATTACAAGACAATAATTTGCTAACATTTTTTACCAGTGAATTTTTTTTTTAATTCTTAGCATTGTGGATTCCCTGAATCATCTCTATCTGCTTATTCCTTTTCATGTAATAGCTACTTGCTATAATGGTAATAGCTGAAGGTAAGGACTAGTCCACATCCCACAGGCCAGGGCACTAAACCAGTTGACAGGGGTAGATGCAATCCATGGCTGATAACACTATTTTAAACAAACTCACATTTAGTCATATTTCTGGATTTAAAAATCTGCTTGAGAATAACCTTCAAATTTGTTCCAGTATGACCTGTATTCCCATCTCCTCAAAAGCAAACAATGTTATTGTGTTCAAACATACATTCATTACTTTAAACTACTTCGCTCTGAAATCCCCAATGATTACTAACTTCCTTGGTTATTTAATTTGAATTTTTCTAAGAGCCTATTTCCCCCTTTATAACCCAGCCACAGTTTCAAAGTTCAAACTAATTTCTCACTTTTAGGTTTGCTGTGGTGGACTTAGTGACTCTACAGCCACACAGCTAACACATTTTACTTAAACCAAAGCCTGCTTCTTGTGAAAGGATCATGAGCTTGCGGCTGCCTTTTGCCTGGCCTGTTTTCATTTAATTACTGCCTCCTTCAAGGGTCATTTCTGGTCCACATTCCCCAAGCTAATTTTCAAGACCTCACTGATCCATCTGTAGCAGGCACCTTCAAAGTTCCACACATCTTTGTTTTGGAAAGTAGCAAAATTTCAGAACACTGTCCTTCTATTTTCTTCTCATTTATGTCATTTTTTTTGTCTGTATGGGGGGGGTGTTTCATGCATATCTGCATTTTAATTTTTGTTTTGTCCCAACTTGCTGAAAAATCCACTGATATAGATGTAAAGAAACATGGCAAATCAGTTTCGGCTTCCTTAGCAGTGCTAAGCAATTAGCAGCATTTCATAGTGATGATCTATGAACAATGCTAATTGTTAATTAAAATTTTATGAGGTTGAAAATGTTCTGAGAATTATTAAAGATATCCTCCGCTTAAAGGCAGACCTTAAGTAATTAGGATAGAAGATGCTGATTTCACGAACCTCACATTGAAAGCTCCCCAACAGCAAAGTCTTTTGCCCAGCAACACTTGGTGACGGCTAATAAATGAATTATTTAACTTCTGTTAAATATATTCACTCCTTTTAGAGATCAATGGAGCTAAACTAGTGAATCCCAATTCTGATGTGTTACATATCTTGGAGCCAGCACAGCAACCTTTAACCTTTACTTTTACAGTTTCATTAATTGGATGCATTTTTTTTCTTTTCTTGAATGTTACAAGTCACTTCAGAAATGTCAATAGAATTAAGTTTTCATTGACCCTCTAAAAGAAAACCATACAAGTTTATTTTTAAATTTGCCTCACTCAGTATACTGTGTCTATAATTATGTGTGAAACTTAAGTTTGACACATTGATTCACTTTAACAGAGTACAATTTTTTTCCCTCTTAGGATCAATGGTTATTATTCTGTAAAAATCTGCTGAACACTAACCACACAAGCACTGTGAGAGGCCCTCTAACAAAGCAAATAAAGCAAATGTCCAACTACCCTCACAGAGCTCCCATCTACCTTGGATATAATTATGTCTAGATCCTGGGGCTTAGAGGATAGGAAAAGATAAAGGACCATTAAGTGGTCCCCTTTTCTGAAGGAGCAGATAATGACTATAAATAAAATTGTAGCACTTTTGTATGTTTTTAAGTAACTTTTCTGGTAAACATCTATTATTGGGCCAGACACATAGTGACATGTGGATAGCTGATTGGCATATGTGTTTTAGTGGTTGTTAGAATTCTCTGAGACAGATACACAAAGGATTAACCTGAAAACAAGTGTACCAAGGAACTGAATGCCTCTGGATAGTTAGACAACATTTGCTAAGCATTAATGATTCTTTCTGAATAGAATGATGTGAATAATTTCTCAAATATCAGCATTTATAATCTGTAACATAAAGTGAACCTTTGCAGTAAGAATTTTAAAGAGAAATAGAAAAACATGATTTTAAACCACTCAAGAAGAAGAAACCCACAGGCTTGAAATAATAAGAAGGAAAGAAGAACTGGAGGGAGAGAGGAAGGAGGTACAAGATAAGAAAGGACAGGAGGGAGATGGAAATGAAAGGCTGAGGAATCAATACGCTGTAGAAGGGAAGGAAATTGGGGGAGTAAAAAGAAGCATATTCATTTGTCGAGTGATCTGATTTGTTAGAAATTAGGGTTAGGGTTTTTACAATGTTTTGAAGGAGGATCATATAAGAAATATTACTATTTTACAATTTTTTGAATTTTTACAATTTTTTGAAGGAGGATCATATAAGAAATATTACTATTTATTTTGGGCACATAAATTAAAAGGAAAATTGAAACCAAATAAAACCGCACTGAATTATACAGTAGAATTCACCAAAAAAAAAAAAAAACTTAAACCATACAGTAGAATTCAAAAATATTTCCATATTTTCTAATATGTAATAGTTGCAGTTGATTGCATTTGAGAATGAGTGTTTATTACAAGGAATATCTCACATGGCCTATGCATATCATTGTCTTTGCTTACACTTGTTATGTAATTAAGATATCCCAACACATCTTTAAGTGACATTGCTATGCTTCAATGTTAGAAGGGTGAAAATCCCACTAACTAGATGGTTATTCTTTTTTAAAATGTAGACTACATTGATTTTATATGTATGAGTGTTTTGTCTGTATGTCTATTTGTGCACCAAGTCCATGTCTGGTGGCCGCAGTGTTTGGAAGAGGATGTCACATCCCCAGAACTGGAGGTACAGAGGTTATGAATCACATAGTTGTCATTGCTGACAGTGGAACCCAGGTTAATTGTTGAGTCATCTCTCCAACAATAGATTGTAATTCTGTATCTTTGACAAAGGTTTTTATTATATCATTATTTACCTGGTAGTAAATTATATATTTTTTTCCACATACTTTACAAATATTGGTTATAATTTGCTTTACTCATTGCAGGGGTCATTGCTTTTCTTCCTCTTTATCTGTCAGTAGGCTCAAACTCAGGTCGACATTCTTAGGGTTTACCATGTTTACAGACTGAGCAATATTACTGGGCTCTTAATTTTCTTTCATACTTGATTTAAAAATAGTCATATCAATGTAATATATTTCATTCATATCACAGTGTTAAATTTCTTCTAAATGTCTTGGGATTTTATTTTGCTTTTGTGTGTGCATAGGTATAAGTATTTAAAAGGATGTAAGTGCTGCACAACGGTAAATTTTGTTTTTTTTTTTATTTTTTAAATTAAAATTTGTGATGATTTATGCAAGGTACATCACATATCCTGGTAAGTATTTAAAACTGCCATAACTACTGAAATATGGGGCACCTCTGGAATTAGCTAGAAACTTAGAATAAGAGAAACTCACTGTAATTTATGAGGGCCATCCTAGATAGGACTCCTAGCAGTAGGAGATGCAGAGCCTGAACCAACCATCTTCTGTAACCAGGCAAGGCTTCCAGTAGAGTAATCAGGGCCCCAACCCAATCACAAAACCTTCAACCTAAAGTTTATCTTGCCTACAAAGTATGCTGGGATGAAGATGGAAGAGAAATTTTGGGAGTGACCAACTAATAACTGGCCCAGTTAGAGACCTATACCCTGAAAGGGAGCCCTCCCCTGGTGGCCAGGACCCAGAGAAACAGGATAGTAACAAATGATTCCTAACAATATTCTGCTACACTCATAAATTGGTGCCTACCCCAATATTATTAGATAGGCTTTACTCAGCAACTGATGGGAATAATTCAGAAACCCATAGACAAACGTTAGGCTCAGGGAATCCTGCTGAAGAGGAGGGGAAAGGACTGTAGAAGTCAGAGTGGTCAAGGACACCATAAGAAAACCCATAGGACCAGCTAATCTGGCATTACAGGGGCTCACAGAAACTGTCCCGACAACCAGGAAGCCTGCATGGCCAGATCTAGTCTCTCTGCATACATTAACAGTTGGATGAAAGGGTCTTCCTGTGGGAATCCTAACAGTCAGAGACAACCTCTGATTCTGATACCTGCTTTGGAGACCCAGTCTTCCTACGGGATTACCTCATCCAGCCATAATAGAAGAGGAGGAGGCTAGTCTCAAAGCTAGTTGGTATACCTTGGCTATCTGATATCCATGGAAGGGGAGCCTGTGCCTAAAGAGAAACAGTGGAGAAGTGGATGGGCAAGGTGTAAAGAGGAGGTTTGTGTGGGGGGGGTGAAGAAGGGATTCAAAACTGCCACAAATGTTTTTAATAATTTAATCATTACAGTAAGTTTTTCCCTTTCTCTTAAAATAACTGAAAACAAGCCCTGTGATTTTGAATGCTGATATGCTTATTGATTCTTTCTTTAAAAATCTGAAATTATTTATTCATATTTATAATCTTCCATCTGAATTTACCCTTCCTGGAATTTGGTTTACAAAAAGACAAGTGCTGTGATAAAATCTTACAAACCTTCATTTGGATCCTGAATTTTAAAAAAAGTATGCAAAACTTTTTCTTTTGAAAGTGTTCTTAGTTAATATGTATCCCAAGTCTAAATATTTATTTCCCAAACTTTGCAAAAGTCATCTCTTTCAAAACCAAGCAAAATATTTTTCTGAAAAGTTAGGAGTTAATAACTATCTGGATGCTTCCTCCACTCTTGACATTTGAAGATGTATGCTCACTATTTTCCTTTCAATGGAACTCTAATGTCATTAGAGGAAGAATGCTTGCTTGGTGCTTGATGCCCTGTTATACTTGGAAGTAGGACCATCCTTTCATTGTCTAATTTACTGATGCAATCAATGAACTGCTTTTGGCATAGGGAATCAATCAGTCTTACACCTTGATTATATGAAACCCATTGATTTTGAACATATAACAATAAAGCAAAACCCATGAGGCCATTCTCATTGCTGACTAATTTCATACTTATCTACATTTGATCTTTTTTTTCTGTGAATGAATTCCTCATATAGTTGTTATTGTTACGTAAAATACTTCTAAGCACACTGTTGCCTCTCTTCCTCCTATTTGGTTGCCTTGCCCTGCATTGGTTCAATGAGGCTCTTTTCTTCATGTTATTGAGTCTTGTATTTTCTATTTGGCTGTCACCTTTTAGAGGCTTTTTCTTTTCTGAAGAGGAAACAAATGACAGGGAATGGAGGGACTAGCAAAGATGGAGGGAACTAGGAGGATCAGGGAGAGTGGAAACCATGTTAGGGATGCATTGCATGAGAGAAGAATCTATTATCAATGAAAAAAAATTGGTAAGTCATTTCATATCACTTTAGATCATTTTGCCATATGACACTGGATTTTTTTTATTTTGTTCAATTTAATAGGACAGAGAAAATTCTTGTAACCTAATATGTATCTAAATGTTATGTAGAAGTGTCTAGTTGGTAGCAAGGATGTGTATATCTACCAAAACTATTTGTGAAAAAAAAATGAAATTTTGTTAATTGTGGTATTGTGAAAAACAAGACAAAAATAAACTAAAAACTATATTTAGGTAGGTAACCCAGATCAAGGAAACTAAATGACACATTATTTTAAATTTTCATATCATATCCTTAAGCTTAGGCATTTAGCTAGAGATATTTGTTGATGTTAGGGAAATAGAATGGTGCTTGGGGCAGCAGATTGTAACATCTTAATGAAGAGGGGAGAGTAGAGTACAGATGATATGAAGCAGGGCATGAAAAATAATTTTAAGTGGTAGAATAGAGATAAAGGAGAGAGAAAACTAACAGTAAAGATGTTTGAAATATATAGAAATTTTCACTTTTATGAACTTCATTCTCATACACATGCCCCCCAAATAGACACCCAAATCTATATTTGACTTATTATGTTTGCTCATTTTTTGCAACTGGAAGTCAATGGTAAGAGCCTATTGCCAAAGACAGTACATATTTCAGTCACAGAATTTGCAGAAATTAAGCTGGTACTGAGCAGTGAGTTTCATTCTTACTGGTTAGCTTTCATAGTAATGAAGGATTTATCCAGGTGTTTTGGGAAAAAAGTTATCAACATTCCTATGCAACAATAAACCCTTCAAATGATAGTGATGACGAGGCTGGCAACATGTGCGCATGAATACAATAAAGAAATTTTTCTAATTGTATTTAATGCCCATTCTACAGAGGAAAACTCGTGCCTGGTACTAGGAATCTAGTCAATAACACATGATTAGAAAGTTTGTAAATTTTAAGTGTAAACCTACTACTTCTATTCTGTAAAAAGGACACAGTATCGTACTTCCTTTCAAACATCCCTACTTCAGTTCTCATCAGAGTAACTTAACTGTGCAGTGAGTGATGACTGATGCAGTAAATCACAACTGGTTAAAATGCAGAGGATAAGTTTTAGTGGAGTGATCAGTCATAAATCGAACATCTCTATTATATGCCTTGTTTAAAAGGCACAGAAATGTTGCAGAAGAGTGTGTGGAAAGATTTTCTTAGCCAGATGTGGAAGCAAACTGTGTGTAAAGAGTCTTTTGTGGACATTATAGAACAACTGGACTCATGAGACTACAGCAGCTGTGATCATCTCCACAGGACCCAGGTCCTCAACATTCTATTTTAACATAGATGATAGAGTGGCTCAGGGCCTTCAACTGCTATAACAAGTGCTATTGGTAGTTCCTGTTTATGGAGGAAGGAAAGCCAGATTTCTGTACAAGTGTGGCCAGATGTAGGTTGTTCGTGATTCATTAGATGGCACCACATCCATAAATATAAGAGCAACAGAATCTGAACTCAGTGTGGTATGTAAAACAATTGGGGAAAAAGTGGCAGAAAGATCTGCGATGAAATAGATTGAGATAAGGGTAAAATATGATCTCAATGCATTGCATGTAGGTATAAAATTCCCAACATATTAATAAAAATATTATGCAAACAACACATTAATTTTAAGTTGAGTTTTTTCAAGTTGCCTCAGTTCTTTTCTATTAGCATTGGTAGGTAAATCAGAGCACCATTAATCATCTTACAATAATAGCTATATCTACTAATTTCAGTTTTCTATTGCTATTTACCTAAGATTTAGGTAAAATAAGTTTTCTTGATTTATTTTTTACATAGACTTTTTCTTATTGTTTTTCTTTTGGAGACAGAGTTTTATTATGAGGCTGTGACTGGTTTGGAACTCATTAAATGGACAAGGCTAACCTCAAAATGTAAGGGATTTTTGTCCCTCTATCTAGAGGGCTACTGTTAAAGCTGTATACTAACACACTAACCAAGAAGAAGCGCAGGTTAATCTTACATTCATGATCTGATCCCCCAGCCTCTGCTACCTCAGCATTTGTCTTCTGGTATGGCCCCCAGGCCACCCATAGTCTTATATTTAATAAATTTGCTTTCTCTACAGTTATTAACCAACTGTAGAAAATCTTAATTTTTATACTTATTTCCTCCCTTAGTCATTCTTCCTATAGTAAAATTCCAGTGAAATAAATATTATCAGCCACTTATTTAAAGTTCATTTTAGTGTTTGTAGAAGAGTAATACCACAAAATGTAGTGTTTTTACTAGCTTATTTTTACCCTCGGGTTCTTTCTTTTGCTTTCCTTTAAAAATTCTCTCTTGTAATTCACATAGAAGAACAAAATGATTTATCTTTTTACATATTAACTTGAATAGAATTTTATAGTTTGTGTAAGTCTGGGAAAAGCTGGAAGAAATGCCAGAAGTACATTTCCTTGATAGATTTGCTATAGCCACTATTATATATTCATTATTCTCTGTATTTTTAGAGTTACTGTGAAAAGCAGCATGTCCAATATAACAAAAATAAATAATTTTCTAAAGAAAAACTGGCATCAGAAACTGAAAGGATTGTTGACCATTGGGCAATCTCTCCCTGTACTTCTTACCTCACACTAATTTCCTCTGTACTCAAGTAGTCCTATTAAAGAATGTCATATTGAGACAAAATAGTGTTTAGCTACCATTTCTCTCTAGTGCTAAAGATTATCACAAAAGTCTCTGCTTTGATGTCACTGCAACTCAGATTTTATGTGAAAAGGTATAACATCTCATTCATCTCAACAGAATCAACCTGAACATGAATATAGAAAACTTGAGTGATAATTTCCCACCGTACTCAATGATCCAATCAGCTGTAGGTAAAGATATTCTTTGAAATTGTTTACTTTATATGTCTAGAAAGATAGTCCAGTTGTTTATATTTTGCAACGTAAGTTATTAGTGCTCATGTTCAATCTCCAGCACCTATATAAAATAGGTGGTTGCAAATGTCTATTCATGTCATCCCAGTGGTGGGCAGGCAGAAAGACATAGATATTTAGGTATCTGGATGGCAAGCTAGCCTGTCATACAGAGCAAACCTTAAGACACATAATAATGCTGTCTCACAAAACGTGGACAGTGCCTGTGCACCTTCACACAAAGATGAACTCTAGCTTCCAAGGGTGCATGTATGTACACATAAACAAACACAGACATTCACCTTCACATATATATATATATACATATATATATATATATACAAAAATGTGTTTGTTTTAAATACCTTCAGTCTTTTTGTCATGTTGTAATTTCAGCAATAATGTCCAACCTGTGGTTCATGGGACATGGGGTTTAGACTATCCGGGAATTCTGCCCAACACAAACATTTTTTTTGATTTATTTATTTTTATTTTTGTTCTTTTTAAAAACTGGATCTTGTGTTCTTGAGCACAAATTTTGTATAAGACATTATGTGGCACTATGCAAAGGTTGCAAAACAAATTAAAAATGTAACAGTTGGTTCTAGAATGCCTTCCAAAGTCCATGTGTTTTAAAGTTCTGGTTACCAGCTTAGGGTTATTAGGATATGGGATAATCTTTGAAATAACAGTTAAGTGACGGAATGTTAGATTGTTGTGTATGTAAATGTGCAGAGAACATAACTTCAGCTACTTCTCTTCCTCTGTACTATCTGAAAAGAGTGATGTGAATAGCCTCTACTATACACTCTTGCCATTACATACTATGTTGCTATCAGCTCTATGTGGGTAGGAGGCATGTGAAACAACAGATGTGTGAATGAACTGTTCTTCCTTCTGAATTCTTTTTAATATATATATATACATATGTATATATACATATGTATATATATATATCAGACTGGCAAAAAAAGGTAACATAGCAATCTAAGGATGGTCTAAAATGAGTGGAAGGATGCACATAGCATAATTGCAAAGCCACTCAATTGCTTCAGGGACTTGATTATGCCTAAATTTGATAAGAGTTGTGGATTCTAGATACTAGCTGAGAAGTTTATTTTTGAGAAAAATGCTCATCGTCATTCAGTCTTCCATTAATAACATTTTTTTTTATTTAATTCATGTTAGGTTCAAATGATTGTTGCAGAAAGCATCTAAAGCCAGAACAAATTATTAAATTTCAAGCCCTGTAGTCATCAGAAACCCATCTGAGTTCTACCACAACAATAAATTAGAATGGATTTGGAGAAAACAATTTTAGATTTCATAGATCACAGTCTCTTATTTATAAATTAAGATGAAGAGGCTGGGTATTGATGCATAAGCTTTTCATATTTCTTACTCCTTGATGTAACTAGGTTTGCCAGACTTAGAACCTGATAACCAAGTATCCCAGTGTTATTCTCATTTTACCTATCAACAGCACAATACAGGTAAAAGTAGTATGATTCTATTGTTCTGGTAGATTATTTTCTATATGGTTTGGTTTTACATTTTGGAATGTCAAATAATATTTCTAGTGAGCATGCTTATTTATAGACATAAGAGGACACTTAATAGTTTGTTTATTTATCATATAAAAATGATCTCACACACAGATGAAAAAATCAACATTTGCAGAAGTAGACAATCTAAATACAACCACCTAGGGTTACCCCCCAAACCAGGTTCTCTTCCAGAAAAGGTACGAATATTAGGTAAACTACAGAGCTTATACAGAATGGGGGATATTTCCTTACATATCTTCTTTCTTTCTCTGCATTGCATGAATAGCAGTAGATAGATCGTTTCTCATCCACAAAATGTAGGTTTTCAAAAGAAAATTGTCTCAGGTAATTTTATCCATTTCTATTTTCTATTATAATTTTATGTTGTAATCAATTTGCTGACTACAGTTTAATGAAACAGACCTCCATTAGTTAGGTAAATTCTCTTTCAAATTTTGACCAAATTTGATTTGGAACAACTTGTTTACATTATCGCAGATCACATTTACTTTATTCTAGAGTTTAATATTTATTTTAATGGTATTTGATGACTTTCATTTAAAAAATCATTTATATACTGATCATCGAATTACACTCCATTTTCTGTGAACTGAAATGGTTCAGAGAAAATATAGGTACATCTTATTTAGACCAAAACATTTTAAAGAGGAAATCATAATTATGAGGCAATGAAGTCACTCATAAGAGGCTGCCTACACAATAGCACAACTTTACTATTTTGGGAAATAAGAAGTAGTGTAATCCGGAGCCAAATAAAAGTAACTAAGCCTAGAATCATGGATTGAGATTACTTTCACAGGTTTGCAGTTTCAAAAACTTTTATAGATATGGAACAAAAGACCTGAATTTTAATATCCCATCCCTCCACATTTACTGTTTTTCAAAGGTCCATCAGCCTTGCAAGATTTTTTAAACTGGTGTTATTATTGGTGTTTTGATTATTTGTTTGTTCTGCTTTGTTTTCTTTTGGAAACCAGTTCACAAGATTGATATCCAGGTGAGATTAAACTTCAGAATGTAGAAACAATTTATATAATTTTACTTCCCTGAAATGTTGCACCTGTTTATTTGAATCCAAGCAGGTATTTCATAATGTTGGGTGATAATTTTGCTTCTCTTATGCCTTGTATTCCAGGTCTATTAGTCTGAATAGAGGCAGGTGAAGTTTACATGTGTATTTATACTCAGAGGTCTATGATGATTTTGTTAAGCTAAGCTATGTCTCTACAGTTTTGTTTGCTTGTTTTTTATATTTATTCTTTGGTGATTTTACATCATGCACCCCATCAAACTCAGTTATCAATCCTCTCAGATTCATACCCTCTCTTATAATCTCTCCATTTATAAAAAGTGACCATTCATGCTGCTCCCATTTACTTACTGGAGCATAATTAAACTCCCTGTGCCCAGACCCTAATAGAATGCAATTCTTTCCTGGCCCACACCCCTGCCAGAGGCCAGCAGTGCAGAAGTGTACTGTGTCATTTAGCTATGTTCTAGCCTTGAGTTCTAGTGTACAATGACATCTCTCTCTTTTTACATATTTTTTAAAGTCCATTACTGAGTGAGTACATCCCCTGCTTCTCTTTCTGGGTTTGTTATCACTCAGGAGGATATTTTCCATATCCATCCATTTGCCTGTAAATTTTAGGATATCATTTTTTTCTTACATCTCTGCAGTTTTGATGAAGTGCTAATGTCTGAGTTTAGACATTATACTTCTCAAAGTCTTAGATAACAAGTATTCCCATAATACTGTGACCCTCAGACAAATTATGGAACATACCTCATTTAAAAACATCAAAGATCTCTGAAGCCAGGAAGATAGTTCAGTTTATAAAACATGGTTTCGCTTGAGAGCTTGAGTTTGAATTCAAGTAGTCATGTAAAAAACCGGGCACATAGTGTGACCCTAAGTAAGTCCATGGGGTCATGGGGAATGAGACTGAGGAATACCCAGTGGCATGTATGCCAGCCAACCTTGGCAGTATGTGCAGCAGGAGAAATAATAGATCCTGTCTCAAGGTAGAAAATACAGACGTGTGCATCTGAATTTTTCCTTCTATCTTCACACATGTGATGTCCGCAGGCCTGCATTCACATAGGAGTATAGGCATACACACACATAGCCAAAGATCTCAAGATATGATCCAATTGATAAATGATAAATGGTAGCTGAATATCACTATTTTAAAGGCCAAAGGATAGGAAAATCTCAAAGAAACAAACAAAACCTTAGTGTAGCCCGTGTGTACATGTTTATACTTGGATTATTTTACCACCACTTTTAATTGAAATGTCATTATCTCGCTGCTTCCCAAATGTTAATACACTTATGAATCATTTGAGGAAACCTTTGAAATGCAGATTATGAGACAGAAAGTGTGGAGTGGGTCCTGATTCCTCACATTTATGAAAATTTCTCAGAAAAAAATAATGCTATCTGGTGAGCTGAGGAATCTCACTCGTGTTGAAATGCAATGGCATAGTTTTATTTCTCTTTAGTCTGTAATTTCTCAAGTAAGGTTAAATTTCTCAGACTTCATTATGTGTCAGAGCTCAATGGAGATCTTTAGAGCACATGCATTTCTTGTTTTCACAAAGATGTATTAAGAAGTGGTGACACAGTAGCTTTGATGTTTAATGCAGGATCTTTTGAAATACAGAGCCAACCCACTCTATGTCAATCAGTCCACTAACCTTACTGCTTCAGTTTTCTTTGCTACAGTACAAGCTTTTCCAGAACACTATTGTATAAAATTGGCTCTGGTAAACTCTCATTATAATGTGACCTTGCTTGCTGATGATTCCACAGTTCACATGCCCAGTCCTATCTCTTTCTCAGACCGTGACAGCAGATCTGACTACCACTTGCCTGTATCATTAGATTTCAGATTAACATTTTTAAATTAAAAAGATGTCTTTCCATGCTTAATTATTATAAATGAAATTTATTTAGTATTCATCCCTTCATTTTTTTTTTTGTTCATTCTAACATTCTATAGCCCTGGAAGTCCTATATCCCACTTTGCCTATTATCTTGTAGCACTCAGCCTGCTGAATGCTAGGATTAAAGACATAATTTGCCACACTCATCTTAATTCATCATTCTGAAATAAGAATATTGGTCACACAATTGATGTTTTAGAAAAAATACATAAGCAGAAATGAAAATTCAGCCATCTTTGGCACCTCTTAGACAGAAATCTAAAGTTTGTCTCTGTATAATATAATATTTCCCACTCTGTTTCTGTGATGCAATATGTAATCAGTGATTGTGTCAAATACATGGCAAAGGGGATTTAAATTTACTAATATGTTGAATTTTAGTTAATAAAAGCAGTTAAGGGAGGTCCCAACATGGATTTGTATCTAAGATATCAAATGGCAAGTTTCTGAGTTCAGTTTCTAAGACCTCACAACATGCCTCATTCTTCAGGCTGTACATTAGTCATCTCACCTGTATACCTTTAAGGAGTGTATACGACAACAAACTGAATAGGACAGTTCATTATGGTGAGTCCTTCCAGATTATGAGCAAGACAAAAAGAAACTTCATTGTGGTCTTGTGATGCTTCAATCCTGTCAATCCCATCTGAGCACCTATGATAGTAACGAATTAACAGCAGGATGCAATCTTAAGCTTCTGTACCTTCTAAACTGTGGAAGCTACTACTGGGCAATATAGAAAGCATATGCAACCCTTCTTGTCTTTTACAAAATTTCAGCCAGTTGTGTGACAACATTTTAGCCTACCCAATTTCTCACATATTCTCCAGCTCCAAACCACTATTGTTTCTTAATAAAGCTTATGTATATCTTCTAATTTTTGCATATTTTGCTCTAGAAATTCTAACCAGAAGGTATAGATGTATTTTAATTTCACTTTGCGTGATAACAAATTACCACAAATTTCTGGTTTCAAGACAACAAACATTTACTCTGCTTCAATCAATAATCCAGATTCAATTTCTCCAGGGTAAAACCACAAAGTTGATGGGGAGGGTTCTTCAGAAAATCTCTTTCTGCATTCTTCTCTCAACATCTTCATGATTTATGTTATATTGTAATGTGACTCTTTCCACCTATTTTTGAGGATTGCCTTTCTTTCTTGATCTCTTTCATCCTTTATTTTGTGTCCTCTTACTTTCTGTGTTCAGTGTGTTAGGACTACTCCTATTTTATTGAGTTATCTAAGGTACTTTCCTTTAGGACACAAAGCATTCTTTTTAGCAATGATAACTTACTAATACATTTTGAGGAATGAAGAGAGGACTATTGAGAGGGCCGATGATTTAGAATCATATCATTGATCTTAGCACAGTATTTGAACAGAATGTCTCTTTCTTGATTCCCATGACAGCATGTTAGAAGCCATAAACTAAACCTTCTCTTGGCTGATGTAGTCTAGATTTTGTCTCTACCAAATCTCTTATTTTATAATAAATTTTTCTTCACGTAAATCATGCTATGCAACACTGGTTTGCTTGCAATGTCTTAAATGCAGTGATGATAGTATACTCTCTGGAGTTAGCTTTATCATTGTTTAGGCCAGAAATATTCTCAATGATTTTAGAGAAACTCACTCCCCCTCTCTATTAAGATGTCTCTGAAAGTGTAATTCCCATTGAGGCATTTCTAGTACACAACTAAAAATAATATCCACTGAGATATTCTCTAGCTTCATCCTCATCTCCATTGTATTTTTTTTTCTTTTTGTCTGTGTGCATTGCTCATTAAGCCTTTCATAATATATTTGCTAATGGTCCATCTACCAAGCAAGGAAATGTTTTGCCTTAAGTAAAATATCTTTTATATCTGTCATGATAATTTATTGTGTTATCAGTAATTACTAGATAAATTTAAAGGGAGGAATGGACGTTTGTAGTGGGTATCCAAATTATCAAGTTAATAAGAAGATCTTTTTGCAAGGCATTTTGTGGCTATTTCCAGTATTATGAAAATAGTTCATAATACTATTTCTAACCCACATTTGAGAAAAACTGATAATAAATCCATAGTATAATGTTTCTTGAAGATAATAGGGCATGCTTAAGTAACATAACTAGGACAAAACAGTCACATTCAAAAATTGTTGTATTATACCTAACTTTGGAACTGAAAAACGTTGCCTGTTCCCAAATAAAATGTAATTACACTGCTTCCTCTATCTCAGGTTTCTACTTAATCGTGCCAGACAGTTCATTATTCCTTTAACAACAGAGTTCTTTAAAGAGCTTCAGGAATCCACAGTCACACAATATGCAACAAAATCATCCTTTAAAGTCTAAAGATACCAAAGTAGTTATTAGTAGTTACTCTGAGGCCAAGATGGACAGAGATGTAGGTCAAGGCAGAACTTGGGATTTTGTACAGGTATATTCAAGTTAAAGAGTTATTTAAAAAAATATAAGTTGATTAACAAAACAGCTTTATGCCTCAAAAATACATTATTTTACAAGGATAATAGACACAATTTTTGTAAACATCAAGAAAAATTGGGGCTATAAAACAAGTTAATGTTTTCTGTAAGGGCACCTATAGAATACTACTGCGACCTTTATTGCTTAAATTCAGCTGTGCATAAACATGTGAAAAATAAATATTATATTTTGAAAGAGTATCCTAAGGGAACTGCTGAAAATGCCATTACTCTATTATTGAAAATGACCTATATAAAAGAGTATTATATAGAGAATATCCCTCAAGGAGACACAACAGATTACATTTATATTCTAAACAGAATGTTTATTTCTTAGAAGGCCTTACAAATAAAGAGAAATTGGTTTTGTTTAACAAACATCTTTGAAAAATAAATTTATGTATAAAGTGATAAATATATCAGAATTTTATTAAATCTATAAAACATGACAAAGACTTTGGAAAATTTCCTGATCTACTTATTACCAATCATTGATTGACATTTTTTTTTGATGGAAGAACAGATCCATCTCTTAGTAGGTTGACTATTAGTCTCAAATATTTAGTAGATATAATACAACTGTTCTCACATAAAAGTTATTAGGATTTATGCTATACTGCATATAAAACATCATCTTTTTCTGAGATGAGAAAGTTGTTGCAAATTCAGTGTGCTTTAAAATTTAATCAAAATTGGACACAAAGCATAGATCAATAGGTTATGAGAAGACACACTCCAGTGGATACAGCTTCATCTAAGTTTCTGCATCTACAGATCAGGGAACATCTCTGAAGAGAGTATTTAAAGACTGGAAAAGTAAAAATGCCAGGAAGTCAGTTGTAAAAATTTCTTTACTAGAAATGCCTCCTTAAAGAAGACTGAAATAATAGCAATTTCCTTTTCCTTTTTAACAGGTATGATGCCTATTCTTGGTTGGTAACTTGAATGCATATGTAGCTAATTAAAACCTAAATATATGGGTATGCCTGAGAGAGGTTTTTTCTTAATTCACTCATGTGAAATGGAAAGATTTACCTTTATTCTGATTCTGTTGAGGTGGGAAGATACACTTCTAATCTAGGTCATTCTTTACTCTCAGCTGTTTGGGGGGGCCTACCACTCAGCTCACAAATGAATCTCACAGAATTTTATTATTACTTATGAATGCCTAGTTTTGTCTTGGCTTACTTTTCTTTATTTCCGTATGTCTTTTCTTCTCTTCTTATCTCATGTCTGGATGGGCAGCAAGGAGGCTAATCCATTCTTTTTTCACTCCAGTGTCTCTATTGCTTCCAAGAATTATCTTTCTAATTATTCTCTCCGTCTGCCAGCCCCACCTCTCCTTCTCTTGCCTTGCTATTGGCTGTTCATCTCTTTATTAGACCAATCAGATGTTTCAGGCAGGCAAAGCAAAACAGCATCACAGAGTTAAACAATTATAATATACAGGAATGCAACACATCTTTGAATCATTAAACAAATATTTCTCAGCATAAATTATTATAACATATCTTAAGTTAATATTACATAACACAAACAAGTGCGCACACGTATATCCTCAGCCTTGGAAAAATATGCAGAGAAATAATAAAAATAAAGTCAGCTGGAGGGAATATATATATATTAATTACAAGGAAAACTCCATTTCCCCAAATACCAAAAGTCAGCATGCAGAAATTGGCTGAACCAGGACTATAGGAAGTTATTTTTTTAGCAATTAAATAAATGCCAGCCTTCCTCAGAAATTTGTGATGCTAGTTCCCTCTTAGCAAAAGAAGTAATTTTTCTTTTCACTGGCAGACAGGACAAATGGCTATCTGTGGTGTTTCTTAGCATACCAAAGTACTTGCTGGCCTTCAGAATAGTTTAGTATCACAAGTGACTATTACACATTTGAAAGTCCATACCAGCACCTTAACTCTTCTGCCCTCCCATAAACTTCATTTAGCTCATGGAGTTCCTTTCCCTACTTGTTTTCTTTATAACCCTGTTCTTTTGGCATGATTTCACTCTCTTGGTCTTTCCTGTACCCCCTCTCTACCTCTTTGTTCATTCCTGCTTCTATGATGATCAGGGCCAGTGTGCTAACCATTGTCTGTCTACTTCTTTCTCTTTTTGCCTCTGGCTGTTCTCTTTCATATCTATAACAAATTCCATCTACTTAAAAATATGAAGAAATGGTCATGTTATCAGTTAACACAAGCACATGCACACATACATGCATGTAAAATAGTCACAAAAAAGGCCATCAACCTGAGAATAAAGAGATCATGGAAGAGGTTGGATAGAGGGTACATAGAAAAGAATGGGAGAGGAAAGGAAAAGGAAACAATACATAGTTCTATATCTTCTAAAAACATATTAAAATGTAATAATCCCTTCAGATGTCAGAATTTACATGAACATATTTGAAGTTAACATATCTTAGTAAGTATGAGAAAATTGGAAAGGGACTGGTAATAGTTTCTATATCTAGGAATGAATTACTTGGTAAGCATTTTTTTTTATTCTGAGGCATTGCTTAGCTGCTTTTATTTGGCTATTTCAATAACTTCTGAAGAGTTATAAATAATCACATTTGCTTCCTATCTAAGTCTGTTTTCTCTTTACAATAAATATGCTCTTAGTTTCCAGTATATATTATTAAAATGACTCATCTCTTGGGCATAATTGCTGGTTGATTACTATGCTAATTTCACTAATGGTACAATTTTATTGACCAATATGTTATGTGCTACTCTTTGGGAGAATATCTATACTTCAATGTGAGCTTGTAGAGATGCTTGAACATAAACACACAAATGCTTGAGGCAGATGGCAGATGAATGTGATTCTGAGTTACAGAAAATTTGAAGTAATTTTCAATTCACCATGTAAAAATATGGCTACCCAGTAGCCATACTTTATGCATCTTCCAGCCCCTCCAAACTCTCCTTCCCAGGAAGAATAGGAAGAGCAAAAACATGAATGGTTCAAAATTTACTAAAGACAGATTAAGAACTGATAAAGGAAAAAAGGACCATAAACTCTACGCATGAAAGATAAAGGGAGGGTGAGCCGCTCTTAGAACCTCCAAAAAACTAAACAACCATTCGAAAAACTAGAGACTAAATAAACAACATTAACAAGATAATTCACAATGTAAAGAGAACCTACTAGCTGACCTGCCTCAAGCCCTGTCTTATCTTCCAAGTCCTTCATAGTCACTATATTGAGCTCCAGGCCTCTAAAAACAAGTTAACAGTGATAAGATAGAAATATTAATAACTGGGATTTCATCAATAAGATTGCCAAAAAATGTTATTTTATATTGATCTATGATGGCCACACAAAGGAGAACAATTAATTAAAATCAAGAATAAAAGAGGAAAAATATTTAGTTTCTTTATAAACTTTTTTAATTTCCCCCTTCTCTGGATTTTGCTCAGTGGCCTGAATCGAGACTTCAGCCATGGCAAGCTGGATCACAAATCTTTATTTTTAATCAGGATGGCTGTCAAAGGTTCTAAGTTCTTTGAAATTTGACAGGATTTATAAAGTTAGGCTTTATAAATTTGACTATGGCTCATAATTACTGACTCAAAGTATTTTTAACTTAGTTCTAAAATGTTCTCTTATTCATCACAGAATCTAAAGAGACAGCAGTATATATCACCAGTTAGACACAGGCACATAGCATTGTATCTTTGGGGAACATATTTCTTTATGCTTGAGGACCTATGTGTGAGTGTGTATATGTGTTTGTGCACCCATCTGTTACAATGCTACTTATCTACATCTATCTATCTTCTATCTATCTATCATTTATCTATCTATCTATCTATCATGTATCTATCTATTTATCTAGATATGAAGCATATATATGCAAACAAATATATCATTTTGATACTATTTATAATATAGAAATAGTAATACTATTTTAGTTAATATATTTATATGTGAGTAAGTCTTAGTTGTTTTCTACTATACTCATTTAACTAAAATATGACAGAAGATTTGGTAGAAGATGAAGTGGTATGATTGGATCACAGCACATAACTTGAGCATACTCCCTTTAGGCACTGCCCCCAAACCAAGTTCTTTACTTTGCAGAATGCTGTTTGCTAAATCAAAAGCCTGAGTTCTTGGTGATTACTGCCATTATCCATCAAAATGTCTTCTCCTGTATTAAGTATGCTGTGCACACTTTAGCAATGCATAAGACATATACCTGACATTGCTAGACACTCCTGTCTGATTGGAAACCCAAATGAAACTATAAATATGTACTTGTAATTAAAACTTGCCAAAGAAATGAGTTAGGTAACATACCAAATTCTCCCTCAGATACTCTGCTATCAAAGTGCTTTATGTGTTATAAAAGTCATTAATTTTTTTTCAAAAAATTAGATTAATAGCAGTTTCATTCAATTTTTGTTTGAAAATAAAAATGGAAACGTCAATTGCAGATTTCATGGGTGGCATCCAGTGGATAAACTCAGATAAAGATCAGTGTGATTTTAAACAATTTTGTGCTTATGTAATGCATATGTTTGTCCAATGGTCATCAGAGGTCTTCTAGAAATTGCTGTATGAGGCTGTGCTATCAATGTGAGTCATGCTGAGGTCAGATTTCACTTGGTCAATTCAAGAAACCGAAATGCATTCGCATATGTTTGATTCAAGTAGTAACGGTAGCTGAAGAGTTTATGATTTTTATAAATCCAGAGCATTAAAAAAAAAAAAAAAAACAAGCAAAACTTATAGTTCTCTGTATGCTTTTTGAACTCCACAATTTGAAATTGCTTTTTAGTTTTGCCCTTTCTGGGCAACATAAAGTTTTCTCACTATAGCTCATGTGGAATATATGTGTCTTGCTTTCTACTGATTCTGTATTTTTTCACTTGCACCGCTGCCCAGAGCCTGTTGAACTTAACTTCAGAACCAAAAGGCTAGAAATATTTTAGCCAGCATTATAAAGGTCTCCCTAACTTTATCAAACTTAAATTATGAATGAAAGTAAAAATAGATGAGCAAGGGAGGTATGACTAACTGTATGAAAGTGAAGGCAACCTGATGATAAGCTATTTTGCTATTTTCCTAAAAGACATCCTGGATTTATGCTTCTGTATTTCTTTTATTCTTTTATTTTCTGCTATAAGAAAACATTTTGAGTTCCTGGTATCAAAGTTTATACAAGCTACAAGTCATGAATGGAAATGAGCCAAGCCAACCCATTTTTCCTGGTTATCTCAGTGACAGATGTAAAATCACCTCTTATCATCTTGACTGAGTGGATCAGTACCAATTGTGGAAGTGACCACAGTTCAGCCTGTCACATACTTACTGCCTAACTATGTAAACACGTTCATAAAAGCCCGACATAATGAATTTCAAATTGAATGGCAGCCCATAAGGAAACATTAGGGACAGAATAGCAGGCTGGATTTGAGGTAAACCAGCACTCTATCCTTGTTAAAGACTTACCTCCTTGTGCTGACACTTCTTTTCTCAAGCCATCTGCTCCCTTTGTATCATTAGAGAACAAGGCACAGACCACATTTGTTCTCTTTGTTTATTTAGCTGCATTCTTACTGCTGACTGCCTGATGGAATCCTCATTAATTCAAAAACCTGTATGTTCAGATATGAAAATTGGCTATTTGGACATAGAAATTATAGTCTAGAAAAAAAATCATGGCCTTTTCTGAAGTAGATTCAATTATTTCAAAGTGTAAATATTGTAATTTCATTGGTATAGCCTATCTGTTTACACCACACTTTCCTAACCAAACCAGGGATATGAAAAAGCTCTATGTATTTTCTGTCTTGATTGATTACAAAAATCTCTGTATTAATATGCTATTCAGCATTTACTTGTGATAATTCCATTCAAACTTAGCAGGAAAAAATAATTTTTTAGAATTGTGTTACATTCTGACTTTACAGTTTTAAAAGAAAAATGCAATTTTAACAGAACTATTAAGTAAGATCAGGAGAAAGAAATGACTCTGTCTCCTAGTGTTAAGATATTCAGTGTTTCCCTTTCTTGACAAGAATAGCAGAGCAGATGTTAATTATGATACACAGAAGTAATCCTTAACACTTTGTACAGACCCTGGCCTCTGTACTCTGTCCTCTGTTGGGTTTGACGACTAACTCATGTGGGAGAACAAGACAGTGTGCCTTATACAATCATTTCAAATAACAATGTTTCTAGCTTCCACGCATAGTCCCAACACAATTGGTTTTACTTCAAAAGTCAGTTTTGGGAAATGAACAACTTTAACAATTTTGTTAAAGCTAGTATTATAGATGCACTTAAGCCACATACTTTCTGTTTTCCTTGGTCAGATAAATTGTTAGGAAATAATCCTAGAACAGTGGTCATTTAAAGGCAACCTGGACCTGTGGTACATGTGTGCAGCACCAATTCACCTACAGTATCACAGCAATGTGATATAAAACAACAACAACAACAAAAATCATTGAAGAAGCTAAGAGTTGCTTGGTTTTCATCTAAGGAGCTCAAGAGAGGAATGCCTTTTGGATTCTCATTTGTATTTGTAAGTACGGTTTCTAAAACATCAAGTTTTATGGTTAGCATGGAGGATGACAATAAACTGGTCTTTCAAATTTTTTGTCCTTTTATTGGTTTTGTTTTGCTTTAGAATTTACTGTCTCCTTTTATAATAGCTGCAAATAGCATTAAATACCTTGGTGTAACTATAACCAAAGAAGTATCACATCTCTTTGACAAAAATTTAAAACTCTGAAGAAAGAAATTGAAGAGTATATAAGAAAATGGAAAAATCTCCCATGTTCCTGGATAGGTAGGATCAGCATAGTGAAAATGGCAGTCTTATCAAAAGCAATCTACAGATTCATTCAATTCCCATCAAAATCACAACACATTTTTTTACAGGCCTTGAAAGAACAATACTCCATTTTATTTGGAATAACTGGAAAGCCAGGATTGCCAAAACAATTTTGCTCAACAAAAGAACCTCAGAAGGCATCACCAACATCCCTTCAAATTATACTATAGAGATACAGTAATAAAAACAGCTTGGTACTGGCATAAAAACAGACTTGTGGATCAATGGAATAGAATTGAGGAACCAGACATTAACCCAAAAACCTGTGAACACCTGATCTTTGTCAAAGAGGCCCAAAATATTCAATGGAAAAAAGATAGTATCTTCAACAAACAGTGTTGGCATAACAGGATGGTAGTGTGTAGAAAATGCAAAGAGATCCAAGCCTATCACCCTCACAAAACTGAAATCCAAGTAGATCAAAGACTTCAACATAAACCCAGCTACATTGAACCTGATAGAAAAGAAAGTGGGAAATACCCTCCAACGCATTGGCATTGGTGTTATAACACTAGTCGCACAGACACTATGAACCACAATCAATAAGTAGGACCTTCTGAAACTGGGAAGCTTCTGTAAGGCTAAGGACACTTTTAATAAGACAAAACAACAGCCTACCAAATGGGAAAAGATTTTTACCAACCCAACAAGTGACAGAGAACTGATCTCTAAAATATATAGAGAACTCAAGAAACTAGAGCCCAAAGCCCTTAATAACCCAATTAAAAAATGGAGTTCAGAACTAAAAAGGGAATTCTCAGCAGAAGAATTAAAAATGGCTGAAAGGCACATGAAAAAATGTTCAACATCTTCAGCCATGAGAGAAATGCTAATCAAAATAACTTTGAGCTACCACCTTATACCTGTCAGACTGGCTAATATTAAAAATAGAGACAGCTTATGGTAGATAGTCAGCAGAGCAAGGGGAACACTCCTCCATTGCTGTGCTGCACCAAACCCCGACCAGCAGGAAAAGACACAACACCAGGATTCTTCTGTGACAATTGACCAGGTCCTTTATTAATACAGAGTCTTCTTGCAGCAGCCCCCTTCCCAACCCGTGCAGCCAGTTTTAAGCTCAAAGTCCTTCACTCAGCTAATGCAGTGTGGGCTTCCACCATAGGGCCACGCACACGGAAGCAAGCTAGTCAATTTAGCACATACCATGGATGGAGTTAATTATTACTAGAAGCATTCGCCATTAGGAGGGGGGGGGCAGGAGCCAGCGCCATCTTTAAGGTGCGGCAGCTCCTAACACATTGCTGGTGGGAGTGTAAACTTATTCAGCTACTTTGGAATGCAGTTTGGTGGTTTCTCAGAAAACTGGGAATCAATCTCCCCAAGGATCCAGCAATACCACTCTTAGGCATATACCCTAAAGATGCATGTTCACACCCCAAAAACAATAGCTTAACTATGCTCATAGCAGCATTATTCGTAATAACAAGAACTTGGAAACCACCTAGGTGCCCCTCAACTGAAGAATGGATTAACAAGCTGTGGTACATCTACACAATGGAGTACTACTCAGTAGTAGGAAACAATGATTTTCTAAAATTTGCAGGCAAATGGATGGATTTTGAGAATATCTTCCTGAGCGAGGTATCACAAACCCAGGAAGATAAGCAGGGGATGTACGCACTTATTAGTGGATTTTAAACAAAAAGCAAAGCATGTTCAAGCTGTGAGCCACAACCACTGAACAGCTTGGGATCTGAAGCACCTTGGAATGGCAGCTTGGAGCCCATTCTCTCCAGAGGAACACCTTACTCAGTCTTGATGTTGTTGTGAGCAAATTGGATCTGCCTGCAGTGGATGCTGAACTAAGCCACCTTGGGACCTTGGGATGTTGGGACCTCTTGCCTTGCTGAGGAGGAAGGAGATAAGGAGATGGGGAGAAGAGAGAGTGACTGAGATGGGTGAGAGGGGGAAGAGAGTCTGAACAAGGGGATACATGGATAAAAATTATAACTTTATTCATAACAAAAATTTAAAGTTCCCATTTCATGAATAACTATAATTCAATAAACATGGAAAAAAAGAATTTACTGTCTTAAACAAAAGGTGATACCAACTCTTAAGTAGGTTTTGAAGTGAGTGCTTATAGTAAGTTTCAGTTACAGTCAAATCTACCCTTTAAATTACCCAACATGTCAAGATGCTTGCCTTTTAAGAAGTGTGAGACAAGATGTTGTAGTATACTCCAGAAGGGATGTAGGCCCCATTAACTTTATATGGAAGGAGCAGTAAAATCACATGATATCATGCATGCCTATGTATGTTTCTCTCTCTCTCTCTCTCTCTCTCTCTCTCTCTCTCTCTCTCCATCTGCAGGTCAGAGGTTAATGTTGCGTCATCTCTTATGTGCTTTCTATCTTTGCTTTGTAAGACAAGCTGTTTCACTGACAACTGGACTAAGCTGGCTAGGCAGGAAATCTGGGACTCTTTCGGTCTCTGCCTTTACTATGCTGGTAAGGTAAGAATGTGATTGTTACATAGGCAAAGGCATTAAACTCAGTGTCTCATGTTGTACAATAAGCACTTTACCCAGTGAACTCTTCTCAGGTTCCCACATTACTGTTTGAAATGTCCCTCTCCTCCTCCACAATCTTGGTACAGTAAACATGGTAGAGGTGCAATCACTTAATCACACATTCCAACCTCATATTACTTGGCTCTTTGAAACACTAGGTGCTCTGTGCAAGACATTCTTAATTAGCTTTGTTATAATGTCATTTTATATTCTCTAAGGAAGGACTCTGGAGAAGGAAGGGCAGAACCATGAGGAGGAAAAAAAAAAACGCTTAAGACTCTCGAAATCCTATCAGCTTAGTTGCATTTTATAATGTGAAAGGACAAAACACTGGAGCTCATGCTGCCCAGACCACTCCACAGGTCTGTCTTGTTCCTTCTCTCGGAAGAGGAAAATAGGTCACCATGCTGGTGACTATTGTAGATAAGTCTAGATGTGTTAGAAGTGTTCAAGACAAGAGATCATCTCATTTAACCCCATTCTTTTCAATAGAGATGGTGGGTTCAGATAGATAAAGGGATTTCACAAAGGTCACACACTTATTTAGATCTAGGCCAGAATTTAGAGATTCTGTTCAAAATACATATTCTGTCTGCTACATCTCTGTACTTGACATATGAAATAAATTTTAGGTTAATAATAGAAGTCACAATAAGCATTCCCAGAATAAAATATACTCCCAAGTAAAAGGTATAAGGCTTTCATGGACAGAGGCAGACACTGGTCTTTTTATGTAGCAAAAATGCTTGCGAACATAGATTCACAGTGATGTTAGGAAGACAAGAGAAAAGATTAATGAAAAGCTGAAAAGCAAGTTATCAAAGAAACACAATTTTCCTAAGCAAAGGGAATAACTAAGCAACTTTATAATAAAGAAATACACAGTCTATAAACTGGAAATACCCAGACAATTCAGTGATATAAATATGCAGGGGCATGAAATGCAAGAAAGCAAAAAAGCAAGGACATTGTATCTCAAGACAGCTGGTGAGAAACAGAGAAAGAGAAAAACAAAAGAGAGATAGAGAGACAAAGAAATGCAGTTGAATAGTTAGATCACTAAGAAGATAGGAAGGAGATGGAAGGAGTTGAGGGTGAAAAAAGAATATTATCAAAATATATTGCAAGAAGCACATTTTTTAAAGAACAAATAAAAATAATTGGAAGAAAATTACAAAAAGGAGAATGTTTTCAAGGGGTGTGTGTGTATTGTGTATTGTGTGTGTGTGCATCAGTTTATAAATACTCA
The DNA here is from genome assembly GCA_004025045.1 of Sigmodon hispidus. Lineage (NCBI taxonomy): Eukaryota > Metazoa > Chordata > Mammalia > Rodentia > Cricetidae > Sigmodon > Sigmodon hispidus. Next base: position 101,015 of record PVIH01002620.1, on the reverse strand, counting down.
ATTGGATGTTGAAACTTTGACTATAAAATAATCAATTTAGGAATATTCAGGAATCAGCAATCCTACATAAAGAAGTATAGAAAACTAAAGAATGCTGAGAGTAGGAGAAACAGTCTCACCCAGGGAAGAACACATCAAATGATTATCCAACTCCAAATGGTCAGCCTTGAAACATACATACAAACAATATTACATAGACTGACCAGCTTATATTTAGGAATATGAATGCATATACCTATACATATATGTAAGAAACAAAAACTAATTCTTTTTTTAAATAAGAAGGCCTGATTTTGATAAAAGAACAAGGAGGGCTAGATGGGAGGGCAGATAGGGAGAAAGGAAAAGGGGAAATAATATAATTTTTAATATTAATAATAAAATAAAACTCTAAAAACACATGTGAACAATAGAGAACATAAAGAAAATATAAACATCTGTGACCTTACAAAAATTTTTTAAAAAACTAATAAAAAGAGCTGAGTAATATGCAGGTTCAGAAAAATCAATGATCATTCCAAATCTGGGTCTAGACAGTAATATCTAATTACAATAATCAATTAATAAATTGATTAATTGAAAGTCCACATTCTTCTAAATTGTAGGACTGATAATTTTAATTATGCTATAAACAACTGTTTATAAAACTTAACACACGTCTCTAAACAAACAAACAAGAAAAAAAGCCAAGCATGCCCAAGCAGCAAACCACAACCACTGAACAGCTTGGGATCAGAAACACCCTGGACTGACCCTTCGGACCCCACTCCAACTATAGGAACACCTGACTCACTCTTGAGGGAGGGGGGACAAAACTGGATTTGGCCAGAAGTGGAGACTGATCCAAGCATTATTGGGACCATAGGACTGTCTGCTCCCTGCCCAGGGAGGGGACGGGGAGTTGCAGAGAAGAAAAATGACCTGATATGGTGGGAGGGGGAAGGGACCTTGAATAAGGATATACAGGGATGGAAAAAAAAATTCAGAGGGAAAGCTGAACACAAAGTAAATATATATGTGTAGTAATCTTATTTGCATTATCACCCTTGATAAGTCATGCTTATGATTTTTATCTTCTTTATAGTTACTGTTAACTTTTCAGCATTTTAAATTCATTTTACTGTGTTTTTTTTGATAAATACAAAATAAATAAAGAAGGAAAAAAAAACTTGACACACTGCTCAAACTCTAGGGGACATAACATGTAGGTATATGTAATAAAGACCTGTATCTTAAAAAAAAAAAGTCTTCCATGCTGGTGGTTCATCTTTAAAAGAGTTTTCAGGGCAAGTCTGAATATCTGAACTGAAGCCTGACAACCTATGTAAAAAATCACAGCTCTGTGGTACAAATGGCAGTACTAGGATGGGCAGAGAGATGGGTGAGTTCCTCTAGTTCATTTGCCATAAGCTTAGTCTACTTACATGGCAAGTTGCAGGCTAATGGCAAACCATAACAGCAATGCACCAAAAATGACATAATACAGCAATAAGTCAAGATGAAGACCTACTGAGAAATGTTACCCTAGTTTTGTCCTCATGTATTCCATGCATGCACACCTACTTGCACCTGAACACACATACAGATAAATATAAGCAAATATTTGTCATTGCATTTCTACATTGGACAGCACTGTCTTTGCAAAACAAAATAGTTATTCTATCTGTAGATGGATAAGCTGTGAATTTCATGATTGTGGAAAACTGATTCCTCCTCCATGAGATGAGGTTCAAATACAGGTATGATACCTCTGGTACTTGTGATAAATTATCTTTAACAATGAGGTGGATACATGTCTCAAAACCACAGCTATCTTAAAGACAAGGTATCTGTGCCAACATAAATTCTGTGAGACTATCAGACTATTAAAAGTGGAAACAATTCAATTTCTGGTTGTTTTTTTTTTTTGTGTGTGTGTGTGTGTCTGAGTAAGATAGCTTAAAGATCTTTATTTACATCATTTGATAATTTACACAAAATGTAATTAAGAGCAATCATCATGCACCTGCATTTATACACAGTATGAGCTTTCTATAACTGCCCCTGTTGTTTATTAATGTATCAGGGGGCAGTCAATCCTATTTACAGCTATTAAACCTGATGTTTCAGGTCAGCACTGAGAAATGCAGGCAGCTAAGAAGTATGTGGAGATAAAAAAGTCACAGAACTAGCTTAGCTTTATGATTCTGTGTCCACAGATTTTTACTTAGACTGTACTACAATTAAGCAGATACTGATTACAATCACAATGAAACAAACTTGGCAAATAGTCCCCACCTCCTATTCAGAAAACTGTTAGATGCCCTTTCTTACTTTTTTCTTGCAACACATCTTAGGGTCATCATTCCTGTTGACACTCTTTCAAACCTATGACCAGTTTCTAATAGTGTCACATTCTGAAAACTCTAATAACTCTGTTTCACTGGCTAGCGTGTTCCATAATTTCAGCAACTCTACTCTAAATACCATGATAATAAAATTAAGCTTTTTCTTACGTTAAATCTTCATGTAGTTTCCCCAGGAGCAAATTTAAATAAAACTTGCACAACTACTGATTCTTACATGCATGTGTAACTTCATAAATTTACTCTTCATCTGTATTCCCTTATATTCCAACATTCTCAATTACTAATTCTTTGAAATTAACAGCAGTATCCAGCCATTATGTCATACAGGCATACCCTCGTATTTCACAGATGCAAAATTGACTTAACTCGTAATTACATTTCTGCAGTTGAAATTTATGGCAAACATTTTGAAAATGTATTCAATTCTAAAAACTTTCCAGGGTAAAAATCAGTATATTAAATTTGTGTAAAACATAAGCTTAAAATAATACAGTAATGTTTCTGTTATCCCAGGCTAAGGAAAAGGCCTCAGATTCATTCAAATATGCCATTTCTTTCTCAGATATCTATGAAAACTTCAAATCAATTCCTTTATTTTGTATTTCTTCCTTAATATGATTACTTTTCTAAATCTTAGGATTCATCTCTTTATATGTCTTATATATTGCCAACTCCTATGAAACCCTTTTAAAATAAAACTTGAAATAATCACACAAGCATACAGTTCTGAGATGAAATGAGAGTGTTTTGCTTTAGATGTTAAGGAGAACACACCGACCATGTGACCAACTGGTATGGGTTGTTAGGATGCTACTGATATTTTTGCTAATGTAAATATCTTACACCACACTTTGAATGAATAGTACCACATTTTGTACTTGGTAGAAATTCAGGCAAGAGATTATGATTTAAGTCGTTTCATTTTATTTGGCTTTGAAGGAGATTACTTCCCCAAATAAACACATTATGAAACTTTGAAAAGATAAAGCACATAGTTTGTCCTGATACATGTATTAAGCATCTCTCCTTTTCTATATGTGTCAAGTTATTGTTACACTCCTCAAAATAGGTCTCAGGGTAACAGAAAGTTTTATATTATAAAGATATAAAACATAGCCTCATAAGAGCATGATTTTGACCACCCAGGACAAATATTTGTGTAGTAAAAAGTAGTAGACAATGTGGCCTTACATAATCTCTTCTTAAATTCTTCCTCTAATTTATCATAAAATATAATACCTAAATCATTATAAAGTTATTGAAAGCATCAATAAAAGTAGATATGAATGTGTGATTACTACAAAATTCAAATTAAAGGCATTAGCTAGTGCATCCAGATTCTAATAGTCCATATACTTCAACCATAAAACCAAAGAGTTCAAATTTTTTATTCCTATATAATTAATCTCACTAAAATTGTTTTCATTTTTCTGAAATTCAAGAAATTGTTTTGTATCATATGACACCTAATTAATAAGACTGTAGTTACTTATTACAGATCAATGCTAAGAGCATAAATAAAATATCATTGACCCTCCAGAGATCCCATTAGGCATTAAAAATAGATGTAGGGTACTTTATAATTAGTTATTGAATAAAGCCCATCACTCATTTTTTAATCTGCTTAGCTTTGTACTCATCAAAGACAAATATTTCATCCCTCCAAAGCAATTTTTTAGGCATTGAATATAATGTTTTTGTCAAATTATTATCATTTATTTCTTTATTCTCTGCTTTGTAAAATTACAGAAATTGATCAAGGTTAATTTTTTACACATCCATTCTGTGGTCTATGATTTAAAGGGTGCATGTCATTGAAGCACATCCATACCTTGTTAATCAGGAGACAAATATTATGACTATAGTAAGTCACTTAGAGCTATGGTAATGTCACTATATGTTAAATGAGCCAGTAGTTACACTAGCAAGCTAATATGTCATATTCCTACTATCTTATTTAACATTCCCTACAGAACTTACAGTGGTTTGACCTTATTTTATTTCAGAGATATTCTGACCTGTTCTCTTTCCTGTTGAGTTTTGTTTGAGAGTTGATGCTTGTCTTGAGGGTCGAGAAATGGTATATTATTTTGAACTGACTATTGTTAATAGAGAAAATGTTCTAAATGGATGGAAGACAGTTGCTGTATGTGATAACCATTACAATCAGCAGCAGTAGTAAAAGTCAACATTTTAGGGTTTTAATATGGCACAAGAAAAATAAATTTTTTTCCTAACTTAGGCAATGATATTGAATCAAGCTTTAGAGAACATTTTCCTAGGGACTTGCTCTAAACATGTGATTATAGATTTTTAAACCCATGTTTACCTCTAAGAATTACCTTGTCTTTTTCTCTAAATTATAAAATAAGAGTAAACATTGTTTGCTGTGAGATTTCAGCCAATTATTTAGATATACAATTTTTCTTTACAAAATGTATATTTGATTTTATTCATTGTATATATTATTATACAAAATGTCACTTTTCTTTATTATTATTATTATTATTATGAACAGAGAAGTCACACTTTCTATCCTGTATATCCTTATTTAAGGTCCTTTCCCCATCCCAACACATCAGGTCATTCTCTCTTCTCCACAACTCCCTATCCCTCCCCAATCCCCCCACCCCCTGGATAGGCGGCAGGTGGTCCCAAGGTCCCACTGTCCAGTTCAGCCTCCACTCCTGGCAGATCCAGTTTTGTTCCCACAACCTCAAGAGTGAGTCAGGTGTTCCTCTAGGGGGATTGGGATTCAAGGAGTCAGTCCAAGATGTTTCTGATCCCAAGCTGTTCAGTGGTTGTGGTTTGCAGCTTGGGCATGCTTTGCTTTTTCTTTGTTTGTTTGTTTGTTTGTTTGTTTAGAGTTCACTAATGAGTAAGTACATCCCCTGCTTATCTTTCTGGGTTTGTGATACCTCGCTCAATATCCCTCTTATCATTACTTGGTATTAAAAGTAATATTTTTGGAAAGAAGTTTTTATCTTGGGGATTTTGGAGATATCTCTTCGGGTAAAGTGCTTTCTACATACTCCTAAGAATGGAGTTGGTATTGCTAGAACCCATGTAAATGCTAGATGTTAGTAGTCGAGGCCCTTCTGTAATCTCAAAACTCAGGAAGTAGAGACAGCTATTTCCAGAAAAAGCTGACAAACTAGATTAGACAAACACTTGATCTCTTGGCTCATATAAGATGATTCATTCATCTTATTTAGTTTTTTTTTTTTTGGGTGTGTGTGTATATGTGTGTGTGTGTGTATGTGAGTGTGTGTGGGTGTGTGTGTGTGTGTGTGTGTGTATGTGGTGAGCACCAAAAACAAAACAAAACAAAAGACACCCAACATCTGCTTGATGTTTCATGAATATATATGCATTCACACTTGGCTTTACACATATTCAGGCATGCATGCATACATGCATATACATGCAAAAAGGGGAAGATGTCTATCTTAATTTTATTGGAATTTAGAAATTTGCTAAGCTCGAAGATGAGAGAAAATAGTGAGTCACATCCACAAGGCAATGGTAAACAATGCTAGGTTCTTCTAAAAAAAAAAATTAGTTTCTGTAAATTTGTATTTTTAATTTTCAGTCAAAGATTTTAGTCACATTTGTCTGTGTGAATGAGTAGTTGTTGAATTTAAATACTTGACAGTTATTATGAGTTCAATGAAGATGTGGGAATAATGGATTAAACAGGTTAGAAGTAAATTTTTATCTAACAAGATAGTGCTACTCAGTCATTAAACGCTCTGATTTAATTTCAGCTAGCGATGCCATCTTCCTTCACCATTCCCTTTGAGAGAGTGTTATCTAGGGGAGTGTATGTTGAGAGTTTCTCTCAGACTCCTTTTTTCTTGAGACAGTATATCACGGCAAAGACATTGCTCCCAGTTGATGAAGTGAACTGTGACTTATTAACTCATTATGCCCTCTAACATCTTTCCCTGTGGGAAGTGTGTTATTCTATATTTATTATTGTCTTTGTGTGAATGTATGTATGTGCTTGCTGGTATGGGTTGATGTGTGTGTGTGTGTGTGTGTGTGTGTGTGTGTGACAGAGAGAGAGAGAGAGCTTGCAGAATTATTTCTTTTCTTTACCATGTTAATATCTAGTGTCAAAACTCAGGATATAAGCATGGCAGTGATTATCTATACCCACTGACTTATCTCACTAGCCTTGGGCTTTTAATACAATGCTTAGGGATCATTTTTTTAAATCCCTCTCATTCAGAAGAACTCTTGCTGTTCTTCAGCTTAAAACAGTGTCTGTTTGTGCAGGTTGCACAGGGATGAAAATGTATGAAGCCAGGCTGAATGGAGAGGGTCAAAGAGGAGATCACTTAATCAATTAAATCATTAAAGAAAATTCTCTCTCTCTCTCTCTCTCTCTCTCTCTCTCTCTCTCTCTCTCTCTCCCACCAAAATTTGTGGGAGCAGATCAGGTATTTTTTTTACTACATGAAATTACATTTCTAAGAAGAAAAAAACATGCCTAACTCTACTAACATCTACAGTGAAAATATCTGGTAGCTGTTCTGGATATAAACATTTTATTAAACACTTAAACTGCATCTTTTCCAGTGCTAATTAAATAAATTTAACCCAATTAGAGGATTAAAACACTTTGTAAGTGCTCAACAGGGCTGCATAAGCAGCAATGCACTCCATCTCTTGGTTTCCTCACAAGTTCTTTGCACAGGGGATCAACCATATGTAAGTCTGCTCACTGCTTATTTTTGATAGCTTCTCACTGTTATGCTTTGTTTTATAAAATATCCTTCGGTTCAATAACTTGGATCTGGATGTTTATCCAGGATGCTTGCTAATTCACCAAGTAATTGCTCACAGGGTCCAATTTTCCAAAATGAAAACTAGCAAAACTACAAGTGAGGAGATCTTCTGTTTCCTGCTGATCCAGTGGCATATTTAGAAGCACTTGTCTTTACAAATGTCTGTCTCAGCATGTCCTGCAGCAATGGAGATTCAACACCCACCAGAAGCTCTTGCCTGTGCTGCATATTCACTCTGCTCAGACACTTATTCTTCCTGCCAGTGCCTAGTCCAACTGTGCTTTCGCTACAGCCCACTGGACAGATCTGGGACAAGGTCTTGGGTTAGTTTCCTGTTCCATTTCTCCACTAAGATTATAGAAGATAAATGTAATTTTGAAAAATATAATAGAGCAAATAATTGTGAACAAAACAAACAACAACAAGGCATACAAGAAGCTATTGCTTAAAGGGAAAAAAGAAGGTCAAAATGACTTCCAGGGCAATAAAATAAACTTTTATGATTCTTCTGGGACAGTAAAAAATAAATCCAAAAGGCATTCGGAGGTTATTGTTTCATTAAGGAAGAGAAACCTGCATGTCACACACACACAAAATGCTCTATGAAACAAATATCTGCACAGCTTTATGGGTTCAAGTCAAATGGCCAATATTTATCACACTTGGGCTTAGTATAGGATCATTTGGGAAAGGCTACTATGTTTTAAGCAAAAGGCTACCATTTGGAAAACAAGGTAAGTCAGGCACATAGCTAAAATCTATGTAGTTTGTGGGCAAAGTCTCATAGTAGCAATGGCATCCTTTAAGCCAGAAATTGTCTCACAAATTGACAACTCCTTTTTAAGATCAAATTGTACTTGGAAAGATTTTGAGTTCAATCTGTCTCAGAAAAAGAATGAATGAGCTAAACTGTAAACAGAGAACAAGTGGTATGTGTGTGTGTGTGTGTGTGTGTGTGTGTGTGTGTGGGTGTGTATGTGTATATGTGTACTTGCACACGAGTCCATGCATGTCTGTATGTATCAATATGTGGTATGTGTATTTCCTGCAATATTTTTAGTTATTGTATGCAAAACTTGGTACAATATGTAAAATATAGAGTAAATATACACTTGTGATTTTAAGACAACCTGAGAGAATTTTTAAACTTGATGCTTATCAGATTATCATTGGAAATGTACAACATAGGCAAATCAATTAATGAAACAGCAGAATACATACAAAAATACTACTTACTATGTGATCACTTTGGCCCAGGCTCCATAAGTTTCAAAGGAAAAGTAAATGCTTACAACAAATCTCTTTATTTGTTGGAGTATCTCACTAACTATGGTTAAGAATCTATCCTAATTGTGATGAAGCGTTCAGTGAAAATTTGTTGAAATAAATTTAAAGAGATAAATTGCTTTAAATTGTTCTGTATTGGGGCTAGAGAGATGGCTCAGTGGTGAGGAGCACTGATTGTTCTCCTGGAGGACCCGGGTTCAATTCCCAGCACCCACAAGCAGCTTACAACTGTCTGTAACTCCTGTTCCAGAGATCTGACATGTTCATACCAATGCACATAAATAAAGCTAAATAAATTGTTCTGTAGCTTAATGAAAAGCTCCTTTAAGAGAGTGAGTGTTCTAAATGATTTGTTGGAAGCTTTATGGTTCAGCAAATCCTTATTGATCCCATAAGGATTTCAGGAAGTCTGAGAGGCAGAGAGGACATGGTGAGGAACATGGCAGCATCCCAAGAGTACTGTAGTTTAGTGGTAATAAAAGAATCAACAAGTCATATTCGTTCCATGTGGGAACTTACAAATAACAGATTACTTGTCAAAAAAACCCTGCAACACTGCATATAATGCTGCTCTGGTTTATGCTAGAGGTTGATTTTTGGCGGTTTAGTGAAATATGCAGGGGGTGGGGAGGTGGGAGGATTCTACCTTGCCTTTTTCACACTGCAGTAAAATAACCAAACACTTAAAAGTAATTGTAGGTTCTGGTAAAAGCTATAAAGCAAAGTAAGAGGGTGAGTATGGCAGAATAGTAGAGAATCAAAGTTGTCAGCAGGTGTTTTCTCAAAAGCAGAAAGAAGACTGCACTCCGTAGTTTTACTAAGAAGATTCAAAAGCTCTCCATGCTCCTTGGATCACCCAGGAAAGAAGTACCTTCCAACTTTTAGATGCATTTAGAAGTGCTAAGTAACTTACCACCGTGAAGTGCTGCTGCTGTGCTCATTCAAGGGAAGCAGGGTCCAGAAATAAAAAGAAGCAGAGTGTATGAAAGGAAAGAACACCAAGAGTAGAGAGGAACTTCAGGTAAAACTCTCCCCAAGTGGCTTGTGCAGGAGGGTCTTGATTTTAAGAGAATATTTTCAGGGCCTTGCTATTAATTTTTATGAATGGAGTGGTGTCATAATTCTTGAATCTGCAAAATCTTGTCTAGTGATTTACTGTATTAATTCTCTTTTTCAATAAAACTTATTGCACAGATCACAGAGATAAATTCTTGTGAAACAACTTCAAAACACTCAAAAGTGAAGCTTGTAAGTCACTTGCCATTGTGACAAAGACTGTGGCATGGTTTACTGGTAGATCATAAAGGAAAGTATGGTGTCTGGGTGCTGGGTGGTTGGTTGTTTAGCAGAGGATTCCTAGGGGAGAAAGCTGTTGAAATCACCACCAAGAGAAGACCTTGAACAAGAGATGAGGGTGCTTGGGGACACAGGACACAAAATCATATGCCCTTATCACAAACCTAATACATACTTAAACACATATCTATCTCTGTGTGTGTGTGTATGTATACACATATGTGTATTTGTGTGCACTTATTAGCTTTCTCATTTACATACTAAACAAATATGTATTTGTCATTGTTCATGGAGATGACAGGCTCATTTCAATGCAGCTCAAGCTTTACTCCCAGCATTCATTGCGTTATTTTGCTCTCTTACATTGACAGTGGCAGATGCTTGGTTTATATTTAACCTAAAGGTGGTATTTACAACTGCAAAGACTCTTAATTATGATGAAATTGAGAACATATAGGATTACATAATAAGGAAAGCTGTCTGACATACATGTGCTTCTGTATAGAATACAAAATACAAGGTAAAATGAAGAGACTAGAATAGTGAAGAGTTATATTTGGTTGAAATAATGAATACTTGGAGATTTTCAGGAAACAAAGCCATGTAATTGCTTCAGCATATGTTTTTTTCTGATTTTATGGTGCAGATTTTATTTTTAATCTATTTCTCAACCATAGGAGACCTTATCCATAGGAGTCATGGCAGAGCTATAGTTACTATTACTACAAGAATAGCAAGCACTGAGGTAGGAGTGATGAACTAGTAACCCTGTCATGTTTGGGCAAGCAGGGCTCTTTTGCTTTGCTCAGCAAAGCCAGAGGAAGCCTGTCCCTTTACAATGCTCTTTCTCCTATTTCTTGAAGTCAACAGTGGTCCCTCTTAAGATCAACTAGTTCTGATTGCCAGTGGACTTTCCATCACTAAGACATAAAATACACCAGACAGAATAAGTGAATGACACACCTACCACCCTTAGCTCTGCCCTCCTCAACTCGTCTCTAAGCCCACACCTTCGCAGCTAGTCTGCATTTACATGGCTGGACACTCCTCACAGCCTCAGAAGACTTCTGATAAGCAGGCCAAGCAACACTAGCCAGAAAGGGTGAGTGGTCCCCCACTTCCAGCAGCAAAACTGTACTCTCCCCCTATCCTGTCCACTCTTTCCCAGATCATTACCATATCAGCTCACACCTGGCCCTACTGTCACTGGAATCCCAGCTTCAATCACAGTGGAATTCTGCCACTGAAGCACAGGCCACACCAGCCATAAGGAGCCTAGGACACAAAAACCAGAAGAGAGCTCTAGTGAATCCATAGGCCCTGACATATTTGACACCAGCAGGAAAAACAGATGTCAATGTCACAGGCCCATAAAGTGAATACCATCCCAAAAAGGGCAATCCTAGCAGCTCTACCAGAGGCCAGGTTGGTCCCAGGTACCGAAGAGGAAGACTTAGGCTTCACTGGATGCCAGGACAGACCTAGAGACCAAAGAAGGCTTTGGCTTTCCCAGAGGCCAGACTGGAAAAGGGTCTCAAGCCCTTAAAACCCCTGAATATACCCTACTGGACCTACAGTCTAATTAGTCAACAGAACCCGTGGTCACTTAGGCCAGAAGACCAGAAAAGAAACAGAAACAAAAGAACAAAACACTTATATAACAAAGACAACCAGATGGGGAGAAGAGAGAGTAACTCGGAGGGGTGGGAGGAGGAAGGGAATTTGAACAAGGGAATAAATAGATAAAAAAATGAGATTTTTTTCAAAAGTAAATAAAAAATAAAAAGAAATCAATACCTAGACCTATAATCTCACCAAATCTATATGCTTAAATGTTAGTTTAAGAACACAATATCAGAGAGGGCAATATGAAATGACCAGAAACAAGCTATCCTAAAACAGCAAGACCTGAAAATTCCAGCACAGCTAAAACACAAGAAAATGACCTTAAAAATAACTTTATGAAGATGACAGAAATCTTTAAAGAGGAAATAAAATCATCCCTTAACAAGTGGATATGCCAGATCAAATTGACTCATCTTGAGATTCCTTGCCCTCTTTTGGGAATGGATGAGGGCTGGGGTGGGAGAAGGCAGAGGGGGACAGAGAGGAGGGGAGCAATGTTGGGTATGGGACAAAACCTTTTAAATAAAAAAAAACAGATTAAAAAAGCAACAAAAAGAAATGGAAGAAAAAAAAGCAAAAATTGGAGGAAGTCAATAAATATCTTAATGAATACCAAGAAAACCAATAAAAAAAAACAAACAGCTAGGGGAATCAAACAGCAAAAAAGTGTTCAAGACCTGAAAATGCAAATAGAAGCAATAAAGAAAAGCAAAAAGTGAGAGAACTCTGAAAAATGAAAACCTTGGTAAGTGAACAGGAACTACAGATGCAAGCATCATCAACAGGATACAAGAGCTCAGAGAGAATTCAGACACCGAAGATATGATAGAAGAAATAGATTTATTGCTGAAAGAAAATATTAAATCTAAAAAAAATTTCTAACACAAAACATCTAGGAAATCTGAGACACTATAAAAAGACAAGACTTAAGAATATGAATAGAAGAAGAAGAATCTCTGCTGAAAGGCCCAGAAAATGTAGGATTTCAACAAAACATAGAAAAAAACTTTCATAGTTCAAAGAAGGACATACCTATCCAGGTACAAATAGCTTACAGAAAACCAAACAGACTAGACCAGAAAAAATGTCCCCTCTCCACATGACAATAAAAACAATAACATACAGAGTAAAGAAAGAATATTAAAAGCTGCAAAAGAATACAGTCAAGGTACAAACTGCAAAAGAAGAACTCAAAGTACTTCTATTTGCAGATGACATAATAGTATAAAGAGTCAACCCCAAAAGATTCACTAGGGAATTTCTACAGCTGATTAACACCTTTAGCAAAGTGTCTAGATACAAGATTAATTTTACAAAAATATAATAGTAGTCCTTTTATATACAAAGAATAACGAGAGGGCTTCAGAGCCACAGCAGAGCAACGACAAGTTTCTAAAGACCCTTGCCTGGGAACAGGCCTTAGTTTGGTATATTGGAGCTGGCTGGAGCTGAACAAGCAGTTCTCAGAAAGACCACACACAGCTCAGACTCAACCAATGAGCAGAAGCCCCACAGCCTTCTGTTAGCTAAAGCTAGTTCTCTGTACCCTGCTGCTTGGAAAACCCTAACCACTGGAACCACCCACAAATTAACCCCCACACTTACTGGAATTCCCCTAACCCTGAATTCCTCTAAACTTTAAGGGAGATTTCAAGTTTCTTTGAGGTGCCATTTGCCACCCCAAGATGCTAAAAATTGCAATAAATGTTCTTGCTGATTGTGTATGTGACTGGTGGTCTTTTATGGGAATTCTCTCAGACCCTACCAATAAAAGGCCTAAGAAAGAAATCAGGAAAACAACACCCTTCACAATAGTCACAAATAGCATAAAATATCATGAGGTAACTCTAACCAAGCAAGTAAAAAACTGAATGGCAAGTCTTTGAAGGAAGAAATTTGAGAATGTATCAGAAGATAGAATGATCTTACAAATTTAGAGATCTCTAAAATTAACATAGTAAAAGTGACTATCTTAGAAAAGCAATCTGCAGATTCAACACAATCCCCATAAAAATTCCAACATAATTCCTTATAGACTTTGAAAGAATTCTCAAATTCATATGGAAAACCAAAAACCTCAGATAGCTAAAACTATCTTGTACAATAAAAGAACTACTAGAAGTATCAGCACCATACCTGATCTTATCTTCTACTACAAAGATATAGTAATAAAAAACACATTGTACTGGCATAAAAACAAAGAAGGGGATCAATGTAATTTAATAGAAAACCCAGACATAGATCCACACACGTATGGATTCTTGATTTTTGACAAAGAAGCCAAAATTATATAAAGTAGAAAAGGAAGCACCTTCAACCAATGGCGCTGGTATCATTGGATGCCAGCATGTAGAAGAAGGTAAATAGATCCAAATCTACCATTCTGCACAAAACTCAAGTATAAGTGGATTAAAGACCTCACATAAATTCAGTTACACTGAACCTGATAGAAGTGAAAGGAGAGAACAACTTTTTATGCCTCTGCACAGAGGACAACTTCCTAAATTGAACACCAATAGCATGACACTAATATCAACAATTATTAAATGGGGACCTCATGAAACTGGAAGCTTGTGTAAAGCAAAGGTCATTGTCAATAAGACAAAGCAGAACCCTACAGAATGGGGAAAAAAATCTTCACCTACCCCACATCTGCAGAGGGCTTGTCTCTAAAATATTTAAAGAATAATAATAATAATAAACCCTAGACATCAAAAAACTAATCTTATTTAAAACGTGGTACTCATATAACCAGAGAATTCTCAACACAAGGATCTCAAGTTGCAAAGAAACACTTAAAGAATTGCTCATCATACTTAGCCATCACGGAAATGCAAATCAAAATAACTCTGAGATTTCATCGTATACCTGTCAGTATGACTAAGATCAAACACACAAATGACAGCTTATACTAGGGAGAATATGGAGCAATGAGAAACACTGCTTCATTGTTAATTGGAGTACAAACTTTTTTTTTGTTTTGGTTTTCTTTTCTTTTTTTGAAGCTTTTTTTATTTTTATTATTATGAATAAAGAAGTCACATTTTCTATCCTTGTATATCTTATTCAAGGTCCCTTCCCCCTACCACCAACCACATCAGGTCATTCTCTCTTCTCCACATCTCCCGATCCCCGCCCCAAGGGCAGGTGGTCCCAAGGTCCCATGGCCCCAATAATGCTTAGTTCAGCCTCCACTCCTGGCAAATCAGTTTTCTCTCCCCAACCTCAAGACTGAGTCAGGTGTTCCTCTAGGGGGAGTAGGATCCAAGGTGCCGGTCCAAGATGTTTCTGATCCCAAGCTGTTCAGTGGTTGTGGTTTGCAGCACCTAAAAGAGGGGGCATTACACGAGACCCTGCCCTCAATTGCATCAGCAGAGAAGGACTGAGGACTTGAAATTCAGACCCTTGCCCAGAGCAGAGTCAGAGATTGAGCAGACTCCTTGCTCAGAGGTGACAGGAGACACACAAATCCTCTTGCCAAAACTGACCAGGAGCCACCCAATCATGAACTAAAGCCATGGGCAGATGCCTGTGCAAATATATATATATATATATATATATATATATATATATATATAAAGAACAACAAGGTAACTCCAGAAGAAAGTGGTGTTTCTACAACTACAAGACCTGAACAGAGCAATGAAGAGGAAGCAGAAGGAAGCAACACCAAAAATATCTTTATGAAGGTCATTGAAGCCTTCAAAGAGTACAAACTTTTTAAAGCTATTTTGGATATCAGTTTCTCCAAAAATTGGGAAGCAATGTACCTTAAGACCCAGCTATACCACTCTTGGGCATATACCCAAAGATAATCAATCATATCACAAAGATACTTGCTTAAATATGTTTATAGCAATGTTATCTGTAATAATACCTGGAAAGAACCAAGATGTAGCTCAAGAGGTAACTGGACC
>PVIH01002620.1:0-85648 GCA_004025045.1 Sigmodon hispidus | reverse complement strand
CATCTTTAGTAAGGTAACTGAGTCACAGAAAGACAAACATGATATGTACTTACTCATAAGTGGATGGATATTAACTGTAAAGTAAAGGATAGCCATGCTACAATACACAGACGCAGGGAGGTAGGTAACAAGTAGGACCTAAGGACTGACCAATGGATCTCCCTGGGAAGGGGAGTCCTGTTTGGACTGGGGTGAGAGAGCATGGGATCTTGAAGAATCAGGTAGGGAGGCAGGTGAAGGAGCAGAGCAGAGAGAGAGAGAGAGAGAGAGAGAGAGAGAGAGAGAGAGAGAGAGAGAGAGAGAGAGAGAGAGAGAGAGAGAGAGAGAGAGAGAGAGAGAGAGAGAGATTGAGATTGATTATTGGAAAGGGGGAGGCTTTACAGAGTATTATAGAAGCCTGATAAAAGGAAAATTTCCAAGAGTCTACAAAGATGGCCCCCCACTAAGATTCCTGGCAGCAGTAGATTCATAGACTGAACTGGCCATCCCCTGTGATCAGATTGGTGGTTTTCGCAGTTGTCATAAGATAGCCTTTATTCAGAGTCTGTTGCAGGCAAATCCATTGACTCAAGGCCAAACATTTGGCTGTGCTCAGGAGTCCTAATGAAAAAAGAAGAAGAAACATCGGAGGAAAACCCTCGGAAACAACTAGATGACTCAGGAAAACTCACAGATTCTGAACAACTAACCAGTGAACCTGTATGGGACCAATATATGCATATATGTGATATTTGTGTTGCTTAGTCTAATTTGGGACACTTGGCAAGGGGAACAGAGGCTATCCTCAGTTCTTTGACTGGTTCTTAGGATCCTATTTCTCATCATGGATTGTCTTGCCCAGCCTGCAACTAGGGAGTTGCTTGATTTTATCGCATCTTGATATGCCATGCTTTGCTGAAACCCATAGGAGGCTTGCTCCTTCCTGAGTCATTGCACAGTAGGAGTGAGGAGCAGGCTGTGAGGAGGACAAGGAGGGAGAAGGAGGAAAGAAGGAAGGAAAGAATACTGTTGGGATGCTAAATAAATAAATAAAAGATCGGTTAGTTCTGCAGAGAAAAAGAACTGGTTTGAAAAGGAAAAAGAAAATAAGTAGAATGACCTAAAAGCAAATATCATTGTTTCTGACTCTCTTTCTCTCTCCCTCCCTCTCTCCTTTATCCACTCTCACTTTTTCATCAAATTTAAGGCTTTAATTTTTTTAAATATACTCTGAGAATTAATCCCCATGTTAGGAAAGTACTCTAGCAAGGAACACAGGAAGATAGTGAGGGATATTTTCTGAGTTAATATAAGCATTAAGGGAAAAATTTCCTTATTGTTATGTTGTTTGAATAGTTCAATAATAATAAATAGTTTAAGTTTAGTTTGTACAAAAGCAAAACAAAACTACAGTCTACTTTCTGATAGATTTTTTTTTCATGTACTAACTTGGCTCTTCAATAGTAAGCATGCATTAGGTCACACATCAAAATAATGCTACTTTGAAGGTATTTATTACATGTGATTGAATTTCAAGTCAATTATAAACATAATAGATTGCTCCTATTACAATGTGAGTTTCTTCTGATCAGTTGAAACCCATAAGAAGAATAAAAGATTGTAGTCATAAATAAGACTAGGAATTCTGTCTTCATAGTATAGGGCTAGCAAGTCTACTCTTCTATGTGGCATGTATACTTGGAAGCTCCCACCATTCTTTGATCCAGTTCCCTAAAAGAAGTATCTATAATTTCATGCATATCCTTATCCTGAAGTACTATGCACAAAACTTCCTAATCTATGTCTTTACTATTAAAATATCTCAGAAAAAATTATACTATTCAACTATTTTTTCCTTGTAACTGAATTTCCACATTCTCTTCATAAAACAATGGTGACACAAGACATAAGTTTCTTTTTTTTATTTTTATGCTTTGCCTTTGATTCTTGTTTCACAAAGAAGAGAGTTTATTTGAATGCAAAATTGTGAGAGTAAACCTAGTTTTTTAGAATTTGTCTAAACATCAATTTCATGTTTCCCAGCAGACTTTTGTTTATTAAATTTTCACTAGTGACTTTCATACACTCAAAGAAGGATTTTAATATAGTGATTTATTCAGTGACTGAGGAGAATAATAGAATATTTGCCAAAATTTTATAAAATAAAACTTGGTGGTGAAGACAAATACTTCTAGATGAATTTCAAACCCCTATTTTGTTTCATTGATTTTGTTTTGTTTTATTTGATCTCATCACCATAGATTAAGTAAAATAAACATTAACTGACTATATAAATGGTTACTATTTACTTGAGGGTGCTAGCACACATTAGCTCTATAAAGTGTAGTGATGAAAGCATTATCACTGTTATTCTATGAACAAACTCATTTTCATATATAGAATTTTAGAGGTTGGGACTCCTCTTGTAAAGTGCCTATTGTATAAGCATAAAAAGATGCATTCAGACTTCTGGCACCCACGTAAAAGTTGACTTCATTGACATAATACTCTTGTAAAGCTGCAAATGTTTGCCACTTTTTGTCAGCCTAGCCCTAAACTTTCACGTGTAATTGATCCATAAAATATTTGTTTATTACCTAGAATGTTTAGTTGGATAACAACATGAATTGCAATAATATAAATAAGAATATAAAGCAAAGAATAAAAATGTGACCATATTTGAGTATTTCAGATTAGATACTATTTTCCATATTAATTATGGGCAATTATTTAATTTGTTCCTAACAAAATTTGGATCCCACTTCCCCTAGAGGAACACCTGACTTAGTCTTGAGGTTGTGGGGAGAAAACTAGATCTTCCAGGAGTGGAGACTGAAATAAGCAACATTGGGATAGTGGGACCATGGGACTGCCTGCTGCCTGCCCAGAGAGGGGATGAGGATTTGTGGAGAAGAGAGAATAACCTGATGTGGTGGGAGGGGGAAGGGACCTTGAATAAAGATATGCAGGATAGAAAGTGTGACTTATTTGTTCATAATAATAAAATAAAAATAAATAAAAAAAGAAAAAATTGAGTTAAACATTGGACTCTTATTTTAGCAAGAAACAAGCAGAAAATTAAATTTTCACAAAATACTCAAGCATGTAAGTAGTTAGAATACAATTCAAACCCAGGAATGTCTGATGACAAAATTACATTTTAGCCACCAGTGTAGGGAGAAAAAATATTTTCTACCGATGAAATATGGTTTGATCCCATAACTCTTCTTTCTACTAGCTTTTTTAAAATGACTATTAACAATAAAAAAGAACTTTACCCTTCATAAAGCACTTTATAAATAGTATAAATTGCAAGAAAGCCTGATGCATTTGACAGCATCATTTGTGGAGGGAAATACTGAAATTTTGTGGCAAAAGATTAATACATAAAGATCTAAATTTTAGCGAAGTACATGCTAGAAAATCCTACCAGAATAGTCTCCCTAACAACATCCATTGAGTTGCATACAGCCGCTTGTACAGAAAAGAAGTCATGTGAGGTAACGGGTACATCAAAAATGAACTATTTTTAACAAACAAAGATTTAGAAGGTTCCAGCTAAGGCCACTATGGGTATCTATTTTCTCCTTTCAGAAATGAGAATATAATTTGAAATCATATTAACTTGTAAAATTAAGCATCATTTACAAATATACACATCCTTAAACAAAAAGCAAAGAATACCCAAGCTGCAAACAACAACCACTGAACAGCTTGGGATCTGAAGTGCCTTGGACTGGCACCTTGGAGCCCATTCCATCCAGAGGAACACCTAACCCAGTCTTGATATGAGGATGTGGAAATCGAACTTGCCTGGAGTGTATGCTGAAATAATCCACCTTGGAATCTCTTGCCCTTTCTGGGGAGGGGCTAAGGGAATGGGGAGAAAAGAGACTGACTGGGAGGTGTTGGGTCGGGGAAGGGAGTTTGAACAAGGGGATACATGGATAAAAAAAATGATACTTTATTCATAATAAAACAAAAAAACAAAAGAAAGATATTAAGAGAGAAATCCCAATTTAGACAGAATATGTGTTAGTTACTTCTCTATACTTTAACAAGACAGCATGAGCAAGGTAGTTTTTAAAGGGTAAGTGTTTATCTTGGGTGTACAGTTTAAGAGAGTGAGAGTCCATAATAACTGAGCAAAGACATGAGAGTAGGAACAACTGAGAGTTTGCATTCATCTGAATTACAAGAGAGAGTGACACTGGCAATATTTAAGAAACCTCAGGTCATATCCTCAGTGGAATAACTCTTCCACCAAGGCCACACAACTTCATCCTTTCCAGTTCCCCTAACTAGTAACCAAAAACTCAAGCCTATGAGCCGTGGGGCCATTCTCAGCCGCATCTCTAAAGTTTTCCTCTTTCAATTACATTACAGAAGTTTAGACTGAGTATGAGAAACAATATATCACTTTGGAATTGTAAAGCTCTTAATACATAATAGCATATGAGCATTTTTAATACATGCCTTTAAAATGACAAGTAACCTTTTAAGGTGCAAAAATCTCCAAAAGATAGTTAAAAGGTGTCTCAGTTTTGCAGACAGAAAAACAACGAAGGTGGGTAGTTTGAAGACAATTAGCCCAAAATTCAATGTAAAGTTCTACATATTCTCTAAATTTTAAAGAACAAAGCTGTACTAGTGATGGGTAATACTTAGTCTTCATTTTCCTTTCTTAAACCAGTGGAAAACTGTCTTAGGGTTTGTATGGCTGTGGAGAGACACTATGACCATGGTAATGCTTATAAAGGAAAAACACTTAATTGGATGTCTTACATTTTCAGAGCTTCAAACCATTATCATTATGGTGTGACACGGTGGTATGTAGGCAGACATGGTGCTACAGAAGTAGTCAAATGTTCTACATCTTATTTCATAAAAAGCAGAAAGTGAACTGAGTTACTGGGTATGACTAGAACTCAAAGCCCACCTACATAGTAACACATTTCCTCCAAGAAGACCATACCTACTTCATAAAAGCCATACCTCCGAATAGTGCCACTCCTTATGAGCTTATGGGGGCTAATTACATTTAAACTACCACAGGGACTCAGTTAACTCAGTTAAAAACTCTACATTTCAGTTGCTTTGTCAAACCAAGAATAGATTAGTGTATTGTCACATAAGGATTATTTTCTTCATAATTCCAATACACAGATCTCTCAACAGATAAATACAGAGTTTAAGTTGAAAACAATATAAACTATTTAAAACAATTCAATAAGTAAATAAATAATGGTTTTCTAGGCCATAGTCAACTATACTTTTAGCATTTATAGTAAAGATCTTAAAATATAAATATTTAAATATCTTAAAATTTTCTTAGGCTTTTTTGTTGTTGTTTTGTTTTTTTGTTTTATTTTGTTTTCTTTCACTGTGCTCTGACAACACTCCTAGGTGATAGAGCAGTTATTTGATTAGCAATTTTAAGTTACAGTCTGTTAGTGAGGGACATTCAAGGCAGGTACCTAAAGCTGGTCACATCCCACTAAACTCAGAAACATGAAAACAAACAAGTACAGGCATCCTTATTTGCCTGGCTGTTTGCTCTGGCTAGCCGCCTCTCCTGTACTGTTCCAGATTCCCTGATTAGAAAATTGTGCAACACACAATGGGCTGGGCCTTTCTACACCAATTAATGATCAAAACAATCTCCCATAGGCATTTGCACGGGATAACTCTCGATAATTATTCTTCCATGGTGATTCTTGGATTTGACAGTTAAAACTAACCAGTGCAAAGCTCAGTCACAATTATGACTTCCCATTTAATTTACATATTTTTAGAAAATTAAATTTCTATATTTGACTCTAATTTTTTCTAACAGCTAAATTGCTTTTTAAGACAGTGAGAATACAAAAGGGATGATTTTTTTTGTTGTTGTTCTTTAGGACAAAACAAGTGGTTTATTTTTCATTCAGCTGTGGCTGATCCGTAGTTTTCAGTTCCCATCATGGGGGTCCATGGGCAATTGAGGTCTTTAGGGATGAACTCAGACCTATAGCACGATTTCAACCCTTTTTATCAACTTAGCTCTTTTAAAGGCTTAAAATATTCAATTGTAATTATTTGACTTTATGTGTTAAACTATTTCCTATTGAGTGAAACTTATCCTGGTTTGAGTACTAAAATACCCTTTCAATACTTGGAAACAAAAATAAATTTTTGCTTGAGAATAATTTCTAGTAATAGTTTTCACTTCTAAGTACTTATTATTAGAGAACTCTCAAGTTACTTGAAATTTTATGACAGCTTTGAGATTAAAACCACCAATAAGCCATATATATATATATATATATATATATATATATATATATATATACATATAAACAGAACAAAAAACACTGTGGTCACAATTTGAGAAAATTTGTTTCAAAAGTAAATTTAATTAAATACATCTTTGGCATAACCTTTAAAGGGAAATTCTACCTTTCAATGCTCAATGTTCTGATGAGAAAATGACTAAAGAGTTGAAAAATATAATTAACCAAAGTATAGGGATGGCTGAAATTAGGATGAATTTTATTTTCTACTGGTTTCAAAGGAGCCTCACGCTAACAAAATTTATGTTTTCCATGTGAATCTTCTATCATATAGTTCATTAATAACTTGATGCTTCCATTTTTTCCCTGCTGGTTTATGTTTCTTACTTATTTCCCTTCGGCAAGGGACAAAATTATAGCACTTCTTATGTTACATGTATCTGCGCACTGACATGCTATATAAAGACATTACTTGTCATAATATCACTATCACTAATTTAAACATCTTTGCAAATAAATAATTAAGATGAGTGTTTTATGTCATTTTATTGGGGTGAATATTGGATGCAAGTACACAAAAGTTATATGCTGGAAAAAATCTCAATGTTTTTGATTTATTTAACATTTTGTTCTATACCTATTTAGGGTACTTTGGAAACTCAACAGCCCTCTCAAGTAGAAGAGTACTTTTTTCAAGCTGTTATAAATGGCAGTGAGTGCTTTGTCTTCTCAGAATAATTTATTGTGAAAGGTATGTGTAGGGGTTTCTCTGTGTTAGAAATTCTATCTGCCCTGCAGCTAAGTTGCTAACGTGAAAATGAGATCCTGACCAGTGGCCTGATGGATGCACACATAACTGACTTGTTCAATTCTAATTTAATTCTGGAAATCTATCTCCTTTATGACTTTAATTTTTCTGACATGAAAACATTCTATCTTTTTAGGCTTCCATTGTTTCTGCAGAAAAGAAGTATTCCTCAGAGGAGGGGAGGAAAAAGGCTGTAAGATTCAGCAATAAACAATATCACAAAACCAATTTTCATATTGGCAGAAAAACAACTCCAAATAACCTTAACTTGAAACACTGTCAGATTCTTGGCAGCTTATGATGTAGGATTATTAACAAGAACTTAAACTGCAAACGTGTGTATCATTTATGGTCAGGAGACTTAAGTTCTTCACATATGTACTAGTGAAGATGTATAAGAGAGGTAGAAGCAGAAAAGAGAAAACCCACAAGTTTCATTCCTGACAAAAACACATTTTCCAATTTTAAGCTCTTGTAAGTGGGCTGGAAATACGGTAAGTATTCATTACAGTTTCTTATGGAAATAATAATAAGAAGAAAGTCACAAGGGTAAGGCTAAAGTGAACTTTTTATGTTTGCATTCCTTTACTGAACCTTTGTCTTCTAGATAACCACACTCCTCTGACTCCAGGACTATGTAACTTATTACTCTCCTTTTCTTTTTTTCTTTTTTTTTTTAATTGTATTTTACTTGCTTTTCACATCACAGACACTATGCTGCAGCTCATTAGTATAATTTATCTAAAGTGTAACGAGACACTCAGAATAAATTTGGTAAGCAAATTCACCATATTGCAGTTATAGTATTTTTTCTAAGTTGTATGCATTGCTTTATTCTACATTAAGAAACAAACAAAATAGAACCATTCATTTTGCTGTAATTTTAATCTTATTGAACATACAATTATATTTGAGTCAAATAGCAGGATAGCAAATAGAGGCCTCTATCCACATTTGAAGATGTTTCAAAAAGAATTTTACAGCAACATGGGCTTTTTCAAGTAAATTTCTTTGGTTTCTGTTATCCCTTCTATCATATAAAAGTGCCTTTTTTTATTCATTTTTTCTCAGTCTTTGGGTATATAATTTTAATTCTCTTTGAAGTGGCTGCTTAAATGCCTATTAAAAAACCTATTGTCCCTATGCTTAGCCAAGCATTGACACCAGAGTCTTCCTTCACCATCCTATTCAATGAGCCTGAGGCAACAGGGAAGGAAAGATATGCCCCCTCCTCCTCCTCCTTCTTTGTATGTTCATATGTTTTTCTCCTACAAATCTCCCTTTATTGACTCTTCCAAGACTTTCTAGTTTGCTTTTCTAACACAAATGACTTTCTTCTCATATTCACATTTCATCAATTAAAGATATGCCTTCTTATAGCAAAGCTTCTCCACTATCTTCTTCAATTAGAGTCTTAGGAACACCTGGACAAATAAGGATATAAATTGTGTGATGACATCATGCTAGCTTCAATTATTTCAGTTAGCTTGTGCAGACATTAAATTAAAGGAATGTAGAAAAGAGCAATTCACATTTTGCAATTCCAGAGGATCAATTCCTTTTTCATATCTTCATCTAGTTTAGTCCTAACAAATTTTCTTAGTTCTTAGAAAAATAGAGTTGGGGTACAGGAAAAATCCAGTGTTTTTTTGTTACTTAGTTAGTTTGCTTATTTGTCTTCTTGAAAAAATCATTTTTATGATAACAAATTTTTATTTACTTATTTATTATTTATTTATTTATTTTGTTTATTCATTTATTTTTGCTTTGCAACCTGCTTTTATTGCCCCCAAACCAAAGAGGTTAGCTTACATTAAGCTCAAAGGATATGAGACACTGAAGGGATGAATCCAGATTTTAAATCATAAATAAAACTTAGTTCTTTTTAGGTTATACATGCTGTTTGCAGTGTGATTAATCAATTAAAATAGGAAAGAATGATCTTAAAGATGTATTTTAATGCCTGACAAATACATACTATTTCACTCTAGGTAAGATTTCTTGAAAGAATTCTATTTTATTTAATGAAAGAATTCTACCTAGTATATATCTCCTACTACCATTTAACAGTGATTTGATCAAGATGGACCCCATGCATCTTGATACCATAAGATTATGCCATCAACATATGTTCTTGACATCAATGTTTTTTTCAGTACATTTTATGATTTAAATGTTATTCATATCATGAGTCTATTAACAATATAGAACTCTCACAGGGATCTTTATCGATGAATAGTTTATGGCAATACTTCTATGGAAATTTTAACATGAAAACTCTAGTCATTCTATATATCCTGTATTCTACAAATCATTTAGTTTACATGTTCAATACTAGCTGAACAAGTGGCTAGTTACTATAGGTAATCGTTGGCTAGCAGATAATAATTATTTTCACAAAATCTGAACGGCTGGATATTGTTTAATAACTAAGTTTCCTTCTTGTAGTAATTGTAAAACCTATATACTATATCCTTAGAGTGGTGTTTATTTTCATTCCAAAAGAATTTATTTAACACAGTTTTGTCTTGTCTATAGTTTTACTACCGTAAAGCAGATTTCAATTCTTTATTCCTCTTAAAATATTCAAGTATTTTGAAAATTTAAAAATTAGAGTACATACTCAAGAACATTAACAGGTATTTGTAGATGAGTGAGCATTTTAGATGAAGGCAATTAAATTTTAAATTACGTCTTTCTATTCTAAAGCATGTTGTGGTCCAGAAGCTGGAGCAATGGCTTGTTTCTAATAGAAATTTAAAAACTTCTAGCCTAGAGTTACCTTGGATTTCCTCAAGTTGATGTTGCTTTAACAAACTAGTAAGTGATCTCTTTCACATTGCAGTTTAAGAGTTACCAAGCTAGCCAAGGAGCATCATTCAGGACACAGAAACTGGCAGATCTCAGAAATTGAGACTAACCTGGACCATAGAGTGAGATCTAGGACAGCTAGAACTCAACAAAGAAACACAAGCACAAGCAAACAAACAAAAACTACCACCCTGGAGAGAGCTCATTAGTTATGTGTTCATATTACTATTTCAGACTAAGTGAGTTCAATTCATATCAGCTATGCCAGGTGGCTTCTTGTAAATTCAGTTCCAAGGAATCTACCAGATTTTATTGACAGCAAAAAGAGAAGAAAAGGAGGAGGAAGAGGAGGAGGAAAGGAAGAAGGAGAAAAAGAAGAGAAAAGAAGAAAGTAATCCCAGCTTAACTGATGACCCCTGATGTGTTTTTATTGTCACTGCATAAGCAACACAAAGAAAAACAAACATCTTGTGGATCTGCAGCTGTGGAGTACATGTATACTGAGCTGGCTTGCACTGAGCTGGCTTTCCTGAACTGCTCCTGTACAAAAAGGCACAGGACTATTGTACAACAATGGCCATAAATCTTCAGAATGAGGCCATATTCAGGGCAGAACAGAGGCACAATGCAGGAGAGTTAGTGACTCCAGTGTGCTCAGGGGAGACATAAATATGCACACTGGAAGTGTATGTTTACATACACTTTGCTAGCTGCTGTATTGGCTGCAAGCTATAACAGGGCAAGTGTCTACTTCAGGTAGATCGAAGTTTCAATAAAGCTGCAAAATGGAAGAGAAAAAAAAAAAAGATTCTTTCCTCTTTTGTCCTGGACTAGGAAAGACTTCAGTTTGACTAATAGTGATGATATTCATTCAAAAAGAAGCTCAATATTGTTTTCCAAAACAAATCATGTTTTTATTAAAAAACTGTTAAATTTATAACTGATTGGAATCAAGCTTAATATAAATGTAGAAATTCTTAAGGATCCACATTGTGAGGTGGCCCCTATCTGTGAGAACACTCAAGTGTCAGGTTTGAGTGGATCACTTGGATTTTACCATGTTTAGCTTTCGATAGGTTCTAGAGCAAGGTGCTGATAGAGGAAAAGAGTTACTCCTTAGTAAATATTGGCTCTAAGAAAGAAGTTAAAGTCTGAGAGACAAGCAGAGCCAATCTTTTATAATTTGATACACATATACATATTAGTTTGTAATAACAACTAATTCAAAAAGAGGCTGTTAATTTGAGGGAAAACATGGACAGTATGTTGGTTTGAAAGAAAACTTATGGCTCTAACAGGCAGTGGCATTAATATAAGGTGTGACCTTATTGAACCAAGTATGTCCCTGTGGAGTGCAAATTAGGTCTTCTAAACTCAAACTACACCCAGTGTTATATATAGTCCTTTCTGCTGCCAGTGGGTCAAGCTATAGATCTCTCAGCTTCTTCTCCAGTAGGATGTCTATTTGCTTAACTCCATATTCTGTCACGAGATAGTGGACTAAACTTTGGAAATTGTAAAATAATCCCAATTAAATATTTTCCTTTATAAAAGTTGCCATGCATTCTGCTCATTTACTTACTGGAACATAATTAAACATCCTGTGGCCAGTATCTTAAAGAAAATGAGACCTTCCTCCCCCACACCCCATCAATGCAGAAGTGAAGCACTCTATCATTTAGCTATGTTCTAGTCTTGAGTGATTGTATACAATGACATCTTTTTTGTGACTGTGGAGATCATAAGAGAGGGTATGAGACAGAGTGGACTGATAACTGACTTTGATGGGGTGCATGATGTAAAATCACCAAATCATAAAGAAAAATATTATGCAAAAAATAGTTGCCATGATCATTGTATCTCTTCATAGCAATAGAAACCTTGATTAAGACAAAGGTATACTGAAGGTTGTGAAACAAAAAAAGGAAGAAATCTAATGAAATTATAATCTCGAAATAATTAATATAGCTTTGAGCAGGGACCATCCTGTTTCTCTGTTTTCTGTATATGTATAAACATTGCTGATGCTTGTAGGAATGAGATGACCTTTGTCTCTTGGCCAATCACTGTAGGGCATTACTTAGAAATTAAAGACATTTAAAGTCAGAAACTTTTAGGTTCTTTGGAATCTTGAAAGAGTACTCTGAGGATTTGCAGTTTTGGTATTTGAATAACTACTTCAAAGATAGCTCAACATCATTTAAGTTCATGCTTTAACACTAAATAAAAATACACTTCTGGTTTTGAACTTCTTGTTGTTTGAGAATGTTATCCATAGACATAACACATTTTGTTTAAATCCATCTTTCCTTTAATACTCCACACATACTCTTTTGTTGTGATATGTATTTAATCAAACCTGGCACATCAGGAGATCAACCCACAGTCAAACTAGGCAGACATTCTGGATCTCTGAGAGCTCTAGGGATAACAAAATCAGTGGTAACTCACACTTTTTCCCAGCACAGGGATCCAGAGAATCTCTGTGATTACAATACTAAACAGCTGGGCTTCAATCGCACACACCTTTAATCTCAGCATGGGGGGCAGGAAAGGAATGAAGCTGGGAGTGGCGGGAATGGTGACCTATGCCTTTAATCCCAGAACTCCAGAGACTTCTACCAAATAGAGTAGCTCATGCCTTTAATCCTAACCTGGATGGGATACTGCTGGGAGAAGAAAATATTTAAGGCAAGTTTAGGAAACAAGCAGCAAGTAGAAGCAATCAGGAGGGTAGAAGCTGAGGATGCTGGAAGACAGCTGGGTGAGATTTGACTATGGTGTTTCCTCTCTCTGATATTTCAGCCTTTTGCCAATATCTGTCTCTGAGTTTCTTTCATTACAACAAGAGTTGGTGCTACATTTTTTCTCTATCATCTTTATGTGCTACAGGTATAGTTGGCCCCCAGACTACTATGCTCAATTGGAAAATGGGGGGGGGTGAGTAGAGTATTGGGGGTACAGGAGAGATTGGTATGAGAGCCAGAAATAACAGGCTAGATTAAAAATGAGCTTGGAAGTCATTTTTATTTAGTTCCAGACTGCTCGATTATCAAAATATCATCTTTGTTTTAAGCGAGAGAATGTCTAACATTGTCTACTAAAAAACAAATGATACATGTATTGGTAACCACTTTAATTTTGTTCAAAGATTATGACTGGGTGGAAAAAATTTGAATGAATCTAGTAATGGCTGTAAAGTGCATCTAAGTATTAACACAGCCAAGTGGGTGGCAGTTTAATCAATGATACCATAGTATATTCAAAGGAGGCCCATGTTTTCACAATATAATGCAACAAACAAGCAATTCATGTCATGAGCTAAGAAGCGAGTTTGGAGTATAGTTTTCTAAAGTGAACAATGCATTGAAAGAGGCAAAAATTAATTTTAGAATGCTGCCCTTTAACTCTAGGATGGCAAAGTTTGTATGATGTCTCTATTTTTTGAGATACTAAACTATTTAGCTTCATAGAAGCAATA
This sequence comes from Sigmodon hispidus, assembly GCA_004025045.1. NCBI lineage: Eukaryota > Metazoa > Chordata > Mammalia > Rodentia > Cricetidae > Sigmodon > Sigmodon hispidus. The sequence continues at coordinate 72,297 of PVIH01002620.1, read as the reverse complement.
AGCCTGCTGCTGCTGTCATTAGAATTTCATAAGGGTCCCATCTGTAAATGCAGTGCAGCTTAAACCCAAACACACATGCACATCTCCAGAGAAGATGATAGACACAGGCCTGCTGATACATGAATGGGATGCTTTGTCTAACTAACACAGAAATGTAAATGAATTGCAGAGGCCAAAAACTAAGGGATTCAAAAGCTTTCTTGATTGCCTTCTTTAAAATGCCAAGAACTTAAGCTGGCCTTTCTTATCTTCCACTACAAGTGTGTGACACTTTAGGAGGTCTTTCTTATTGTACTATAATTCAGGGATTGTTCCAGCTCTGTGCTCCATGCCTTTTTCCAAAGGGCAGCTTGTGTTGTATAATTCGGGTAATGAACAGCTGCATAATTTAAGGGTCGAGCTAGTAGGGCACTGTTCCTTATTTGTGTTACTCTAGCAGTTGCCAAGATGTTCCAGGCCTCTTTAGGAATACAATTTTTTGACTGCTTTATTTCTCTCAGATGATATATGCTAGGGATTGGTTGTGTTCCAGAAAGCGAATTTTATCAGCAGAAGTACCAGAGCAAGCTTTTCTCTCATTTTACTCCAAAGGGCAACAGCACTGAGCTATAATGAGGTAATTTTTTTCCAGCCATGCACACACTGTGTTCTATCAGGCAAGGTTGTTTAAACCAAGTCCTGTCCCTATCCAAAGCATGATGGACTCAATCACAGAGCTATCAAAAATATTTCCACAGTACATCCTTCTCATACAAGGCCAATCTCCTGAACATTCAAAAGGACCAGAGAAGGAGGCTCTTCAAGATGAAGACAGCATGCTGATTAATCAGTTGCTTTATTTATCTTGTCTTGGCAAGTATTCCTTGTTTGTAAATAAAAGGTTTACTCTGAATTTCCTGTAAACTAAAGAGCATAAGGCTGGCTTGGACTGTATTCAAAGAGAAAGAAGCTGCCTGCTGTCAAAGCAACAAAAATTGCAATGTCCACTGTCATAAATACCCCTTCATGTGTCTTGAAGCATAGACCAAGCCTGAACTAATCTAAACACAATTGGCATTTCATCAGCATGAAGCGGAATAGGCAAACTTGAAAAGAAAAAATATTTCTTCTTTTTAACTGTAGGACTTTTTTGGGGAAAATTCCCTAAATGCAATAGAGTATATACCCTGCAAGAGAAAACATGGAGAATAAAAAAACAAAACAAAACAAAAAACCCTACTGATTAGACAGGGCATCATTTTGCAAGAAAAATCAATGAATGTGCTCTTCCACTTATCAGATAGTCAGCAGCTGATGGGAAAGAGATGTGAGAGAACACAAAGACAAGGAATTGTCTGCAAACTGGCAGAAACAGTGATTTGCTGATGACCCAAATTATTTTCAGGCAGTTTGGCACATCTCTATTTGTCACACTTACACAACCAAGCCAAATGCATTTAATTAATACGACACATTTTTCTTGTCTTTGAAATAGGAACAAAACAGCAAGCATTTCTTGATTGCTGGAAAATACCCCAAACAGGAAGAATTAAAATCCTCTTGCCATCTTTTGTCTTCTGTTATCATTTATGATTAGCACCCAAACCTTCACAAACATTCTTTCTTGATTAGAAATTTTGTGGCTGCAGAAATATCTCTGCTGCATGTTTTGTGTGAACACAAGGAGATATTAGAAACACGGCTACAGAAATAATTTGGAAGGGACAAGTAATTCACATTTCCAGTTTTTATCTTCATTCTGAAAGGTAAAGAGAGTTGTCTTCTTTGAAGGAAAACATTCTGGGCTTGGGAGATGGTAAGCTTGACAGCCACCCAGTTCACAGGAATACAGTAGCATATTTATGCAGTACTAGGGTTCATATCTCAGGACATCAGAAGTAGAAACAGAACACTCCTTGAGAGCTAATTGAGTAGCTAGACTGGCATACTCAATGTTTAACAGAAAGACAGAGAACCTGAGGTTCTCTTCTGGTCTCTACATACTTATCGTGCCATGAACACACCTGTACACACATACATCATACACAAACACATACATAAGATACACACAACCTTATTAATCAGTGATGGGGTTTCATACTAGTATGTGAATCTACAAATCATAGAAGTTCAATGAACTCATTAGTACTTCAGTGGCCCATGGTACTGGCAATGCAAAGTCGAATACCCGAGGAAATTCAGGAATGGGAGGTGTCATTCTAGGTTTCCCACCCCACCGCATCCCCATTGAAGTAAAGAGCAAAGTTTATATGTTCTTAATGTACTGGCTGGGATACCTTGTCTTTTATTCATTCTAGTCTCAGTCTTTTCCCTAACTGGCTGTGTAAGAGAATCCAGTTGGCATTTTGCACATTTGTAAAATGAATCCCTACAGATTCCAGTTGTTCCCTTAGGTGTAGAAAGACACAAATCACAAAGCTGCAATTTTTTTTATTAATTTTAGAGAAAAGAAATGTAGTCAAAAAGCCTTTGTGAAAAAGGCAACAACAGTGAAAACAAACACGTTAATCTCACCAAAAGAAACTCATTTCATTGTATCAAATTTAGAATTACAAGCATGTTTTAATTCTCTCAAACCCTGAGGGACTTTGTAACAAAAGTATACATTTTTATAACTAAACATGAACCTTGTATTACAATTATAAGTTATAGCTTGCTATATAATTTTTATACACTGGTATAAAATTTACCTAGCAAAGAAAATTTAAGAATGTCTCTGAAGAAAAATATATTAAATCTCACTTTCAATTGCATACCAATTTCATGTTAATGTGTTCGTGTTTCTGAACATATGTAATGTGCAAACAGAATGCAAGAGAGAGCTGCATTTACTTCTTGAATTTTAATCATTTCATTGAGCTGTTCTGTTTACGTGGAAAACATATCTTTAGCAGCACAATTCCCTTATCATTTAGTGTACTTAAGATGGAGAAATGGTTCAGGCCTTCAGCTATTGAACAGACTACAAATTAGAAATCAAAACAAGTGTCAGAATAAGAAGAAAAGGAATCAATCACTCTGAATTGAACCACTCCCCAAAAAACTTGCTTCTGAAATCACCTGGAAATTAAATACATTGTTTCTTTCTACCTGTGCTCATCAAACACAACACAACTGAAACATGTAGTAACTCATCACTTCCTGTTTCCTTCTCACTATTTTTTCTCTGGTTCCATTTCCCTCGTGGCCAATCTTTCCCCTCAGGTCAGATGTTTGAGAGGCTTTTTGCCGGGACACTGAGCTGTAAGTTGTCAGCCATGCCCACCCTGGTAATTCTCCATTGTGCATAACACTGTCTTCGGATCTGTCAGCTCTGCCGGAGCAACTCGGAAACCATTGCTGACAGGTTCTTCCCCTAACCTGTGCTCTTCAACCTCAAGTTGACCCAGGGTGTTGTTTAACAATTCTTTTAATCATTGCTTATTGACTCATGGAGCACTTCAACATGGTACCTTACCTTGTGCCTCAGTCCAAGGCTAACCACTGTATTCTTGGCAATGCCACCGATACTTAACTAAGAATCTTGAAACCCTGTTTTGTTTTGTTTTTTCCTCCTTTATAGCAATTTCTACCGTATTCATTCAGAAAAAGACAATATCTACTCATTTCTTCCTAATCCTTATCCTGTTTTGATTTTTCTCATTAATAATTTTTTTTCCCACACCATAACATTGCTGTTTCTTTGTCAGGAACTAATCTCCAATAACATTGAACTATTTTTTTTTTTTTATGTTACAGAAATGTCTGTCTTCTTCCACAGACTCCTTACAGTGTGGAAATGTTCAATAGCTATCCAGTGTCAACATAAAAACCCAAGAAATAAACTTCAGCTGCAAAAACAACATTTGCCTTAACTGAGTGATTTATCTCTATAATACTGACACACTGTTCTCCTGCCCAGCCTTGATACAAAGAGGAAGAGACAGGTCCTGCCTCAACTTGATATGTTAGCCTGTGCTGACTGTTCAAGGGATTCGTTACCCCATTTGAGAAGAAGATGGAGGATGAGGTGAGAGGTGGAAAAGGTGCGATAAGGGAGAGAAGGGGAGGGAAGAGGAACAGTGGAGGGTATGTAAAAAAGAAATTTTATTAATAACTTAAAATATTAAAAATATAAGGAATTTTATTTGCCTGTAAAAACATAATAAAGTAAAAGATTCTCTTACTCTTTGATACTAAACTCTAATGATTAATAACCAAATGCATAATAGGACCTACTTCTATGTCATCGTGAAGTCTGTGAATCAGCACCTCTGCATTGTATTGGAATTATTTTCTCAAAGCCATGCTCTCTACCTTTCCAACAACTACAGTTTTTCCCTCTCAACTGTGCTCCCCTTTCTGTGCCTTTCACATTTCCTGTCATACAGTCCCCTTGCCTCCTCTTCATTAGAAGTTTCAGGCTGGTATTTAAACTGTACACACACACACACACACACACACACACACACACACACATACACACACACCACATACAAATGAAATCTCAAAAGTAGATGGCAAATACATCTGCACATAAAAACTATCTAGAATATGAACTCCTGGGCTTACAAGATACATTTTTCTCAGAATGCCCAAATGGCACAATTCTGACAAACCAAATGTCTAACAAGGTTGGACCTAGATGCCTATACAAGACCAAATGAAGGGGAAAAAGTTACCCTCTAGCAACAGCAGGTAATTTATGTTGAGGGAAGGTGGCTGGCTCTTAGGAAGATCTCAAAATGAACATTTGTTGTATAACCTGTAGGGTATAAGTCCTAGCCAAATTCCAGGTTTGAAACCCTACAAGATCCCACCAATCATTGAGGATCAAAACCAACCAATCCTTGTACAGAGCAAAAAGGCCAGAAAAAGAATATCCTGACCTTGACATGACACCAATCCTGATACCAGGGCCGAGAAAAAGAATCCTACATATCCCTGTACTTGTCCAAGATCAAGCCAAAATAATCCTACCAATCCTATGCCAACCTGGAAAACTACATCACCCGAATCTAAACACCCAGTAGAAACCCTATATGAAGCCCACCTTCCACTTAGATCCATGCTGCTTCTTGCCCTAGCAGAGGCAGTCACCCTCTGGTGTCTCTCCCAATATATTCCTTGTGTGAAGCTTGTTATGCAGCTGCATTTCCCCATATAGCTTTAATATTCCATCAGGGGACCCTCTTCCTTTAGCTCTGCAATGGTATCCATCAGAAAAGACTTTCCTGTCAAGTTTCAACATCCCCAATGAAAATGTAGCATTGAAGAGTTGTAACACTTTCATAAAGGAAGCCTTTACCCTCAGAGCTGCTATAACATGTATATAAACATGTTCATAAAGACATGCCTTTGGTTGATTTAGGAAAAGAATGACATTAAGATAAACATACATTTTCTACTTTGTTCTCCTCTGTTTCATATTTCATCATTGTGTTGATGGCACAGTACTGCTGATGCATATTTGCTATGCTAAGCACACATGGCTATGTACAATGCACAGAAATGAGAGGTGTTTTCCTCCTACCGAGAATCTGACTCTAGTGCTATGCTTTAGAAGGTGTAGAATATATACCATAGCTTAGGCCAATCATGTGGCATTTGGAGAGCTCTTTGCACAATAGGAGTTCCTACAGTTCTGACAGACCTCTTAATTTTCCATGTGCTGTTGGTACCATTTGTTAGCATCATCAAAATAACTGAAGAGAATATAAGTGGTTTCTGGAGACACTGGGGATAGTGTGGCTGATGGTAGTCTCCAATACCTTTGGTACAGCTTAGTGAGTGGTGTAAGATCCATCAGTTAGATACGGCAAAGGTGGAAGGAACAAGCTAGGAGAGGAAGAAGAGTTCCTGCAAACTGAGTATCCTAAGTGGGTGAAAGAGTTTTTCCAAGAGGAAGAAGACTTCTTCTGATTTAACTAACTTCATTATGTTTTATATTCTCAAGGGTACATTCAGAAGAAATTTCTAATTTAAAAAATATTATAGGTGGTACTTTGACAATTTCACTGCCCATCATTTACTGTCTAAATTAAAGGGGAAATCTCTCAAGTAGTCTACTCCAGTTATGTTTTCTAATCCACATTTCTAGCTGCATCAGAAAGAATATTCAGGTAATAGTTAGATTATGTCATTCTTCCCTGCATAGCTCTTTTTTAGCTGTACTTTTGTCCCGGCTCCTTTAAGAATATTTACACTGTTCAGGAGAGTCAGCAAATTATCAAAAGGAAACAAAATGTTTTTCTTCTTGCCAAGCAGCATTGATAACCTTGCCTCTTGTGCATCATTACAAAGATAATGAGGCAGCTGGATCTATCCAAGATAGTAGACTGTGTAACCCACAGGGCAGCCATTCTGATATTAATAACGATAGAAATTAGCAACAGTGTTGTCAGCTCTGATGCTTTACCAGGAACTTGATCAGAGCTGACCTATGCTAATCTGTCTCATCTATGCTTCTACCACATTCTCTGTATAACCACATCATTTAGGTGTCAGAATTATTGCCTTTGACAACTTAAGTCAAAGTTGATATATATGCCCTGAGGGCTCTGAATATCTTGAGTAAATTCATTTAAGGAGTTTTAGAAGATAACAGACTTGCATTGGAAGCTAAGGCTGCTAAGGAACATAGATGGGCTTATCTAGACTTTTCTTAGAAGGATTCTCCCACTGCAAACATTTCTAAGAGTCACTAGCCATGAAAGTACTTTTGTATTTATCATAAATTAGTGATTCATGATCTATTTAACACAGGTAATCAGTGAAGGAAGAATCAGGAATAGTTTATTTAGCTTTAAATAAAGATATAGTGTTGTGTTAATCTGATGAAGTTTTCTGAAATAATAAAAGTGATAACAGAACTTCAGATTTTCAAACACTTCAAAGTGACAATTATGTTCTAGCACTGAGCTCATCTATTTCAGATGGCCTCGTTTAATTATCACATAAAAGCCATTAAATATTATTTTCTAGATATATCACATGGGAAATTGAACTTTGAAGAGATTAATGTATATGGAAAATGTTATAATGGCAAAAACAGCTACTGCATAGAATCCAAAGCTACACCATCTCAATATGTGTGCTTTGTATGTTACTACTCAAAATCAAAATATAAGTTGAATTTGCATCACACATTCTTTTCTTATATATTTTTATATTTTTCCTCTTAAATTATACTTAATCCTATAGAGTTTATCTATCCTAAGAGAATTCCATAATTTCAATAGCTCATCTTTGTCATTGTGTAATTCCCCTTGACGTTTGTTTGGAAGCTTTGGACATTTTATAAACTCCATAGAATTGTATTTTCTGTATCTTATAGTCCTAAAGCATTAGTAGAGCCTATGACTCTTAAATAGTCCATGCTTACATCTCATATCCTTGGGGGCTGGGGGTTCCATAATGAAAGTGAAGACAAGGAAGTTTCATCCTAACAATGTTCTAATGTCTTACAGACAATTTCTCTCTCTCTCTCTCTCTCTCTCTCTCTCTCTCTCTCTCTCTCTCTCTCTCTGTGTGTGTGTGTGTGTGTGTGTATGTGTGTGCACATGCATGAACACACTCACAGAAGCTTCTTTCTCTTCAGGGACAGAGATTGAGATCAAGTGATTCTCTGCTATTTCTTCGTATCTGCTACTGTGTCATTAATTTTTTTTTTTGACAGAATCTTTCTAATTATAACCACACTGAGAGTTAAGGTTCACATATAATTTCTAAGGAATATAAATATTTATAAATATTTAGTTTAGAAAACAAGTAATTTATTTAGTCACTAGTCCTCTAGAATATATGGTGCAAACAGTTTCAGGAAGCACTAAGCAGAGCCCACAATTCTAAAAGAAGACATTCATTGTCACAAACATCTGGCAACCTCCAGATGGATCACAGCTCTGAGAAACAAATAAGTGAATAATTCTTCCATTCTAACCTGTCTGTTATACTATAAGTATGACCTAATACAGCTGTGATCAATACAAATATATATACAGGCTGTAAAACAGCCTCTATTACCAGGAGTGTAATCCTCCATTTTACAGATTTGAAGAGCCAATCAATTAAATGCTGGATAAGGTCAAATATTATTGATCCAGGATTCAATGAAATCTCTTCCTTTACCTTCGCTTCTTTTGATTATTGTGTGTGTGTGTGTGAGTGTATGTATGTGTGTGATATAAGCATGGTTTCCTTAAAATACATTTTTTTCCAGCAATGCCACTTACATGCCTTAAAAAATATAATGATTTGCCGGCACTGTAATCAATAGTGTTATAAATCCTTGGAGGAAGGAATAGTTGAAAATAAAAATATTAATGTCTGAACTTCAAGACCATACTTAAAAAGCAGAATTTAAGAGAGGCTCATTGCTGTGGGGTGGTAGACAGTACATATATCAACTTTGACAACTTCCCAGAGCATATAGATTGAGTGTTGAAAATAAAACAACATACAGTGGTATTGATGTAGTTTTTGCTACCACTTTTTACTCAATTCTTACTTTTAATATAATCTTAGGTTGTTTCCTAAAGTATGATACTTGTGTCAATAAAATGGATTGTGTATAAACTTTTCCACATTATTTTGGTTTTAACATCTTGCCTGTACACCTGGTAAAATTTTCAAATTTCATTTGTTATTCTAAATTATATTAAAATTTTCATGGTTATTTAATACAAAGTCACATTTTAATTTTTGTACAAACACAATGCAATGTTTTTCATATGTGAACCCAGTATCAGTTTGAGCCTGTTTGAAAATTTTTTTTTTTGTCTCTGATATACGTGTGCTTTTCTTTATGTGGGAGATAGAAGCATTTGCCACTGCCGAGCTTTTATCTGACTGTGTCCAGGAACCAGTAAATAGAGAATTGTAAATATTGCATGTTTGGAAAAATTCCACCTGGCGCAATTCAATCTCTGGGTGGCTAAACATTCTGGTAAGACAGAAAATTCTCTTGTTAGCACTCCCTGTTAATCTACAAACAAACAAAAATGCTTTCAGGATATTTGGGTGGTATTTTAAGGACACCAAATCTCATTCCTCTTTTCATTTCTTCTCATTTACTTCATCCATAAACATGTACTACACTGCTCTCAACGGAATTTATTGTCTTTGCTCTTATTTTTCACTAATTTTCCTTCTCAAAATCCTTGTAAAGGAATAATTTAAATATCAATTTTCCCTGATTTTTGGAAGATTATTTTTCTGCAATCTGAAAGTCTTTTTGTCATGCTTAAGGAAACTGAAATAATCCTTCCATTGTTTTTTAAAAAGGCAAAGTAAAATACAAAGGTATTTTGCTGAGGCAATGGCTTAGCACATAAAAGGCTTATTGGACCAAATTTAGGACCTGAGGTCAAATTCCAACACCAACATAAATAGCTAGGTGCAAAGGTGTGAGTGGAGACGTGGGCTTGCTGGCCACTGAAACTAGCTTCTTTGACAAGCTGTAGGTTTACTGAGAAACTGTCTCAAAATCTAAGAAGGCTATCAAAATGGCTCAGTGTAGTGAGACTGAGAGTCTCCCTTTCCAAAAAGCCCCACAGCTCCCTATGGCTCCCTTCACAAGATATACCAGAGTGACAGAACTGTGGTTCAAGGTGAAGGCTGCATGTGTTCAGATAAGACTATTTTTAAGGTTCTCACTAGAGTTAACACTTTACGTCAAGTAGACAATTTCTTAGTGTGTAATTCCAATGGTTGACTGAAAGACAAGTGTAGTTGATGTCCTTACAAACAAATGCTATATTTGCAAATTCACTTTCATGCTAAAAATTTTCACCGAAATAATAATAATGTTAATAACCATCATAGGAACTACTGTAACTTTGTACCCATTTAGGGACATGATCATTCACAAAAGAAAATGTATGTAGTTTACAACTGAAGTTAAGTGTTTTCTGTATTTGTGAAATGGCCTGTTCAGATTCTAAAAAGCAAATTTCTCAGATTTTTAAGTTTATATTTATTTACTTATTTATTCATTCATTTACCCATTTATTTATTTGCATACCAGCAAATTTGTTATTGTTGTTGGGACTATTATTTAAATAGTTTCTGTGGCTGAATTGGAATAATATAGAATTTCCCCCCTCTAAAGAAAGCTGTGTTGAATGTTGTATAACAAAAGGCAATGGTGTGAGAGCAGCTTGGGTCAGACTTGAGATATAATGCTGTTGGCCTCTGAGTTCAATGCTAATGGATCAACAATATATATTAAACAAGGTGCCTTAACCACAAAACACATAAAACAAGCTTATATATTGATTGTTTTATAAAAAATATTGCAAGTGGAGGTTCAAAGGATCCTAATCTTGTATTTTTTGAAAGAGCAAAGATTTAGCATTTGCCAAGTTAGTGTTTCTTGTGAGTTTATAGAACATAACTACTGGAGGTAATGAGAATTGACTATGTACCACCCACTCTATTCTCATGAGAAAAATATCAATAGATATACAGACTCCAAATCCATGTTGCCTCGAACTAAAACCAAGCCCTTTAGTGTGTGAACCCAAACATACTCAAGTTAGACATTTCCAAATATTTTACAACGTAAGCATTGTTTAGTAAATGAAAAAAGAGATAAATCAACATATACTGTAGATAAAGTGTACTTAGAATATATACTTGCTATGCATGAAAATAATATTTTATTAACTCATAACAAAAGTTAAGGTCTTTAGAGAATTCTAGTGTATTGATTACTTGAAATTTTGAAGTTTGACTACATTTAAAGTTAAAGCCTTAAAACCATATAAAACATTTAAAACTCAAATACTAATTAAGCTTTACTGTATCCCTAAGGCACCTGCATAAAATTGTTGTATTTTAAAGGTTACAATGTAAAAAACAAACAAACAAACACACAAAAACTTGCTTTCAGGAGTCCACATTTTTGGGCCTTTGACAAAGCGATCAGTTTCTACAGTTTTCTTTCTTTTCCAAATCCTGCATTTGATTTCCAAAGTTTGCTCTCTTCATCATTATTTTACATCATTACCTAGATTAAGACCTCATTTTCTATAATATATTATTACATTACTCTGACTTATTTATCCCACTAATTTAATATTTTTTGTCTGTTTTACTTTCATGAAATACACACACACGAGAGAGAGAGAGAGAGAGAGAGAGAGAGAGAGAGAGAGAGAGAGAGAGAGGAAGAGATAACAACAGAGAGAGAACCAGAGTCAGACACATAAAAAGACAGAGACATAGACCTATAATATGAATATTATTTTTAAGATAAAGCAGGACAGACCAACTTGGACTCAACAAGATCATAACAAGTGGTCAAAGTTCAGTCTCAGAAAATTAAGGACCATTTTCATAAAGAAAAGTTTTTTAAAAACCACACTGTGATTATTACTTTTCTAATGAGCAATATTTCTTCTTCTTTACTGCATCTACTATATGATATGAAATTTTCTTTTTCTTTTTTTTTTCTTTTTGTTCAAGAGCTATGTATTTTACAAAATTGTCCTGATACTTCTCTGGTGACATTATTATTATTAATTATCATTTATACTCCTGTAATATGGACACCTATGGGCAATCTTCTCAAGATTTCTGGGCTAGTACCCAGTATGGCTGAAATGTTAGAATGGGAATACATTTGAAGGTTCTTCTCCTTCTCCTCCATCTCAGTGTATAGGAGAAAAATATACTCAAAAGCATGTTGAAGAGACAGTGTTTGGTACTATAGTTGTTTTGGCCTCTCAGAGAAGAAAAAAATATAGCAATAAAATATACAAGATGTGACCAGGATTCTACACAAAGTATGACTGGGATTTTATAGGGAATAAAAAGGACCATTGCATTAAAATGGGACTCACAATGGTCCAGGTAAATGACTGAGGTTGTGAAATGTAAATTGTAGACTGTTTCTGTCAGGTGGGTGAAAAAAGAAAAATTAAAAGACTAACTGAGGAAGTGTCTGAAACAAGTTTCTGAACCAGAAAATTTTAATAGCATAAAATAGAAAAAAAAAATTGGCAGAAATGGGGGGAAAATTCCCTTCTACTGTAGGTGCAGACAGGAAGTTCATTGTTCACTGGAATAGATAACAGTAAAATTAGTGAAGTAATATATCAATTCTTTTTTTTTGTTCTTTTTTTTCACCAAGGGTAACACCATGATTTCCTGTCTCTTATGGCACTCTTACACCCTTCCTAGAAGAAGAAAGAATTATACATTGCTGTACAGACATCTGACAATTAACTAAATTTCACCTGTGCCAAATCACCAGGTTCAGTGGCACAGGATTAATTCTTCTTGCATGGCTTCTTTAACTCTCCTCCATGAAGAATAATAATTATCACATGACCAATGCTTATTACATGACTGAGGATATGGTTTGAGTAACATCTAGTTGTATATTCTCCTAACAAGCTTGTAAAGTGAACACAGAAAAGTCAAACTTAGAAATATACAAATAACCTCAGCATGGGGCACACTATTTGGATATGAGTGCTTGTATTTCATATATATGCAATATCATACATTTTATATGGTATTTCTTAATATTATTCAATAAGTTTATTGGTTCAGAGAGTTCATAAGTTTTGACATTTTATTGCTGTAGTAAATGGAATAACTATGATGCCTCTGTATCTATTATAAAAAATGTTAATCAGTAATATATTCTAAGAAATGCAACAAGAATTATAATTCTAATTAAAATTAAAATTTCATACAATGAAAGCAACACAATTAAATTGCTTACCAGGATTTGGTTTAGGTTTATGATCACACAATAATACTTTGATGTAACTTTATCATTTTTCTAATCCAAAAAGCAGTAAATTATTCATATTTTTAATTTAAACAAAACTAATTACAAGAAAATATCAGTTATAGTAATGTTGAAAACATGATCACTTTGTTTCAATATAGCACCTTGGAGAGAATGCAATTATTTTCTGCATTTTTATGATTCTTTTCCTAGAAATAAACTACTTACAATGTTAGCCCTAGGTTACTTGCTATTATGTAGCTATTGTTACAGAAAAGTAACAACAACAACTAAACACCTCATGATTGTAGAATAGAAGCCAACTATTAACAGCTTTTGTGTTGGAAAGCGTCTTTTTCAAATTTAAAAGCTATTTTAAAACAGGCACATTTTTTGCACTATACAATTATAAAAACTAATTTTAAAAACAGTAATAAACACATATGGCAAACTGCCTTAAAAAGTATGCAACATGTTTGCTGATTTAGAATGATTGTGCTATTACGTAGCAGTGCAAAGCAGTTCATTGGCAGCTATATTTTTAACCTTGACATAATCTGTCCTCTACATGTAAACCTGTGCTTCTCTCATTGATTTGGCCGTTGCCCCTCCTGTTTCAGAGTGTGTCTGTTGGATTGTCTATGCTATATTTCATGTGAGGATAAATTACCTTTCACAAGATGATTTATAAATAGAAGTTCTTAAAATGTTAATGAAAGTCACAGTCACCTTCATATTGCTTTTTGGGCCTCTCTTTTCTATATGTTCATATTTAATCATGTCTAAGGAATTTTAAAGGAGTAAAATAAAGCAAACAGGATTTTTAGAGCAGAGTGATATAATTTCATAGTTACATTGTAAAACTGACTTCATTTTATTTGGTTAAGGTAATAATTCAATATCTAAAAGTTCAGAAAAATGGTTCCTTGTTTTCTCTATTTTTTTTTTTCTTGAAAGGCATTTGAGACACACTGAATGTCTTTTAGTTTGAAGGAATGTCAGTATTCCACAAGGGCTGTTGATATTCTTCATTAACTATAACATGGTTAAAATGTAGCACCTGCAATAAATCAAAGAACTGGAAGATTGCATTAACAGTTATGACAGTCACAGAGTTTGGTGGGTGTTGGTTATATTTTCCCTCCCTAGAATTCCAGGGTCATCACTCATAATAGTGAAAAGTATAGCATATAGGGGGAAAATTCACAATGTTCCTAAAAATAAAATAGAAAGCCCTCAGGAGCCCTTTCAGAACAACAATAAAAAGTATTGCTAGCTGTAAAATTTGTAAGCAGGTTCCATCCTGTCGGCACAGAAACAATGAAGATGAATTACATCCCAGCAAAAACATTGAGCCTGTCTAGTAACAGTGGCAAATCTACTACGGAAGGACAAAGCCAAACTATGTCTTCTATGTCATGAGCAAAAAGTTTCAAAAAAAGGATAATATGAAACAAATAAAAAGCACAGAATACTTTAAGAACTATCCCTAAGCTAAATTGCTTAGGTTCTTTATTTGAGCATTGTTCTTTTCTTGTCCAGTTTCTGATTATTTGGATTAATTCTAAGCCAATACAGACTAGCATGAAATTACATGTATTAAAAGTGTGCTATGTATATATTTAAAATTAATGAACGTGACTTCAAGTGATGGCAACTATTCATACATCTTCCTATGTCCTTATATACCACAAACAAAACAAGCTGAATCTCCATTTGGCTAGTTCTACCAAAAGGTGCTTTTGTTTCAAATGAAGACATTTCCTTTTTGTGGGAGATGTTGACAGCTGGTATGGAGTGCTAGAGAGGGTAGCTCACAATCTACCCAATAGAGCAAATCCAATACATAGAATATCCTTTGCACAATAAATGAGGGACCTGTTTTGCATATGTCCTTCTTTGAAACCCTAGATATTAGTGTGATCACTGAAAAGACATGCATCTCGAAAGAGAAATGTATAAATAAAGACTGTTTTGCAAGTGTTGATGTCTACCTTGATAGCAAGCTGTAAGTTTAATAACAAACACTCATATCCTAAATCAAGGTCACCCCAAGCAAAATGAAACACCAGCAGCAGAATGGGAAGGGTGTTTATTAAAACTTAAGTGTGATTCTCAGAGGATGTTTAAGAGTAAAATATGCCAACCATTGCTAAAACAGCTTTGCTTTTAAATTAAATTTAAAACTCAAAGGTTTTCTTACTTATGTGTATATATGTATGTTAATTAAAGAAGACATCAAAAACGTTTGAGCAATTATATACAGTCTTGACAACATTTCAAAGTTGCTTTTCTTTATGCTGGTATTCAAATTATCTACCTTTAAGTAATGACTGTGGCTTGAATCATTTGTACATTAAAAAATTGAAGGTAATACTGGGTTATCTGAAAAATCACTTAGAATTGACATAATTCATGCCTGAGTCTCAGTGATTGATTGCATTTAAGCAAAGCAGAATTCAAGGTGAATGAAAATAAATGTTGAATGAAAGTTACTTTTAACCTCATCAATAGCTTTCTAATACATCAAATTTTTGAGTTGGAGGAGCACATAACAGGACCTAAATCACCAGCAATTACCTCTCACTAGATATGGTGTTTGCGTGAGTACTCAATGATCTCTAAACCTATGATTCTTTCTGCTGAGCTAATTTTTGATGGAAAACCATTGAGAACAATGGGTCACTGAGAGTAAATGAGGTGGGACGACCAGCGGGTTTCCTCAAGTGCTCTCATACATCCCAGAGTAGGATATCTGATGAGGTAATCTGCATAATAACATGGCCCTTGTGTTTTTCTGTTAAGTCAATGGGGCATTGACTATATACAAAAGCAACACTGGCATCTATTAAGAGACTGGATCTACAGATTCACAATGACTATACTCATCCAACAGGAATAATGTGGTGCTAATCTCATAATTATACCCCTTTCATCCCTCACTGGAAAATTTTTATCTTTAGACAGTGAAATAAGCATCATTCCAAGTGGAATTCTAGTTGAATGAGTTTAAATGTGAATCTCTAATAATTTATTTACTTACATATGTTATATGGATTAAATATGTATAGATAATTATTAATTCAGATCAATGAATTTAATAAAATACATTCTGAACAATATAAAGTTGGTGTTCACATGGATATGATAATATATAAAAGTGATTTAATTAGGTAGTAATAACAGCATTGAATAAGTATGTCTTTTGTTTCTTTTACCTGAAACCTCTCTCTCTCTCTCTTTCTCTCTCTCTCTCTTTCTCTCTCTCTCTCTCTCTCTCTGTACCTTTCTCTTTCATTTAGCATTTCCATTATTAGTATTCATAAAAACCTTCAAAATTGTATTATTGGAACAATTTTAGGCATTCATTTTAGGATGCTTATATTAAAATGTATTTTAAAAGCATCTAATACACAGTTCATCTTATAAATCCATTGATTGACAAATTCTGCATTTTAAAGTAGTTTAATCTTGTAAATGGCTCCAAGTATTAAATTAATTCTTAAAGATCCATACTGTAGGAACTGTGTATTGAAACAACATAGATTCATGTGCTGTTACAGCTACTTTATAGTTATAGCTATCTAAAATTTCATGCTTACTGGTTAGAGTCAGTATTTTTTGACATTTATTTATTTAAATTTTCTTTAATACACACTACTGCTTCCCCTCCATCCCCTTCTCCCAGTCCTCCCCGAGGCTCTCCCCAACCCAACCCCTGATTTACTGCCCAGAGAGGGCAGGGAATCCCAAGTTGAGTCAATTCAATCTAGCATACCCACTTGATGTAGAATCCAATTCTGGCCCTCCATCAAGTATCAAGGCTGAGAAAGATGTTACCATGCAGGGCATGAGCTCCAAGAAGCCAGTTCATACCCCAGGAATAAACTCTGTTCCAAGTGCAAGAGGCTCCACAAACTACCCACATCTTTTGACTGTCATCTACATCCAGAGTCCAAATCCATTTCATGAAGTTTCCTCAGCTGAAATTTCAGAGTCTCCCAGCTTCCAATAACATGGGACAGCCTACTCCATGGGTCTCCTCATCATGATCCGAATCCCTCTGCTCATACAATTTCTCCTCCCTCTTTTCTGCTGGACCAGTAGCTTAATCTGGATTTTAGCTATAGATCTCTGCATCTGCCTCCATCAGTTACTGGATGAAGGTTCTATAATGGCAATTAGTGTGGTCATTCATGTGATAATAGGGAAAGGCCAGTTTAGGTATCTTCTCCACTATTGCTTGGTTTCCTAGCTGAGGTTATCTTGTAGGTTCTTGGATGTGTTCCTAGCATCAGGTTTCTCTCTAATCCCACAATGGCTCCCTCTATCAGGATATCCACTTCTTTGCTCTACCTCTCTGTTGCTCCCCTCACTCAACCATCCCATTCTTTCATGTTCTCTTCCCACTTCCCCTTGTTCCTTCCCCATATGATCCTCATTTCCTCAGGAGATCTTTTTATTTTTCCTTCCTGGGGAATTTATGGATGTCTCTCTTACTGTACCCCTGTTATTGGGTTGTTGAGGGACAAGGAATATAGTGTGGTTATCTTTTGCTTTATGTCTAAAATCCACTTATGAGTGAGTACATACCATGTCTATCTTTTTGGGTCTGTGTTACCTCACTCAGGATGATACTCTCTAGATCCATCTATTTGCATGCAAATTTAAGGGTATCATTATTTTTCCTGCTGAGTAGGGATCCATTGTGCAAAATTCCCACAATTAGTTAATCCATTCTTCATTTGAGGGGCATCTAGGTTGTTTGCAGGCTCTGGCTATTACGAATAATGCTGCTATGAATTTAGTTGAGCTAATACCCTTGGGTTAAGAAATGTGCATCCCTTGGGTATATGCTCAATAATAGTACTGCTAGGTCATTGTATAGATTGATTCTGACTTTTCCAAAGTGACTGCATAAGTTTTCACTCCTATCAGACATGGAGAGATGTTCCCCTCACTCCACATCCCCTCTAGCATAGGTTGTCATTTGTGTTTTTGATCTTAGCTATTCTGACAAGTGTAAGAAGGTATCTCAGAGTTCTTTTGATTTGCATTTCTCTGATGGCTAAAGATATTGAGGAATTCTTTAAGTATCTTTCTGCCATTGGAGTTCTTCTGTTGAGATTTCCCTATTTAGCTCTGTATCTCATTTTTCCATTGAGTTTTTGGGCTTTTTTTTTCTACTTCTAGTTTCTTGAGTTCTCTATATATTTTAGAGATTAGTCTTTTGTGTGATGTAGGGTTGGTGAAGATCTTTTCCCATTGTGTAGGTGAAAAAATATTTCTTAAAGTTTTTTAACAGTTTCTAAATTTGGAATACATTCCTAAAAATTAAAGCCATTGGCAAATATATTTTCTTGCTGAAATCTTATCTCTTTTGAAAGGTCCTATGTATTGCATGGGCAAGTCTTTTGAACATTCTGTCTATAAGAAAATGATCATTCTCCTAAAAATTTCCAGAGCTGAGAAATCGGTACATGCATGGCTTTCTTCTCTTGGTTAGCTTGTATCTTTTTACTCCTTATGATGCTCTATATCTGAGTTTGGTGCTAGGGTTTGCATTCTAAGTTTTTGTATGTGTTTAGACATGAGGAACCTCTGTGTGTGTGTGTGTGTGTGTGTGTGTGTGTGAGAGAGAGAGAGAGAGAGAGAGAGAGAGAGAGAGAGAGAGAGAGAGAGAGAGAAAGAGAGAGACAGACACAGAAAGACTGAGTGAGAGACAGAGAAAAAGAGAATCTTGAAAGTTGACCAATGTTGAAGTAAGGCCTATGAATAACAAAGGATGCTCACATCATGTTCTAATCATCACCTTTGTGAACAGATCTAAGTAAGCCACATTATAAAAGGCATCCATTCTATCTAACTTAGATCTTCACACATAAAAAATATACTAATTAGAGAAATTTATTTTTCATTGTTTCTTTTTGGCTAAAAAAGTCTTTAAAATTTTGTTTATAATTTTACCAAATTTTAAAACAATATTTTAAATTCTAGATATATTAAAAATAGCAAATTAAGCTCTTTTAATCCAAGCCCTCTGGAGATAGTCACAGACAGATTCAGACCTCTCTGAATTCAAGCCCAATTTGGTCAAAAAAGTGAGTTTTAGGCTACCATGTACACAATGACACACAGTCTCAATAACAACAATGACCAGAAGTCATTGTATCTCATAAGTAAGTTCTTCAGTGAGAAAGATAGGGGGATCTTGGGGATCAAGGATGTCCACTTGAAAATTTCACTAAATCATTTTCCTAGAAATCTTTTTGAGAAGGTTATGTTTTAAGTTTAAGGGTAATTAAAAGAGATAGAACTGTAAAATATAATAAGAGAATATGTAAGCTGAAAGTCAACTATTATAAAAGAAAACTTTTGGAGTTTTTAATCATAATAGGTACATACTGAAAATATGAGGGGATTTTAAAACCAACTATTTCAAATCTTTTTTGCTCAGTTTATAGATTCAGGACAATCTCTTCAGAAAATTCTAGCACCAAATTATGTAAAACCCAGATGGCAGAGATCAACTTGTATTGAATTTCATATGAGAAAATGTACTTAAATATGAATGACTATATTTGTACATGTGAACATATTCCTTTCATGCATAATGCATTCACTCTCCCATGTCAGTGTACATATCTCCATGAACACACATTGAGACTTGGCATAATGATGTTGGGCCTACTACTTTTACAGTTTCTAAAGAAACAAAGTTTGCTTTCTCACTTTTTACATAACTTTTGTGCTTATTTTACTTAAACACATATTCATACAATGGATGGAGTTTGATAATTGTTCTTAAATTGAATGTCTACAAATACTGAGACACATTTAGCATAGGCCAGGAGAGGGTAGGCAGCCTTAACTATAGAGCTATAATGACCTCATGACTAATTTAATGCCCCAGTAACTTGTTCATCATTCAAACTTCAAAAATGACTCATATGGTAAAGGTATATATTTTATTATACAGATAATTAGTTTGATACATATGAGTAAGAATCTAAAGCAGAATCTTTTATGGTCAAAACATTGTCAGTAAGTTCATTTAAAAAATTCTTACTGAATTAATATATGATATATGTGAAAAATTTTAAGAATATCTCCTTTCTACCCATTGTAATAAATTATTGAATTTTATGATACCTAGAAATACATTATTTAGGTGTACAGAAAATTGAATGCGTTAGAGTATCAAATGTCATTTCAGATTAGAGAAGAAAAATCTTTCTGAGTAAGAGAAAGCCTTGGAGGAAAAGAAATGCTTCATTCTCTTTTCTTCAAAAAAGAAAGGTGCAGAAGGCTTTACTTGAATTTTTCTTCAGAGTGGATCTAAATATTGTACTGAAAACAAGAATAAACAACCAACACTGTACATCAGTCAGTGTGCTGGAGGAATTGTTCAAATAAAGGCTCTGGTGTTAATGCTGTCAAAACCTGAAAGACTCGGTACATTTTTTTCACAAGCCTTTTATTATCTTATTTCCTGCTCTGCATTCCCGGGATGCTGATGCATTTTGTGGGCCAGTTTTCATTAGACTTACATTCTGTAGGCATCTCTCCTTCCATTATCATTAAATGGAAGGAAAACATGTGAACTGCATTTGCTTCCTTTGTTATGCACAGAGTTGGGTCTGAGATAAAGCTCATTTTTTTTTTTCTCTTTTTTTAGTACCTTCCCGCATGCTGTATTCTGGATTATCATAAGGCAAAAGTGCGGTCCCAACAGCAGAAAGACTGCAGAATGACAAGGTTCCTCTTTGGAGAAATGTCACTTAATGGCTCTTGTAGTCCAACTGATGTGCCACCTCTGGAGAACATGGTTGTCTGACAGCCATTTCTGAGTCATCTTGGTGTATTTGAAACAGTTGGTACTCTCCCTTAGACACTTGTCAACATGTACAGATGATGTTTAACTGGCACATTGTCACCAACTACCTCACACTGGGAAAAGCTGAGTAGCTGTGAAAAATAAAACTTTCAATCCCAGAGAATTGGAGGTCTAGTGACAGAAACATTTCCTTTCATAGTCAGTCATGACATTTTTTAAAATTTCAAGTGTGTGAATTTTGTGTGAATGAACAATCAGTTGTACATATTTATTTTACCCTTGCTGTACCCTAGTAGACTAAAAGAAATAGATTTATCATGCAGAAATGAAGACAAATTTTGCTCAGTATGAGGACAGCAAATAGAATTGATAATATATTCATTTAAAATATTACTCACAACTTTTGTTTTTGCCACTTCTCTACTTTTATTTTGAATCCCCTGTGGCTAGTGTGTTACTGATAAGTGATAAGGTTCCAATGATTGTTATCGATTTAACTTATAACTTCATTAATTATGGGACAAGCCAATATTAATAACTGTATGTCACACATCCTCAAAGATCTGAATGTAGTAATATTCAAAGAAAAGACCTTGGGAAGTGGTTGGATCATGAGAACTCTAATTTCATTACCCCATAAATAGGTTCATTGTTTTACAGGCTTCTTGGTTAAAGGTTCTTATCAACCTTTAATATTGATAGAATATTAAAGGTTGAAGTTTAAGGGTGCTGGTTTTCTAGAGAATGCTTGGGGAGATATACTGTGAATCTGATCCTTTTCTTACACTTTGTGCTTACTTGCTGCCCTAAGATTAGCCACTAGCTTTTCTCCAGCTTGCATTCCCCAATATGATGCTCTGGTTCACTGGGTCCAGAATTAATAAAGCAAAATAATCATGGATTGAAAGCAGGGACAAAACATGTCTTTATTCATTTTCATTGAGTTTTGTTGCATTTTATCACACCACTGAAAATTAATGAAGCTATAAAAATAGCAGATTATCACAAAAACTTCAGAAATCAAAATGCAACATTTTAGGACTTATTCAGAGTATTAAATTATAACTTGGGCTATAGTAGCACATACCTTTTATCTCAGCACTTGGGAGACAGAGACAGGTGGATATAAGTAAGTTTAAGGCCAGCCTGGTCTACAAAGTTCATTTCAGGATAGCTAGGACTATTATATAGAGAAAACCTGTCTCAAAAAAACAATATATAATAAAAACTTTTAACAGGAAGTAATATTACTATTCACCAAGTAAAAACATATACATCAAAGTACAAAAATAGTGAATGAAAAGACCAGTATTTCTTGGGGCTTTCATGTAAATATTATTATGCTATTGCATACAGTGTTTTGACTGGATATATGTCTGTTCATCATGTATGTGAAATTCTACAGAGAACAAAGAGAGCATAAGTAATCTGGAGTAATTGATTATTGAGAAACACTGAGTAGGTGCTGTAAATGAATCCTGAATCCTCTCGAAGAACAGCAAATATTTTTAACATCTGAGATATCACTCTGGTCCCAAATTCTTATTCTTCTAAAAGGGCTTATATTATTATCACAATAATATAAAAAACCAAATAATAAGTTTTTCTTTTAAATATATACATAAACTTATGTCTTAGTTAAGGTTTCTTTTGCTGTGAAGAGATGTCATGACCACAGCAACTTTTACAAAGGGAAATATTTAATTGGGGCTGGCTTACAATTTCAGATGTTTAGTTCATTATCATCATGGCAGGGAACACATCAGCATGAAGGCAGACATGGTGCTTAAGAAGGATCTGTGAGGTCTACATTTTGATCCACAGGCAGAAGAAGAAGATTGTGTACCACACTGGGTATAACAAGCATATGAGACATTAAAGCCCACCTCCACAGTGACAAACTTCCTCCAACAATGCCACCCCTATTCCAACAAGGTCATAACTACTCCAACAAGGCCAAATGAACTAATGGTGCCACTCCAAATGGGCCAAGACTTCAAACACATGAGTCTATGGTGGCCAAACTTTTTTTTAACTCATTGCAAAGATGAAATGTAATTATTAAGGACAATGTGATATGAGTGATTTTCATAATTCTAAATTTCATATTATTATATTCAATAGCTTGAAATACAAAGTAAGCAATAATAACAACGTGGAAATATGAATTACCTAGAACTCATTAATAAACATGGCCTACACATATGGATATCTCTTATACTGTACTAGACAAATTGTATACATAAGATATGTGCATGAAAATACAAATAGCTTTAAAGCAAATAAATTTAGCTGCTCCAATTTCATACACCGAATAATTCTCACTAAATGCTTTCTTTTATATATTGCCTAAATCATGGTGTTTTATCACAACAATATAAAAAAACAAATACAACTATTATTCATGTATGTTCCCTAACCAAACCAACATTAAACACATTAATCTTTCATTTTAAAATAATTTATTTTATAGATATATATCTATTCAGATTCATTTTCAAATAGTCAACAGACTGAATCATTAAATTTGTATAATATGGACATTTAGAACAACATATTAATTTATACTGATAAATGAAAGAATTCATGTGTCTACATCAGTCTAGAGTTGAGGACATACTATATTAAGTAAGAAAATAGGAAATAAGCATTTCAAACACATAACTTCATTTAAGTCAAAGAATAGCTTCAGTTTTAAATATCTTTTTTTTTTTAATGGAAGCTATAGTTTTCTCCAAGGAAAGCCTATTCAAAAGCATATTCTTAACACATTAGTTGCCCAATTATATGATAACTGACAATTCTGGGTTCAAATTTGACCTCTTAAAGAGGAGTTTTAGTTCAGTGCTGTCTAATGGAATTAAAATACCGGCCACTAAAAGTAGAAAAGTTTGGTAAAACTCTCTTGTATGAAGAAAAATCACTGTAGACAAGCCACAAAATTATGACTGACCATACACAAAAATTATCTTTGTCACCTTTGCAGTGTGTAATGGGACAACATCACATAACATTCCGTGAAAAAATTTAGTAAGATTTTTTTTAATAGCTAATCAGAGGAAAAAATACCATAATTTATTTTCTCAATTTCAGGCACTCATAAATTTTTATTATTTGTGGAAATATTTGGTATGAATTCCCTAGAATCTATTTTAACATTCTACATTTCTTAAAGTGTAACAAAAATACCAAGTAAATATATTTATAAAACATAACATTAACATTTAAAGTTGGACACACAGAGAAATTTAAATGCAAAACAAAGACAATATTACTAGTGAAAATAATCTTTTCAAAGTGTTTTCAATGATATAGTATTTAAAAATTAATTTTTATTATCTTATATGCATTATATATTTATATATACTTCATAAATTATACATGCACAGACATATATCTATACATACAACATTAGTCTGTTCTCTCAGAGATATACTTGAAAACATTGATTAGGTGTATATCAATGAAATTTTATAAAACAATATGTGTCCAAATTATTGAATATTTTAATTAATAATTTTAAGTTTCAGGATAGTCTATCTTTCAAGAAGTGTTTGTCAATTTAATTTAGTGTTAAAATATTGACTTATGATGGTTTACCAAATTTGGTACAATGCCTAATTTTTTGTTACATTAGTAGGACACAAATATTCTCAATAAGTTTTGTAAATAAAGCTTGAAAATGGCATATTGTAAGTTTTAAGTCATCATCATCTATAAAATAAACTTGGCTGGCTGGAAAATAACATATAGATAAAAGAACCCAAAAAATTGCTAGATAAAACTGTGTGTGTGTGTGTGTGTGTGTGTGTGTGTATTAAAACAAAACTAAGGAAGTTCAAAGATTTTTTTTGTGGCTTGGGTGTGTTTACAAGAACACTTGGTAGTCTCTATAAATGGCTGCATCTGCAGAGCATAAATGTATCTAATTACAGGTTTTTAAGGGTGAACATCTGTACCCTTTCCTGAAACTGTGTAGATAGTTGAATGATTATTTGAGAAGGCTGTGTGGTTAAATTTGTACACTGTACTTGCTAATTCACTTTATTTAGTATAAATCAGAAATATTTAAAGGATAATCTGTATCACTTTGACACAGCATTTGCTGCATGCTGACATAATTTTGTTTTCTGTAATTACTTTACAACATAAAATTAGAATCATATTAGTTATTTTAGCCAATTTTGTTAAATGCCAGTTCTACATTTCTTTATTTTTATGGGTCCCCTGTATTCCTGCACACCTGTTACTTTCTGGTTTTAAAGTTTAATGCTACTTATGTTTTGCAAAGTTATTTTGAGTTTAACAAAAGAGAAATGTATGGAAAAACTGGGTTGAAAGGGTTCCAACAAAGAATACCTATGGTTGAAAGACTAATATTGAAAGCAAGTTTGGAGGAAAGGCTTACACTTCTACATTGCTGTTCATTATTAAAAGGAATCAGGAAAAGAACTAAAACAGTGCAGGAACCTGGAAGCAGAAGCTAATGCAGAGGACATGATGCTTATTTGTTCAAATTTTAGAAATGAGTATTCTTTAGAAAGCAATGGAGGCACATTGTTTAATTAGCTCATTCACATGCTGGATCTGAATTACTTCAGAGAAAGTACAGGTACACAACATAAAAGTACCTTGACAACATCAAAAAGAAAAGTTTTGCTAAGTAACCAGTATCAGCTACTAAAAGAGGTAGGTGACTTTTACAGGTGAGACACGTGCCTAACATCCATGAATCAAAGGGCCATCCTCATTACCTGAGGAATGTCTTCACCACCTTGACCAAGTCTTAAACAGATTTTTGCGTGACCTTAGACCTTTGGCCTTTGAAATCTCAGTGAAGTCAATTTTAAAAACTTGAAACTGAAAAAAATCTCTATTGTTTTTTGAGATATGAGTTTTTTTTTTTTCTACCAATTGTGCTTTTCTGAAGGACAAAGAAGCCACCTTTTAAAATCTAGAACTCATGAAAACCTTGATCTGTTTGCTATAAAAATGTCTTGGCCTAACCTCTGCTCACAACAATTAGCCAACACAAGTGGTTTAATTATATAAATCAACCTCCCACTGGAACTCTCTGGGCTGTCCCTTTAATTCAGTCTCTTTTACTCAATGAGAATGCGCTTGACATTCACCCACATTACAGCCCTTTTATTAAAGCCTTTAAAAAATTTTTTGGCTGGTATATATTATAATTTTAAGAACTATTACTATTTTTTATAATTTAATAATTTAATTCAACCATACAATGGTAAATTTAATCTTCTTTCCTGTTAAATCATTAAATAATATTTTGGTCTTCATATTAAAAAGCATGATGAATATAGCTTCTGTGGTATAATAGTTGCCGTTCCTAGCACAAATGCTTCTTTCAGTCTCAATCCTAGAATATTCACAGAATTCAAAATATTTTATATTAAGAATATTTTTATTAGACTCATGTTTGATTTTAATAAAATATTTTATATAAGTATAATGTGAATTTAAATGTATTACAAATGTGCAAAACTTGTTCTCCATGTTTGAGGTAATCTTTGTCAAACTTTAACTGTTTATCAAACAACACATCTTCTTAAAACTATTGACAAAGACAAAAGTCAACAAATCTTCACTTTAAGTTTTTTTTTTGCCCTAGAAATAAAAAGGAGTCATAACTTACACAGTCAGCTTAAAATACTTTTCTAATTAAGTATAATTATTTACTAATTAAGTCTATATTATACACTTTGCTGATTATTTTTAGATTTGTAAATAATAACCTTTGTAACAACAAACTCCTAATCCCAAACTGAGTCACTAGCTCTGAATAAGAATATTTCTATGATTATTGCTAATAAGTTATTTTTCAGAGTACTATTTCAAAAATCATCACCTCTCACACTTCGGTTTAGATCAAGTTTAGAAGCAAATGTGATTTGTTTGTATGACTACTTTGGATGCTCAGAATAGGTATAGGTACATTTTCTAAAAGAAATATGGTTTTCAAGCTAAAATGTAAATTTCATTTTAATACCGTTGTACTTGATTTTATGCTGGTTTTCAAATATATGCATATCACCATGTTTAAGAAATCATAAGGAACTCTCCCATCCATAATGCTCATGGTAGCCTCCTTGCTGATTTTTTTTTCCCTTGCAAGCATACACCTTTCTCGCTAAGTGTGTGGATGGTACCCTGCAGTATACCAGAGAAGATCAAAGGGAAAACAGAGCACATTCTGCCTTCAGGTAGCTGTTTGGAAGCTATTTCTTGTATAACATTTAGGTTCCATAAATAACTATTGTGCAAGATAGAAAGCACTAAGTGCCATAGAATAAAAATCTATAAAGTATCCTCAGAATTCTAGAGAGAAGTCAAGGAAAACTATTTCATCATAGATGGTTTCAGGATTTTAACAGAAGCCTGAAGGGGTCACAAAGGACTTGGCTGAGAGACAAAGACTGTTATTAAAAAAAAATTCCACATAGTAAAACTTCACAAAGAAAGGCAAGCAAATGAGAAAATTAAGAAAATTTGTGACTAACTCAACCTGTATAGATACTGGGCCCAGTGAAGAACACGAGAGTGACCAAGATAAGTAAAGAAGTTAGAATTAATACAGAACTTATTCCCAAACTAAAGTTTTTTATATTTTTTTTATAGTTTTTAATGAACAGGGATACATCTACCATCAAGTAAAGAATGACGACATTAAGTATCATATAAAAGTATTGCCTAACAAGAAACAAAAGCACACAGCAAAGAAAGATCATACTGTTGTACCTCTGACAATATGGGTACAATGCATTTTGGTCTGTAAATTGTAAGCCTTGGAACATGCAAGAGAGAGAAAATTTGTAAATGACTGACAACTAGTATAATAATAAAAGCAAAGCAGAAAGTAGACTACAATTATAAGATTTCTTTTAAATATTCTGATATTTATGGTGTCCTATAAAATAGATGGCTAATACACTGGTGCTACGGCAAATAATCAAAATAAGAAAGTAAATAAAATATAGAATTTTCACTAAATCTGGCATAGTGGCTTGAGTATTCAGCTTATATCCAAAAAAGTAAAACAGAATGCAATTTTCTGCAGATCTCATAATTATTGCAAATATATCCATAGCAGCATTATGTGCAATAGAGAAGAATGAAAAATGCAAGGTCTAGAAAAGGTTAAATAAATAAAAAATGGTGTTTGTATTTCAAAAGAGTATTAACCTACGATAATCATAAAGAAATTCTAATTTATTTTTGTAATATTGTCAGCTTGGTAAAATCAAGCATCATCTGGTGATAAGGTCTCCTGGCATGTTTGTAGAAAATTGGCATTATCAAGTCTCAGGTTATGCCATTCCTCAAAGTAATCTTGGACAATTAAACTGAAAAATGCTGACAGGCATGCAGAGCTTATTTTTGTTGGTTTGCTGCTTGAAGATAAAATGTGACTAAATACTTCATTATCTTGTAACTTTGTCTTCTCCAAACTGGAAAGTGCTACCTATGAAAAATGAGCCAAGAATAAACCTTTGAGTGATTTTTTGACAATTTTATTCTTATTCTTCTTCTTATTATTATTTTACATATGAACCACAGTTCCCCTTTCCTACTCTCCTCCTACTCATCTTCAGATTCTCCTTTCACCCCTCCATCCACTTCCATGAGCAGTCAAGAAAGTCTGGGATATAAAGTTGAAGCAGGACCAAGCCCTTCCCCCTGTATCAAGGCTGAGCAACATATCCCTCCATAGGGAATGGACTCCCAAAAGCCAGTTCATGCACTAGGGATGAACCTTAGTCCTACTGTAAGAGGTCCCACCAATTGCACCCATTCAGAGGGCCTAGTTCAGTACCATGCATGTTTCTCAGCTGTAATTCAAAATCAGTGAGCTCTCACTAGCTCTGGTCAGCTGTCTCTGGGGTTTTTCCCCTCAAGATCTTGACCTCTTTGCTCAAATGTTCCCTCCTCCCTCTCTTCAACTAGACTGGGAGCTAGGCTCAGGTTTTAACTGTAGATCTCTGCATCTGCTTCCATCAGTTGTTGGATGAAGGTTCTGTGATGACAATTAGAGTGGTCATCAATTTGATTGCAGGAGAAGGCCAGTTTGGGCACCCTCTTTACTATTGCTTGAAGATTTAGCTGGGGTTATCCTTGTGGATTCCTAAATTTCCCTAGCCCCAGGTTTTTTCCTAACCCCAAAATGACTTCTCTCTCAATATGTTTATTTCATGGTTCTCTTACTCTATCGCTCCCCCAACTCAACCGTTCCTTTCACTTGCCTCTTCTCCCCCTGTCCTCCATCTCTCCCAATATACTCAGGACATCTTCTGTATTTCCCCATTCCCAGGGGTATCCATGAGTGTGTCTCTTAGAATCATTGTTACCTAGCTTATCTGAGGTTGTGGATTGTAGCAGGGTTACCTTTTGCTTTATGTCTAATATCCACTTATTAATGAATGGTTCTGGGTCTCACTCAGGATGGTAGAGTTAAAAAGAAGCTGTTGTACAAAAAATATGAAGTTTAATAATGTGAAAGCATTCTGGACTTTAGTTTTATAACAATGAATATATTATTTCTATCAATTTGATATTAATATAAAAATGAAGAAAAAATACTGTAAGCAAAAGATATGCTGTAACATTTAAAAACTGGTGAAATTAATTATTTTATCCTTCAAAGGTTTCTGAGAACATTCTCTGTAGGGGTCTGAGTCCAGTATACCAGGTTTCACTTCCAGTTTTGTATTCTCAGGCTTTCTATTTATAAGATCTTAGAAAAATCCTTTATGTCTCCATTAAAACAAACAGTTCATCTGTAATGCTAGTTTTCCGTCTCATGGGATTGTTTATAGTCCCATACTCATTTATTAATGCTTTATATTCACCAAACCTGGAAGTCAACATCATCTGCTGGCAAGTTCAGTGTAAACGATAACGTCACTGACAAGCAAGGGAAGCCCACTATATGCAACCATCACAGGGCCCCTCATGACTCATTCTGAGAAGAAACTTGGTAAATGAGAATCAAAAGCCCCCATTCCTTTATCAGCTATGAATTTTAGATTAATAGGATATATTTTAAGCATTTGGATATTTGTTTTCTCTTTGATAAATATTTTTAGCAAGTGCTGATTTTTTTTTTTTTATCAGACATTTTCGTGTGTTCTCTATAAGAAAAAAAAACTTGCAGAGAATGGTGTTTCTGTGAACTTGACAAGATAAAAAATAATCTCGGGTAAATGAGCATCAAGGAGGACCTAAAACTGATAAAAAAAATTACTACTTTTGAAAGTTTCATTAGGGAATTCTCATTCCTTTTGGATTCTAGAGGACAGGAAGCTTGGGCTACGGGGAGATGCAGTTTCTGCACCTGAGCTTTGTACTCTACACATGTTATTTTATTCAATTTTCACAACAATTTCTAGAAAATAGACTTTTATTCTCATTTTTTGGTTGAGGGCTCTGTAAGTAATTTGTCCCAGAGCACAGGAGTAGTAAATGGAAAGTGGGTTTCTAGCCAGCTCACTTTAGCTTCTGTATCTATGCCTTTTCCATAATGCCATCTGATCAAGCGTCCATCTTTCAAAATGCACCCAGGTGTGTTATCAGAACGATCGTACACCAAGGAAGCATTTCATCTTCCACATCGAAACTGTCTGTAACTGGAGGGCATATGTCTATAAAACATTCTATTCTTCTCCTGAGCATCACGATCTATGTCTTTGATGAGGACATACTGGTTAGAATAGTTTAAAGGCAAAAATGCTCAGAGAGCCTTGCAGGTAATATTTTCATTGAGGAAAACTGGACTTGAAGAAATGAAGAATAGCATCCAAAGAAACTTGGGTAGTCAATGTTCTTTTGATAAAACTAGACTTCCAGTTTATTAGCTGCATACTATGAAATATTCAAAACAGACTTATCCACTTTTGATTAACTATGAAAAATATTTGTGTTTTTAACAAAATGTAAAAGGTATTTCAGTGGTATATTTTGTTACTTAACTGAATGTTGTTAGAACTGTGTAGATATAATTAGAGTGATTATTTTGTTGTTTTTATTTTATAGTATAATCCATGCTTCCTAATAAGAGTTAAAAACCACATCACTAAATTTCTTGGAAATAACCCACACTATTAATTTAACCAGAAAATTCACATTGTCCTCTAGTCCTGAACAATTTATTAGCCTGGTGTATTAGTTACTTCATTCAAAGTTATCAAAGCAATTAGAGATAGAACAATATAAGAAAGGGATTTTTTCTGGTTTACAGGTACGTGTAAATGAATGTCATAATAGGAGAGCCTGTACACTGTAAGCATACGCAGACTGTTCTCATTGCATCTTTAGTCAGGAAGCAGTAAGTGAAAAGGAAGTGGCTCATGGATCTAAAATGTCCAACTCCTGGCTTTATAACCTTCCCTAACAACCACACCAAACAGCACTACCAGATAAAGACTAACTGTTTAAACAGAAGATCCTAAGGGTGACATTCTACAATCACAAACCACAGCACCTTCCCTCTGATGAGTTTGACGCTTCTCTACCATTACTGTTTCCAGTTAACCTCTTGGTTAGTTTAGAGGTCTTTAAGGCAGGGAAGGACATTTTTTTTGTTATGGTAACAAGGAGAAAAATCTTATTTGCTTTCTTTTTTTTTTTTTTTTTTTTTTGCAAATAGCTACCTATACTTTAATATTTTTATAATAAAGAACACCAAGATAAGTTGTCAGGATGTAGTTCTCTACTCTTTAGTGATTGTGACTTACAGGTTTTTTAATGTTTATTTTTGCTATACTCTCTGACTAACTCATAAAGACAGCAGATCCATGCTTGAAGACACATAAAATTGCTGTCAGAATTTAAAAGTACAAACACTGAACTAATACTTACTTTTGACAATAGGATATAATTTTGCTTATGGCTCAATAAACATACTTTAGAATTCAAAATTATTATATTAGAGCCAAGACTATATAAGTCTTCAAGTAGTCAATCATTTTATGAGATAAGCTGAGCCTCTATTCCAGTCAAAGTGCTACAGCAGTTACTTAGAAATGTAATCATGTTTTAGTTCCCAGTGAATATGCTGTGGCTAATGACGAACAGATGTTCAGCTGACAGACAAACACACACACAAATAAACAGAGTTCACCCTCATAATTGGCTTTGCATGAACTTAAGCAATTCAAGTTTTCTAAGATTTCGAGTCAGTGAAACAAAAATGTGCAGGAACAATATTTGTTTCAAGATTAAATACCACCAAACACTGAGGAAATGCTGAAATTGAAAACCTTGTGTATGAAACCATAACTTAGTGTAGAAGAATCACCTTTCCATTTGGTTATTTTAGTGGCTAAAATGCATGTCTCTCTAGTCACCCAAGTTCTAGCCGGAGGACCTCCACCTTCTGGATGATGAAGACCATGAAACTATGTTGCCACTCAGCCTGGCTGTCAGCTCTGAGCAGTTTGCTGCCTATTTAACCCAAATTATGCTCTCCATCAAACTAAAATTTAACATTGAAAAATTTCTTCTTCATCATTTTCTAACTTAACTTATTTCTCACTTGAGTTACACAATGTACACATTACTAGCAGTGGTATGCTAAATAGAAAGATATTTTTTCCTTGAGAATTATATTAGTTTCTCTGGGAAGGCAAATTACTTGAATAAAGTCAAACCCAAAAGTATTTCTTTTAATTATGTGTAAATAAAATGTGCAAAAATTGAATGGAAATACCCTAGAACCATAATGAAATATAAGTAACTGTAATACTGGTAAACAAGAAAGAAGTACAATATTAAAGAGATTGCTACCAAAGAAAATGGCCTTAGCATTACACAAAAATGATTGACAAATGGCTATGTATTTACTTGTTGTAAATTAAAATGCCTTTGATACTCTTACTTTATGAAGCATTTAAATAATCAACCATCTGTTCGGGGACAATAGCATCCATTCTGAGGCCTTCTGTTATACTTAATTATACACAACAAAGTAAAAGAAAATGGCTGTGTTGACAAACCTAACACTGATTTAAGCCTGCATGATGACTTACATGTAATACAAGGGCTACAGAAAGAAGACTATGCTTTTCTCTCATCAAATTGTTTAAAAGAGATCATCATGAATGAAGTGCCTGTTTCCTGTACACATGAATGAAGGTAAGAGATTCTGTCCTTTCACATTTAAAACAGCCTCTAAGGATATGACACTGTTTAATAAGTGCATTCTAGGCCAGTCTTTCTCCAGTGTCAACAGATCAGCAACCCTTGAAGTTTTGATTTAAGAGGTCCAGGATGCTACTTTATGTGTTGCCTTTTCCACGAGTTCCAAGAGACTTTATGATGGTCCAGTGAGCAGAGTAGAAACTGATGTTTTAAGATTTGAAAAAAAAGATAATCAAAATGATTTTTCTCTAGAAACATTTCAATGTGAAAAAAACACCAGCTATATTGAAATCACATGAAAAAAAAGGATATACATAATTCAATGTGGAAGTTTAGCAGTTGCTTCTCCAGTCATGCTTCTCAGAGACTTCTGGAGTCAACCACATGAAAGGATTTGGAAGGGATTAGCAAGAAAATCTTCTCCTTTCTCAACAATAATAGAGAGCGATTGAGCATTTATAGGAACAATCACATGCAGCAGCATGTGCTAAGAAATATTTGGAAAGCACACAGATAAAATTCCATCTGCTTCTGCTCTTCAGCTTTGACTATGCAATTCAGAGTGAATGGGTAAGATGCTTGTTATCAACCATCTTGTACCTGGGAGTTCAACCTTATTTCATATTAACTTTTTGCCTTCCTGGCAATCTTTTTTTCTCTTCTCAATGTTCTTCCTCCATATGTTTTTATGGGGGTTACTCGCATAGATGCAATTGTTCAAAAATCAATATTTTATAACTCAAATTTTGTCACAAACTGAATCTAAATGAAAAAGTCTGTTCATTAGTAGAATTGATGAAATTCTATTTGGAAAACATGTTTCAAAGCTATTTGAATTTTTGGAGAGAAAAGATAATTCATTCAAACAGAAACTCTGGGTTACATTTTCTATTCCTTTTCTTTAAAGGATTGATTACAGAAATAACTTTGCCAAAAAGCCTGAGGATGAAGAGAAGCGCAAACTGTGTGCTCAAATGAAAATAGATCTAATCACAAGAACTGCACTGGAATTGCTTTCATTCAACATTTCAAAGATGTAATAATATTTTATATCATCTTGCTCAAGCCCTGGGTTTTGTGAGACATAATCCATCCTGAGTTCATTTTACAGCTGTTAGCTTCTTAACTGAAGATGGCTAAGTACTTGCCTGTATCCAAAGACACGCTCTGCGTCAAATAGCTCTTTGGAAATAGGACAATGGATAATCTTTATGTATCTGTGTCATTTTAACTATAAATGTTCCCATTGACTCCATCAAAAAATTACATTAAGCTACTGAATGTAGTCTATCAGAGTTAAATAAGAAATCTGGAACAAATATAAAGCTCTGACTTAGAAGATGCATGGTAGACCTACAATTACCTAATGGCTTTAAAATTCCTGCTACTAGAACTAAAATTTCTTTCTGTCTACAAGTGTTGTTTTCTACCAATATTGCTTGTTTTGTATATTTATCACAGGATATTATAGAGTCAATATCTAGGGGAATTAAAATAATAATGGTAGATCTTGGCAGTTGCTATAACTCTGTATTTTCTAAACAACTGAGAGTTTTTAACTGATGAATATTAGCTCTGAACATATCACTTTATCTATTACCAAGGGAACATAATATTGTGAATTTTTTTTGAAATCTAAAAAAACAGTGTTAGTTTCTCATTTACGTGACCCTATGACTTGCTACTAAATTAGGAATACAACAAGAGTTCACCAGGTATGTCACCTTCAAGCTGTCAATGTATGCTCTTTGTCTCTTAAGGGGAACCATGCAGAAAGAGAGCCTTAAAAGTTTCCACTGCACAGTCAGTCCCTACACGATTGTCTAGCAGAAACTGTCTCAACAATCTGTACAACAGATGTGTCTGCCTCACGTATCACTAGCATATGAAGAATAAAAGGGCAGGAGAGTCATATGCTAATAGAGAAATAGAGAAAGTGCTGCCTGGGCATTGATAATACACCTCTCTCTGGTCATCTGTCCTACCATGTGTGCCTTACGTCACACGAGGACATGAGAATGAGCAGACAGCTGAGTGCTACTTACTACAAAAAATATGATGGCTTCCAACAAAAGTGTGACCCCAGAGGATAAGAGTGCTTATTAATGTAACAGAATGGATATTGATGTAAGCTAGAAACTAAATACTGGAAGTGTTATGTACTCTAAAAATTACTAATTACTTTTGATGATTTCTTATGTTTGTGCACTATATTCTGATGTCCAATGTCAGTGAGAAAAGACATTTAGGTTAGTTTAGAGAAAATGACTTGCAGAGCATAATTTCTGTGTGTAGTACACAATATGCAAAATGAATGCAAAAAAGGTTTTAAAGGGCTTTGGATGACAACATAGACCAAGGAAACACAAAGCTATAAGATATAGAGTTTGGGTAACTACTGTGATCTATTCATAAGCACATAAGTTTGTTTTCATAAGAAAAGGAGGTGAGCAACATCATGCCTTATCATAGTATGTTTCCATGATAATTAATGGTTTTTCCTTAAACTTGAAATTATGCAGAATAAAAATTCTGCTACCATGAATTATAAATTGATATTTGAATGCTTGTGAAATGACTGAAGGATATCATCATTTCAGGGATTAATAAAGAGGCAGGGCATGATGGTAGAGTTGGGTAATAGAAGCTGCCAGGAAGTGACACCAGAAACCTTGTCGATACTGAATATTTGCAGAGATGAGAGGAGCAGAGGCAGCTACCATGTGCTTGCTCTGCCCAGCAATAATCCTCCCTTGAGGGAGATAGGAGAGAGGAGGCATAAACAACAAACAGCAGGAGGCAGGATTGTGTTAGTGAAGAAATAAAATTTAACTGAAAAAAGCTTAAGCCATCATCTCTAAAATATATATATATATGTATATAAATGTGTATATATATATGAGAGATGATAGATAGATAGATAGATAGATAGATAGATAGATAGATAGATAGGTAATTCTGAACAAATTTAATGCTGATAACCAGCATTCCAAATGAACTTCTTTAAAGCTTGAACTACTGATGCGGGATGTCCTTCTGTATGTTGAGAATACCATTGGTTAATAAAAGGACTGTTTTCACCTATGGCATGGCATCTTAGAAGCAGGTGGGAAATCTGAGCCATAGACAAAGGAAAAGGAGGACAGAGTCGTGAGAGATGAAATTCAACCGCCCAAGAAGCAAGATGTAAAGCAATAGGTAAGCCATGGTCTGGCCTTGAAGTAAGATATATTAATAAAAATAAATTACAATGAAAGAGCTAGCTAGAAATAAGCCTAGGCCATAGACTAAATAACATGTTATTAATATAAGCATCGGAGTCATTTTTGGAAGGCTAAGTAGATGCAAACAAGTCCAGATAACAGAACTAAGCCAGGCCAAAAACTCATACTACAAACTACATTTTGGATGTTTGATAAGAAACTATTCAGAATAACTAGTTGGAGAAAGTGGTCAGTGCCTTAAAGCAGATAAGCATGCAAACCCATAAACTCACTAGGAATCCATAACACATGTCTCTGATCCTTATATTCTGGTGGTGCCAACAGTGGGTGGGTAACTAGACTTTCTAGGGGTGTTATGGCCAAGGCCAAGGAAAGACCATTTTTACAAAGCCTCAATGAACAAGTAGATGCCCTTCAACCAAAGAATGGATTTTAAAAAATGTTTTACATTTATAAATGAAGTATTACTCAGCAGTGAAAAACAAAGACCTTTTGATATTTGCAGGCAAATGGATAAAACTAAAAAAAAAACCAACCTGAGTGAGGTAATCCAGACCCAGAAAGACAAACACAGTATGTACTCATAAGTGAATATTAGATGTAAGGCAAAGGACAAAACCAGGCTACAATCCGCAACCATAGAGAAGCTATGTAACAAGAAGGACCCTAAGAGAGATATCCAGGGACCCTCTTGAGTAGGAGAAATATAAAAGAACGCCTAAGTACATTTGTAGCATGGGAGGAGGGGATGAGGGGAGATAGAAAGGGAACATAAGAGCACAAGATAGTTGAGTTGGGAGAGGGGAGAGAGAGAGACAGAGGAGAGAGAGAAAGACAGAGAGACAGGAGAGCACGAAAAGAAACAGCTATCTTGATAGAGGGAGCCTTTTTGAGTTTAGAGAGAAACATGGTACTAGGAAAATGTCTTGGAATCCACAAAGATGACCCCATCTAAGACTTTAAGCAATAGCAGAGAGGGTGACTGACTGGCTTTCCCCTATAATCAAACTGATGTCCACCTTAATTGTCATCATAAAACCTTCATCCAGCAACTGATGGAAACAGCTGCAGAAATCCACAGCTAAGCAGTGTGCCTAGGTTCTAGTTCATTTAAAGAGAAGCAGAAGGGATTATATGAGGAAAGGGTCAAGATCATGATGAGGAAACCTATAGAAACAGCTGATACAAACTAGTGGGAGCTCACAGACACTAGATTTGCAGCTGGGGAACCTGCATAGACCAAACTAGGCCCTCTGAATGTGAATGACAGTTTTGTACCTTGGGGAGTTGGTGAGGCCAGAATTTATCTATCCCTAGTGCATGAACTGGCTTTTTGGAGCCCATTCTTTATAGAGGGATACCTTACTCAGCCTTGATACATGAAAGAGGTGCTTGGTCCTACCTCAACTTAGTATAGCAGACTTTCTTGATTTCCCAGGGGAGCTCGTATCCTTTTTGAAGAGTGGATGAGGCAGGGAAGAGAGGGGGAAGCTGAGGGGTGAATGGGAGGAGGGGGAGGTGTGATTGATAAGTAAAATTTTTAAAAAGTTAAAAAAATTAAAAGAAGTTACTCATGTAGTCTCTCAGGGGAAAAAAAATACCCTGACACTTTGATCAGAAACAATTTGTTGATAGTCCCTTAGATATGATTTCCAAGGAATAGATCTTGTTCATTAAATTAAGAAATAAATGATAGGTAATATTGCAATACTAGGACACTAAGAAAAACTAGATAAAATGATAATTTTATATTTGTTATTTTATGACAAAATTAAATTCTGTTCCATACTCATATCATCTGAAATTGTATATTATATTATTAATTCATAGATTTTAGTAAACTATATCAAAACAATTGTAAATACCCTTTAACTTCCTGGAAATGACAAGGCAGAGCTGCTATAAACCTCCACTGTACACTAGCATTATATAAGCTCAGAATGTTTTGATTGCAGGAGGAAAACTGGACAATGTAGTTTGTGTATAAGTAGCAATGTAGATGGGTGAAATCTCATGAGACCTGAAGCCTACAAAAGGAATGCTAAGAGCCTGAGTAGTAAGAATCCGCCATTCAGCTATCCAATAATGAGTGATGAGCCCTGAAAATACCCACACAAGTAATGTTTTATACACTGAGCACGTTATACTTATATATTTGAAACTAAGCACATATGTACACACAGTAATTACCAAAAAAGAGATCTTGGATTTGAAAAGGAGCAAACGGGCATATAAGGAAGATTTGAAGGGACAAAAGAGAATTGGGAAATTGTATAATAAGCCCAAAATTTTGAAAAGTCACTTAGATCATGTAAAATAACCACTTTTATGTGACACATAAATTTTAATATTATGTACTAGAGCTTTAAAAGAAATATGTGCATCAAATAGAGTAAAAGGCATATCTATTGTGTTCTAGCAGATTAACAAAGTTCATGAAACTATTTGCTCAGTGCACCTATGCTTAAAAAAGGGGGAAGTGAAGAGAGGAAAAGAAGGAAGACGAAAATGAGGAGAGAGAAGTTTTCCTTATTTGAAAAGAGAGTGGAATTGTATCTTAACAAGCAACGGCGAATATTTTTCCTTTTAAATAGCACATTTTGAATAAATCAAATCTCTAAATTTCTGCCTTACTAGAGATAGACCTACATCTCATAATTCACAAATAATGTGAAGTCATTATGAAAAAAAAATAGAGCTTTAGCAATGAAATGTAAGTTTGGTGACACATACATTTTTATTTCATGCCATCCTTAGCTGATTTTTTTAATGATGGCCTCCAAGAACAAGAGAACACCTAAGGCACAGAACCTATAATAAGTCCTTGAAATTTCCATATATGAAATAAAATTACTGGGAATGACATGCTACATATTAGATTTTGTAAGAATGAGTTTAAGGACTAAAATTCAGTAATATCTGCTTTTGTAATCTAAAAATTTCTTCTAAAAAACTAAAAGAAAACTAAATAAAACACAATAAAAACAGGCCCAAAGTAAGAAATGGCTGTGAGGGGGCCATCTTACTTACAATTAGCACAGTATTACTTGACAGAGCCATTGAATAAAAGTCACAAAGAAAATGGACAAATTTTACTCTAGATTTTCTTATGTGGTTAAAATTATAAAATACAACTTCATTTTTTTAAAATTTTTCCTTAAAAGGAAAAAAATCTTCCTGTAAGCATTTTATAAATTAGTAGTTTTAAAACTCTCACCCTGAATCTACTTTAGATCTGCTGTAAATTAGACAGGAGTTTTTAAGTTGTCTCTAAATGGCTATAATTAAGCCCTCACTGAGAACTTTGCCATTTATTCCAAGGACAAACTGCTTGTGATGAGGTAGATCTAAGAGTAGAATTATTAAAAGAATGGAAAATGTGGGACTTGGCACAGATTCTTTCATGAAGGTTCCGGCTAGGCATGGTAATAATTTCTGTTGAAAAGAAGTCTTTATACCAAGAACAAAAATAGAAGAGAAATAGTGCAACCTTTCTTTTTACAGCTAGGATTAAAAGTAAAATCTTCTCTAAAAATGTATTAATTGTTAA
Organism: Sigmodon hispidus; assembly: GCA_004025045.1. Classification (NCBI taxonomy): domain Eukaryota; kingdom Metazoa; phylum Chordata; class Mammalia; order Rodentia; family Cricetidae; genus Sigmodon; species Sigmodon hispidus. The sequence continues at coordinate 32,806 of PVIH01002620.1, read as the reverse complement.
ACTTTCCATTTTCCAAATTCACAGTACAAGTGAATAGTTCTTCAAAATAACCCTAATTTTAATCCAATGTGTGCCAATAGGTCAAATGCTTTGAAGCAAATCCAATTAGCAAGAATAGACCACACAGCCCATGGGTAAAGAAAGAAAGATTACTGGTTGATATCTAGAAAAAGGGATGATATTAATATCAAAAGTAGCAGAGTTCCTGGATATGTGGGGAAGAAACTTATTAAGATGAGTTTGGGAAGAATGTCATAGCAGGTAACAAGCAATCACCTGTTACATTTCATGATACTTAAAATAAAACAAAATTAAATAGATAGGAAAACATATGACATTCTTGTTGTGCAAATTGGAATGATGTTCTCAAATTTAATTAGCTTACCTTTTAAAATAGGAAGTAAATTATTTTTATAGGTTCATTAAAAATTGTGTGTTACCTATAGTTAAATACTGAGAATTTCTCATTTCCTACTACTAAAGGAGAAAGTTCAAATATGGTCTGAAAATTTTACCTGTGCCTAATTATTTTATGCAAAAATAATATACTTTTAGTTGTTTGGAGAGATGGATCAAAAGGTAGGAGCATCTCCTGCTCTTTCAGAAAACTTGAGTTTGGTTCACAGAACCCATGGTTGGAGACACACACACACCTGTAACACCAGATTCAAGGGATCTTCTGCCATCTGCTTACCATGGGGACCTGCACACATATGCCTGGTATTTGTGCACCCTGATACACATACATGTACACACACACACACACACACACATACACACACACACACACACACACACGAGAAATAAAAAGAAAAACCCAAGGTAAAAATATTTAAAAAAAAAAAAAACATTTCTTAGCATTTAAATAGCACAGGAAAGCTAATTTTAAAAAAGAGATATTATACTGATGAATCTGATCATCAGTAATAGTTTTAATACAAAAAAATACCTTTATCAACAGTGCATTCATAGTTTTGAGGCTTCCTTTATTCACTTGTTCATGCATTAATAAGGTTTATTTTAATGATTTGGATTCCAAGGAGTTTTTCCCCCAAGGACATTTGAATCTTTCTTGCAAATTTGTTTTTGTTTTGTTTTGTTTTGTTTTGTTTCTTGTTTGAAATGTGCATGAAGGAAGCATCCTACCTCCTCAGGGGAAGTGCAGTGTCTTTTTCAAGGACACCACACCTCAAAGTTAACTTGCTAATTGGTTTTAGCTGTTTTCCAAAAACTTGAATGCTGCAAAGTTACCTGTGCAGCAGTTACATTGGAAGCAAATGTGGCAACTGACCTCTGCATACTTGCACTAACAACAAAAGACAATGTCAAGAGATTTTTGGTTTTTTTTGTTTTGTTGTAGTTGTCTTTTTTGGGTGCATACTGGTTTTGTTTTCTTCTTCTCAATATTATTACAGAAACATATTCATCTTGTTTGATACAGTGCTTCATTTACTAGCTGAAAGAAAGTCTTTGGGGAATTTATAACAATGCCTGCTTTCCCAAATTCTCACATTCCTCCTATCAACATACTGCATTGCTTTCACACCAAACACTATAGAAGATTTCTAAAGAAAAAATAATAGCACCTGGTAAGCCAATCATCTAGAAAGAAAAAAAAACAATAATCTTCCAAAGTTGTAATGTACATGTTGAAATATGTTCACTAATTAGTTTTATGTGACTAGGATTTTAAGTAAGTGTACTTGAAATATTAGCTTTTATTTGATTCCTTCATATTTTGGTTTAGAGAACAAAATTCTCAATACATCATCTAAGTAAAATTCCTGAATTCAATTATAAATACAAATAGGCAACATGTAAATGGTTTTGAAATATGAATTGCATAGCAGTTAACATAATCAGACAATTAAGCATTTATTTGTGTATGGCAATAATAGACAATGCCAATATTGGATTTTGTTTTCAACATTTTATGCATATTTATATCTTTTTCCTGGCAATATTGTTGATGACTGGGCACACTTAATTTTATAGGATAGTCTTTGGAGTTTGAATATAGTTTCTAAAGAATACACCAAATTTAAAAATGCATTACCAACCAATATGCAGAAGAATAAATTTGTTGTTTTCCATAGATAATCATTTTAAATTTAAGTGTTGGTACTATTAATGTGATTTTTATTCTATATTTGTTGGTAATAAAAATATTTTTCTGTGCTTATTTATGTTATATAATACGATTCTGTGATATATTTGTATACTAAAAGTTATTACTAATCAACTATCCTCATCTTTCCACACATTTACTTTTTTGTGTGTTTAGTATGATTATCTAAAACTACTCATTTCAAAAATTTCTATTTGAGAAATGTACTCATGCTTTGCCTTAGATGCCTGAACTTAGCCATTTAAACAAATTTTCCTTCTCTTGCTCCATTTTCTTGCTTGGAGAAATCACCATTTTATTCTCAGTGTGGTCCCCATTTTGTTCTTAAGCTTCACATATGAGGTAGATCACATGCATATTTATTCATTTTTATTTATTTATTATTCACAAATTTATTCAGTTACTGGTTTATTGTATTATGTATGACAATCTTCATCTTTGTTTGTGATGTTGGACCAAAAAGTAGCATCCCCTTGTTTCTGAAGACAAAAGAATATTCCTTTTCCATTCTTAGTACCATGTTGTAAATTACAACAAAAGCAAACGTTAATAGTGTGGAGATTCTGTCATTGCCTCTCATTCTTCCTTTCATTGGCTTCTATTTTCTTAAAGAATAATGCTTCAATGCCAATAATTTAGCTACTACCTTCTTATGAACCAATTCATTTTCTTCACAACACAACATAACAAAATAATGGAAAATGTTCACATCTTTCTAATAAATATTGATTGACTGTAACCATAGAAATAATTAACCTTAGAGATTTTCAACAGTTTATCAGTTGTTTTAATAGTTGTCTCATATTCTTGCTTTTATTGTAAATTTGACATTTGTGTCAGAATTAAGAATGTGTGCGTGTTTCTATATGCATGACTGTAGAAAAGCTTGGAAAAGTCAGAGGGCTGCTTTAGGTTTGTGCCCTTTCCTTTAATCTTGTCTGAGAACGACTTTCTTCTTTAGCCATTTTGTACACAAGACGAGCTGACCCATAATGTTTCTGAGGAGTCACCTTTCTCTGTTTTTGTGAAGAAACACTAGCAGTATATGAATCCTCAAGATTTGAATTCAGGTCCCGGTCATGCACCTAAGGAAATGTACCTACTGAGACATCAATATTCAACCTCCAATTATGGAATTTTAAAAAGGTTTTATTATTAAAATTAAGTAAAGTAGTTAACTTTCATTGTAATTAGAGAAAAATGGCTCACACAGATTTAATGATAACAGTGGTTTCAAATATTGACTGTTTGATTAAGCTAAGTAAAACTAAAACTAGTATTAAAACATAGTGAAACAACATCAATCCTGGGAAGTTTCCAAAAAATTGAAGCTCTTCGGTGGACAAACACTTAGATGTGTTTAATGTAGCAAATGAATGCTGTTTCAAAGTTATTTTACATTTTGTTCTGAAAACTATCAGCTTAATGATCCCTAGATTTTTTATTTACACATACAAAAATTAAATATCTTGCATTCTGTATACCATCCTGAAACAACACCCAGTTTCAGCTAATTTAGAAATAATAGTTTTCTTATACTTAGATTTTCTTCTTAATATTGTAAACAAATATTTTAGAAAACTGACATCAAATCAATCTTAATAGAATTCAGTGTAGAATAAATTTTCTTTGTTACCCAGGGTTGGATTATTGTTTATTTTTAAAAATGTTTCTATTCTTTTTTGAGATTTAAGTCACTATTCCACCCCAATACATATGCAATGTGACTGATTGATATGACTGAGTTATTTCTGATAAACTCATTTATTAAGCTGAACCAATTTTTAAAAAATAATCCAAAATCAAAACCAATACTTATTGATTATAACTAAAATATACTGCCTCTTATTGTCAACATAGCATACCCAACTAATAGAAGCACATTATTGGAATTATTAATCATATTAAACTATCATAAACCATTTATACCTTAATTAATATCCTTCTACATGCATTAAAGTAGTTTTCATAAAACTGTCGCCACAATTATAGACAGAAATGAATAATGATTTAAATCTGAACTAATGATAAACTAGGATAGTATCTGGCAGCACTCTAATATGTTACAGTGTTGTCATAAAAAATATTACTATGTTAATTTATAGACAAAACACCAGAGTATAGAGAAATGTTTCAAACTCTTATTATTTGTAAAAAAACAGTTTTGTTACTTGATATTACAATTTCTACCTTTCTTAAATATACATAGTGTCAAGATAATAATAATTACAATTATTATACCATGGTATAACTTAATGAGGACAACAATTAAAACTTAGTATTGCCATGAAACTTTAAGAATAATATGTTATTTTTGAAAAGTGGTCTTTATTTGTATTGTGTCTATTAAGAAACATAAATGGAAAACAAACAAAAGGAGCCAAACAAGTAAAAAGCAAGGCATAATGCATGATCTAGCTCCCATAATTTTCTTCCCTGTGTAGTATTATCAATATACAATTTTCTTGTCTAGCCAAAAAAATACAGCATCAAGTGTTCATTTTACTTATTTCTTCTCATATTTCAAATGCAACTCAAAAGTTACACCAAGTGTAAATATTCTGAAGATTTACAAAAAGTTCATTTATTACTTACTTTCCTAAAATTCTTGACTAGGTTTACTAAAAAAAAAAATTACCACTTTTGTGAATTGGACCCAAAGTTTGTTAACTGCTTAATTCTCCTTCTTTAATGTCTCCATGTTCAGAGACTACTATAAATATACTGTCTAATTTGATCAATTAACTTGTTAATAAATAATTGATTGAACTAAATTTAAATATTTTTTCAGGACAATATTCACAATCTTACATCCTCTTGTGGAAAGAATGTAAGAGCTAGAGATTCAGGAAGTTTGCTCTGAGACTGTGTCTCCCAGGAATGTCAGAATATATACTCATGAAGTATCACTCACACAAATACTAAAACGTGAACTAGACAAAAGGACACCAGTAGACATAGCAAAGTATATGGGGAAAAGTGCATGAGGCCTCAACACTACACAAAAGACTAAGCTGGGAGTGGAGAGGTAGTCTTCCCCAGGAAATGACAAACGCATTGGGTTGTCAGCTCTGAAAACATACATATACGGAACAATGTACAGAGTGAACTGGTTATATAAAGATATGTATATAATAACCATTAGTGAAACAAAGGCCATGGGTTTGTAGGAGCTTGGGATGTGAATGTGGGAGAATTGGGAAGGAGAAAAGAGAAGAAAGAAATGGTGTGAGTATTATAATCTCCAAAAATTATTCTATAAAGTCTCCTAGTATTAATTTGAATTCAGTCAAACCAACTTTTGTACATATCTCTAGAGAAATGATTGTTGAAGCATATTTTGACTAAGTGCACTAACAAATGATTACATTAATATGTAGTTGTCTCAAGTATTTCCTTGGCTCTTCAACATAAAATATATTTCTTTTCAATGATTGTGCTTGTCGGCAACATCTATTTTGAACTAGAAAGAAGGACACACACACACACACACAACCACATATATTTGCAGAACTTGAAATATTGATTCTGCTTATACTAGTAAGAACTGTGACTGGAGGGGGTGGGAGAGCAAAGGGACCTTGAATAAGGATATACACGGATAGAAAATATGACTTTATTCATAATAAAAAATAAAAAAATTGGTCTATTCTGAATATTGATTTTTATTGCTGGTAAACTGCTTCATGTTCAATTAGATCAGTGGAGAATTCACAAAGACTAACAAAATTTTGAAGATTAACAGTGAAGGACTCATGATATAACATGACTTTTTTCTATTCCTCTTCGACAATCATGTCATAGAATATTTCCAAAAATATCTCACTGAATGTTGCACAGCAATCTTTTGGTTTCTTATTTTGAGAGATGTCACTTATGTTGGGATGAGCTTTATTGACTGTACTGTCTTTGGGTCATTTTTGCTCCTGTGAGTAACCTTTGCTTCATGTTTCTACAAATATTTCAACTGGACTTTAGTGGTAGTCATACTCTGGTTTGCTGCTTTTTCCCTGTTTGGACTATGTAGAAGCCTGTTCAGGACTTTCTAGGAATACTGTCACAAAAGAGTACTTTACTTATCAAATTATTTCTTAAAAAAAAAAAAAAACAAAAAACAGAAGAAAACCCTTTCAGGTACTTGATTCAAAAGATGTAATTTATTTTCTCCAAAGATATAAAGTTTATGGTATTATGATTACTAAACATTTATATCGAATGTGGCACTGTTATATTTGTTGATAGTTTTGAGTTATTGCAATTTGCACAAGCACAGTAAATTCTCGTCCTAAAACTGACAGACATATTACATTTGCAAAAACAGAATTTTGTGCAAATAATTTGAAAAAATGATCAATCATGTAAAGATGTGCCTCTCAGATGTTAGAGCTATGTCTCTTTTCACAATATATTTATAATTGATGAGATGAAGAGCAACCTAAGTATTCTATATTGACTTAATGAGAGTTCATTATTCCATAAAGTTATCAAAAAATTTTTATGCTATTACTTTTTATGATTATGAGTGGTGTGTATCCACACATGTGTGCATATTGTCACATGTGGGGTTATATGTGTATACATACATATATATATGTGTATATAGTTATGCAGTTGATGTTGCGAGTTGCCCTCAATTACTCTCCACCTTAGTGAGGCAAGAACTCTCAGTTAACTCAGTAGTAGTATCTACAAGTTTTCCTGATTAGCTAACTTCCTTCTTATATGGAAACTTATCTCTTTTTTCTGAGCACTGAGATTACAGGCAGACCAAAACACACACCCAACAGTAACCTCTCTCATTTAGAGGTCAACTACTTTATACATCTAGCCATTTGTTCAACTAGCAAATAAGTTTAAAGATATGTTTACAAGCAATTTTATTGTTTGATGAATGATGTATTTTAATATATGTGTTGTTATTTTATGTTTATGAATGCTTCTTTACTTGTATGTATGAGGGTCATATATGTCATGCTTGGTACCCATGAAAGCAAATGTAGAAGGTTGGTCTCCTGGAACAAGAGATACAGACAATGATAGGCTATATGTTTGGTGTGGGAACCAGAGAACCAAACAGGGGATCTATGGAAGAACAGCAAGTGTTAACTGTTAAACCATCACCAAGTCCATCTATGATATATTTTTAAATCAAATTGTATAAGTAATATGAAAATATGAATTTGGAACTCATTATGATGACACAAATTCATACATAATATATGCTTTTACAAATAATTTACTAAAAATATCATCTCATTCATGACTTTTATAATCTTTGTGATATCTTTAGTTGTGCTTTTACCTTTTTAGAAGTTGTAAATTAAATTTAAAGCCTTGAGCATGCTGGCCAAGTATTGCATCAGCAAACTACAAACACAATACAGAATTCTGTTGAGGACCTTATCTATAATCCTAAAATCCCCAATGTTCAGCTTTCTTCACTTTCCAAACTATTTCAATATGTGAAAAATACTTGAATAACTGGTACTTGTTTCCTTCTCCTGGATGCAGATGTGAAAAGGTTAATGAAAAAGAATTTCATTATTCCAAAAATCTTATGTTCTCAGTCAAGCAAAAGTATAAATATTTGAAGCTGTCCAAGTTTTTCTAAAAGTACTCAATTTTCCAGCATCTTTAGCAATAGAACTTCAATAGTAAAATAATAAACTTAATCCTGAATTCTTACGATATATAAACTCATTCCAGTGACAATTCCCTTGAGCATACAAACAGAAACTCAAAAGGGACCCAAAGCTGTTATTTCTGTGTATTCTCATGTGGCTTGAGCTTGTGTGGTAAAGAGACTTCAGTTTTCCTGACTACTTCAAGGGATCGATATGCAATATAAGATAAACAGCTATACTCATCTTTTGCTTCCTAAAAGTTAATCTTCTAGTTTCATGCAGACTCACAAAAGATGTTGGTGGTTTTAGCTGAATGTTCTGATATTGAAGAAAGTGATTTTTATAACCACTAAAAATGTATGCCTTAAATCCACAATTGGAATTTTATAGAGATATACTTCTTCATTTAAACTTAAATATTACATTAATGTCATTTCTGGAAGAAAATGGTACCTCATATACATCTATTTTTTCTTATTCTTACATTTTCACAATCAGAGTGTGAGAATATTGAGTACAGATGCAGAAATGGAGGTGGAGATACCTTTCACACATCAAAATAGCAAGCATGTACAATGATTGAATAAACAAATAAATAAATTTTCAATAATAATTTAATGTTTCAAATACAAATAACTATTTTTTCTAAAATGCTGAGCAAAACAAAATGTATACTCAGATGATATGTTGCCTCTCAAATGCTGTAGATGAATTGCAAACATAGTAGTTTAGACTTTATTTAGCTTTACTCTTGAAGATCAGTTTATGCTATTGGATATTGTCCTGTAATTCCATCTTCTTTCACTCTGAATCATTAAAATTTACCCCTGACTCAATCGATTACCCTTGAGAATATCCACAGACTGAATTCCTAAGGGAGTACTCCTACAAAGATTGATAACACCTACTTAATGGCGTAGAAAAGTACGAACAAGTTTATCCTAACACCATTGATTCAAAGGTCATAAGTATGTGATGTGGTGATATATTGTATATCTAATACAATTCATCTGAAATATGAGAGAGATAGATAAACAAACCACAGCTAATTCTCACTCAGCCAACTTCTCAGGCCAAACAGGGTTAATGCTATCTTCACAGATCCTCGGACTGACTGGTGCTCAGACAGAATGGCTGAATTTCTGTCTTCTCCTGCTTTGTATTTCTTTCTGCACCTAGCTTTTTACTCCCTGTTTCAACACTGCTAGTGCTATGATTAAAGGTGAGAGTTAGTACTACTTAGGCCTTAAAGTTACAAAGATCCACAGGAATCTCTGTCTCCTTAGTGATGAGATAAAGGCATGGGTGCCACTCTCTGACATTCATAGCTTGGCCGTGGGCAATTCTGTCCTCTGATATTCCAGAAAAAAATTATTAAATATACAATATATCACTACAATGCTATGCTCAAGTCTGTGTGATTGGAATGGAAACTACAGCACAAGTGTACTCTCATCTAGATCAGTCTTATGATTTGGAGTGTAGATTCTTGGAGGCTTTTTCAAGGTGCCCTATATTGTTAAATATAGTATTACTATTCTCTATTAATTTAAATTGCTATGCATCAAGATGGTGTCTCTTGCTCATTCTGTAATCTCTGTCCCACCTCAACACCTTACAATAGTCAAGGTATAAAGGAAAAATTTAGAAAGATTTCCCTTTCCTTGATACTGTCCCAAATGACAGTGCTATGATTTATTAACATATTCACTATAAGAAGCATGTAATATAACATCATTATTATCCCTTTTTGATCTTACTGCAGTCTAATCCTAGGATACATAACAAACCTTCATTTTTGAATTGGCAGAAAAGAAAATAACAGCTACTAACAACCAACAATTTTATGAGAGAGCATCATGCTACAGTAAGTGATCAGAACCTATTTAAAATTTTAAGTCCTGCAGATGCACTCTCGACTGCCAAGCTATGCAATTACAAATATATTCTTCATGTCAATGTCTTGAAAGTTCCTAATGAGAGTGGCATAATGTAACTGGCAGGCTCCAAACACCGTTAACTACAAATGCACTGTCTGTTTTAGCATTTTCTTCGATGAACAGGTACATTTTTTAGGCGCCCAAGTGTCAACAAGTGTATCTAATAGAGCCTTGAGCTTCAGTGATTTTGTAAAAGAGGAACTTGCCAAAGAATTTAGGAAGCTCACATTATATATTCAGGTTAGATTCACAAATTCAATGTTGCATGACAAGAAGTCTATGCTCATTTCTTGGTATCATGAATTGCAATTTTTCCCCCAGTTCAGAGAACCAAACCTAAACCTTCATAAATGAATGAACAACCTGAAGGTAGCTTATGCTGTAGAAGGCTTACAGGAAGAACTTATCATGTATTCAGCTTAAAGGGTTTAGCTTATGACTGTTATGAAAGTGATTCATGTTCAATATGCATTGATATGAAATCAGCTTGGTCAGAATAAATCCTATACAGTAAACTATGTAAAACTATGCTTCCCTTCTCTGCTACCTCTGTTTCACATACATGCTTACACATGTGCACACTTGCACACACACACACATTATATATATATATATATGTATATAGATGACATGATCATATATATAAAAAAGTCTTTAAAATACATATATGAAAAATACATATATTAGTTACCTTCCTAGTTGTTGTGTTAAAACAGTACAACAAAGAAAGTTAAGATGGATAGAACATATTTTGTCTCCTGGTTCATAGTTTGGAGGTATAGATGCCAACAGTAAAGAAATCATGCAAACAGAAACCAGAGGAAGATGGGGACAGTGGAGTCATGAAGCAGGGATATGGATGCTAATTCACAGCCGATTCTTGTTTTTATTCATGCGTGGACGCTAGTACATGGAATGATGCTGCCTATGTTTAAGGTGAGTCTCCCTATCTCAGTTCAGAAAATTTAGTTAATCCTCACATATGTTCCCACTTTAAGGTTATCTAGATAACTCCTCACATACATGGCCATAGGCTTGATTCCTAGGTCGGTTCCAACCCTGTAAAGTTGACTATCAATATTTATCTTCATGTACAGTAAATTCAACTAAGGAAAACATATTTGTGCTGTAAAAGATTTCTGGACCCATTTGGGCCAGAAGTTCAGACCTTGCCCACAGCATCTTTCTCCCTCAAAGAATGATTCAGAGGATTACATTAATTTCATACTCTTTGGCCTATGTCTAAAGCACATTACTAGCTACCTCTTTCATCTTAACTCAACCCATTTCTAGTAATTTACCTGCCACGTGGCCCAGTGTATTCCTTTCATGGTTCTTCCCAGGGGTCGGAGTGGGAGAGAGTGTTGAATGGAGACTGACTGACTCTGCCCTCCTACCTGTCTCTGACTCTACTCTGATTTCGTGCCTATTGCTATGGTGCTCACCATAGGCCAATACAGTTACTTTATTTACAGCATGACATATAGAAAACAGTCCTACCACATATTTGCAAACACAATTGCAGACTTTTAAAAACTTAATTCTTAAAGCCCCTGTTAAAAAGAGGAATACAGACAAAATAGGGAGACAAGATGTGTGTTGTGCATAATGCGTGTGTGTGTTATTTTGAGTATTCTCAGTACTATATGATGAAAATTTGAAATAAAATTTAAATTTCTTCAAAATATTAAATATTACACTTAGAAATGTACTGGCATGTATAGAACTACAAGTTTAATGCCAACAATTAAAAATAAGTTATTAAAAAAACACATTAAATGTTTCTTGGTAAACTCTAATTGCAGTAAACAACTCACTGAAGCTATATGTTAAGCCAATAACAATATTTTAGAAGGTATTATTAAATATTCATAGGAACTTTTTATTAATGAGTAAAAATACTTTAATAAAATTGTTAATTTATGTATCACATATACACATATGTATATAAAACTAATATATATGTATATGCATATATATGTCTCTTTTAAATATTCTGGAAAATTTAATTTTGAATGTTTGCTACAATGAATCCTAAATATACATTTATTACTGGACTAAAATCAATTGTACTACTATGTGCTATTATCTCCCTAGTTGTTTTTATTGCTTTAGATGTCACTTTCAATCACTCTTACAACTTGTAATTATTATTTACGTTTTAAGCAACATTTCCATTAGAAAGTTTAACATCTGCACAGTAAAAAAAATAGACAGAGAGGTCACTACATCCAATGTATTGAACTGAGTAAGCTATATTGTACATTTTAATTTGTTATATAGTTAAACATATCCAGCATCTCTTCATGTTGACCTATATTAATATGCTGTTAAGCTGATAACTTCATATTTTTGGAAGGCCTCACAATGACTGAGATAAGAGCAAAATATGCAACAATAAGTGTAGTTTCACAGGAGCAGGGAAGGATGAACATATTGATATCACTTCTTTCTTAAGACGAGTGTTTAAATACCACTTGAAGAGAAATGGTATTTCTTTTGCAAATGCCACAATTATATCAGTACCTCCTACATTTTGCATTTTATTCCAGATAAGAATAAAAGAATATTTCATACCATTACCATTCCTATATTCTGAAATTTTCACTTTGCTTGTTGTATGACTCCAAATAGAGCTCTGGATTTGCTCTAAGTTTACATTTCCACTAGTACTTTAATGGTGTCATTCTTATCTGTTGATGTCAAAGTCCTAGGTCTATAAAAAGTACATTCTTTAAAAATATGCTTTGCCATTTTGTTTTCTCAGAGGAGTAGTGATTTATGTTAGCAAAATAGATGAAAAAACCAAGACCCATAAATACCCATGAGTATAGCACTACTAGGTCATATGTTATAAAACTTAGTAATACTGTTTGTTGAAAGTTCTGACATCAAAGAAAATTCAGCAACATTGCAAAAATGACTCCTAATTTAAAGAATGGGGAATTCACAACAGTATGTAATTCTGGTGAGAATCCAGAGCTGCACTTGGCAATGACCATTCATTAGCACACAATTAATCTGAATGCATACTCATTAAAATATATGAAAATTCTTCAAAAATAAAATCTGTGCATTAAGTGTACTTTTATAATTAAATTGAAGTAAGTTTTTTATGAAAGTAATATAAAGAATATCTAAAGACAATCACATTTTCAGAAGTGACTTACGAATTATTATTTAAATGAAAAGTATTATTTTAGTTTTTGATGACAAGAGTGCTGATATACATTTCTGGCTTATTTCTCATGTTAAGTAGCTACTTATAATTGCAAATAGTCATTAAAGAGATGAGGACCAAGAAGATGGGCAAGGAATCTATCAAGTTCATAGAGATCACTATGAACAACATGTAGTGATAAGATGTTTGACCTCGTAATGGTCTGAAATGAAAATTGAAATCCATTATGTTAAAGAGAGAACATGTATTTTTTATTTTTTCAATTGATGCAAATATGAGAGGTTGTTCAGTAAGGTGGCTTCTGGCAATGGATCTAGATAGAAGGTGACGATGGTTGTTTGCCAAATATGATTAGGATAAATAAATGGCACAGAGAAGTCTTCTCAGATTGAGTCATAATTTTCTTAAATGATAAAATGTCAAATTTCCTTTCACTAGTATTTGGACAAGATATTTGGCAAGATACAAGCAAAATTATCTTATAATTAAATGTAGTAAGTGACATGGAAGTATGCATTGTGAGCATGTATCAACAGAATAATTTATCATGATTATTTGGGGTAGCCTGGACGTATTTATACTCCTAGTTTTTTCAAGCCATGAAAGTATAATAGAAAATATTTAAACTTGAGCATAATTTAAAATAAATTACAGAACCATATTTCTGGTTTAGTGCGTATATTCTTCAGCTTTATGTACATTATATCTATTTCTCCTTTTTACTCAGCCAGAGTTCAAATGTCTTAACATTGACTTTTAACCATAAAATATCCATATATTGATCAAATATTATAAGTGTAAGTGATAATTAATGTCCAAGTTTGATTAATTGGCCAGAAAAAATATTAGGAAATTAAGAGATGATGTTTATACAAAGTATTTGTAATGAATAAAATGAAGTGTTATTTACAGAAGCCACCTCATAGTTACTACATGACAAGCAGAAAATGAAGATACTGTTCTACAACAAAGAAAACAAAGGACTGCTATCTACATCAGCAGTAATATGACAGCCACATATAAGATTTCTTCTGCTATGTTGATAAGTTTGCATTTCCCAAATTAGAAAGTCTCAGGGACCATTTTTACAAAGTAATACTGGTCATGTACAGTATTTTTCTTAGTTTTATATTTTTTTGTAGAAGAGACATGATATTATTCTTCACTTATGATAACACCTTCAAATTCTAATGAAACTTTTAATAAAATTCTTGAGTGCATGATGGTTCTCAAGGAATGGTGAAAGGTGAAAGATGCTATTGCAGAATTATTCCCTTGCAATGTATCATATAAAAGATTAATATTTATTAAGGGGTTTTATAAACACTCACTCATACAAATTTAACGTTAAGACAATGTTTGGAGAGTGGAACTGTCTCATGATGGATTGTCGATCCACTCCCTGAGAATGCAGCAACAAACAGGTAGGAAGATCAGGGTTTTCTGGGTCTCAGTTGGTTCTGGCCATGCCCCGTAGGGGTTCTGATACTCAGGAACTACACATATAAGCTTCCCAGAGTAATGCCTGAATCCCACTACATCTTCCCCTTTTGTCTAGCAAGAAAGTTCTAAACTAAGTATAAGAGTATATACAATAGGAATAATTATAAAGTAATGTCTGGGGGAGGGAAAAACAATAACATAAACAAGGTCAAACTACAACTAACAAACAAAGTATACAATAATTGTTAAGAATATTGGTAAATGGCAGGGGTTTAGGTGAAGAAGTACTCATTTTCTTTAAGGAGCAAGTCACAGGGAGTTTAATTAGGCTCCAGTAGGTAACTCAGCAGCATAAATAGGCTTTTTGTAAATTGCGAGATTATAAGAGTGGGTATGAAACTGAGAGGACTGATAACTGAGTTTGATGGGGTGCATGATGTAAAATCACCAAATAATAATTAAAAATATTATGCAAAAAATAAAATAAATTCTTTTTTAAAAAAGAAATAAAATAGACTCCTTAGGAAAAAAAAGGATGACGGAAATTTCATTATTTTATACTCTAGAATAATCTTTTGTAAATATATAAAAACTTTAATAATCCAGTTTAGGAGAAATAAATATTTTAAAGTTTTATATGAAAAAAAGAATATTGGTAAGTGGCAATGTATAGAGATCATTTTAAGGCTATTTATCTTGAATAAGAATCTAACATTTGAATGTTTTTTGCTAAGATATAAGATGATTATAACTTTAACTATCTAGTCTTCAACCCCACCAAGACCTGAGAAGGAAAATGTATTACTTGAATAAGTTGGAAGCATAACAGAGTAGCATTTGAAATTTAGAAAAGGACAGTGACAGTTAGTGGTCTGGACAGCTCTTTTGTAAAGTGGGAGCATTTCATTCATTCATTCATTCATTCATTCATTTATTTACTTTGGCTATAGGCCTATGATATCTGACAGATCTTCTTAGAAGAAGAGCATTTTTGGAGGAACTGTGTTATCTTATCTATCGGTTTTGGCAGTTTTTATTTTTTGTCTTGTTTATCTGGATTGGGCAGTGTGTGTATTGACAGCAGTTGAGGCAAGGACAAATCTTTGCCCAACAGGCTATTGTCTGCCAAGGAAGACAAACTCTTTGGGAAAGAAGCAGTGGTGCCAGGAGTTATGGTGTCTCCCATGGCTGAATTTTGAGTAGCAAAATATTAAATGCCATATTCTTTAGGTCTATGAAGTGGTTGAAGACTCTTGTTTATTTGATATATTTTATTATAAGTATTTATGTAGGACTTTAAATTAATATTGTGGATACTTGAACATGACCTATTACCAATGTCACTCATTTTTATGGAGGATCTAAATACTAGAAGGACATTTGGGAGAGATGGAAAAATAATGATCATAAAATTATCAATCCTGTTGTTATTAATGATTATTATTTGTTAATTTTTAAAAGAAGAAAATGTATCTATTCCAATTTTTATTCCTAAAGTACCTAACATTTTCAGGAGATACATCAGCTTATTTAAAATAAAGGGTAGACTAACTTGATAAATGTCTAATTCATCCTGGATTTCTGAACCTTATCTTTCAGAAGCTACCAAATGACATTAGCTATAGTTATTTTTAATTTTTCTATTTATTTTAAAATACAGTCTTTCTTATCCATGTATCCTCTAGTTCCAACTCCCTTCCCACTCCTGCCCCTCCTGGTCGTCCTTCAGCCTCCCTTATCCCCATCCCTCCATTCCCTACCCAGAAAGGGCAAGAGATCCCAAGGTGCATTATCTCAGTATCCACTTGAGCCAAGTTCGATTAACTCATCCTAATATCAAGACTGGGTTAGGTGTTTTTCTGGAGGGAATGGGCTCCAAGGTGAAACTGACATCAAACGTGGAAAATACACATTATTGACTTTTATATCCTCAGTGCTTTGTTACTTCAGTTCATCGTCATAAATGAGAGAATAACATGAAAAAATAGATGTATGGATACATAGTGAAGTAGCTGTGCATACACAGACATATGTTCATGTACATAACTGCACATATATAGAAATAAAACAGGTGTGTCTAGGCTCAGTTTTGTCAACATGTAATATTGGAATTTCATTCAGGCTTTCACTTTAATTCTTTATATTGGCACAAATTAAATTCATTAATTCAGATATTCATGTTATTATTTTAATAGATTATGTATATTAAAAACTATAATTGACCTGTAATGTTCATCTTTCAGTAGAATTTTAGTTTAGAAGTCAGAAAAAGAAAGTGGTAAAAAGCTCATTCAATTGAAAGAAAAAAAATATTGGAAATACAATGAAGAACTTCAAAGCCATATCCCCAGTCTTTATGACAGCAGGTAGGCATACTCACCCACTATATTATCTTGTTTCCCCCAACATTTTATTTTTAACTATCTTTGCTACATTTTGTTTTGCATACTTTCTTTTTTATCATAAACTGGTAAAACTATTTTAAAATAAGTTACAAGGTATTTTTTCTATTTGTTTAAGCCCATTTCTAACTTATCCATGAAAGAGGCTAGTACCAGAAGAAAGTTTCATACCTGTGCATTATAACACTAATCATTAATGTGAAATACTGATGACACTTTTCACAAAGAAAAATAAGGCATAGTGAACGTATACACTTAACTATGTCAATGCACTTAATTTTATATAGCTCTAAATATATCTAGTTGTTAAAAAATGAGTTTAAGCTCTTTCTTTTATAGAAGCCCAGCTGTGTTTTTAAAGTATTACACCATTTGTCCAATGTCATATAGTACATGAGATGTTGAGTTAGGCTGGGCAAAATAAGGCCACTAAAAGAATGAAGATATATGTGATTCTTTAAAGAAAATCTGTCATGAGGCACATAGTTCTACAGAAATATATTGGAGGGTTTGGGGTATCACTCAGTGTTGAGCATGATCTTAGAATGCCGAAGATTTTGAGTTTGACTTCAAAAAATCTAAAGTAAAACTGTATTTGTATGTATCTAGAAGAGAAGACTAAAATGTTCACTTAATATCACATAATATTTTTGGTCATGTGTTTTGGGATAGAAATGTGTTTGTTGAGTGTATTTAGTAATTCTGCTATTGCAATGATTATGACTTAATTTCCTAACTAATATGCTCTTGAGATTAGCTTTGCATCAGTGAGAAGAATAAAAGACCTTTGAGATTTAGAAACATTTTAATTAATTTAAGAGCTAATTTGTCTATTTAAATATTCTACTTCCCCATTAGATTTTTCTTAGTCTCTTGAATTTTCTTATTTTCAGGTAATATGCTAAATTAAGATTTCTCATTAAATGTGAAAAATGAAAACTTTTGTACATACAGTTTAAATAAATTTCAAATTGAGCACTTAAATTAACACATATAATTTCAAATACTCAAAAGTAATGTTTTAGGATCTACTTAGAAATTTCCTAAAATATAAACAATCCATTTTCTATTTTTAATGTCACACTGTGGCTAATATTTATTGAAATGATGAGAATAATTTTAATCCCAAATGAAAGTCTGATTTTAATCTATTAAGATTAATGAAATGAAATGGTGAATACAAATGATTATGTATCGTATGTATATAGCATGTATCTGGTCAAAACAAATTTAATTGCCTGCTTTGAGATTTGTTGATTATGCTGCCAAGTGTAAGCAATACTGAATCTCACTATTCATTAAGGTGTATCTTTCAACTGAAATGTGCAGGGGGAATCTTGGTGTATCTACAATTGAATTCTAATATCACTATACTTAAATAGTGGAAAATGGACAAGATACTGTTTTAGGAACTCAACATTTTTCTATGTGAATACTGGAATAATAATGGACTACAGAGGTGAGTATAAATTAGAGTCAATATGACAGTCTTTGAAAAAGATTGTGGTCTCATGAGTGACATATTGTTTGTTTGTTTGTTTGCTTGTTTGCTTGTTTTTGCTTTGTTTCGTTTTATTTCCCTCTGCTTAACCAGCCTCCATTTCTTCTATAGTCTTTCACTGATCAAAACTAGACATAGCCTCAAACTCACCAAAGGTGGGGCTGTGACATTTCTGTGCTAGAAAATAACTTTTAAAATTTTTATATTAAACCTAGAGTCATTTTGCATCCTTCTATTGTTGTAACAGATTCTGGCCCAGACTTTCCGGGCCTGGAAAGTTTAGTCTCACTCTTGGCCTGCTTTGCCGCAAATAATCATACACAGGTTAATATTATTTTTACACTGATTGACCTAGGGCCCAGGCATATAACTTGCTAGCTCCTTCATCTGAACTCAAAATATCTTGTTCAGCCATGCGGTTCTGTACCTTTTCTCAGAGCAGCATTTCCTCTATATTTGCTGGCAGATCGGGCAACTCTGGCATCTGTCTCTGGCATCTATGTCTGTTCTGAGATGTTCCTGAGTTTTCTTATACTGGTAGCCCCGCCCACACTTCCTGTTTGCTTTTGTCCAATCTGCTTTTTATTAAATCCATATGTGGGACAAATATTATAACATGACCAGCATAGTCCCTCTACATTATATATCTTCTGGAAGTGTACTTTTGATACACAAGTGCTTTAGACAGTAATGAAGATTACTGCCTCCCCTTTTTCTGACGGAGCTTAAAATAGGCAGACATGAAGAGATCTGGCGTGTTACTGGTACTTGTTTGGAATTCAAATGGAACTTGGAGAGTAAATAGAAAAGCACATTTGACTGCTCTCTTAAAGCAAGGTGCAGAGGAAAGCCTGCAGCACATTTGCCCATTTTCTTCTGAAGCAGGCTAGTAAAACTATTTAAAATTAAAACAGTCAAAAGAGAATCACAGCTCCCCTTACAATTTTCTCTAGAAAATAACCTTTTTGTTTAAAAAATAGTGAAGTCAAAAAAGTGAAAGACTAAAAACTAAAAGAAAGTTGGATTCTTCTGTCAAATATCATTGATACTGCGTTAAAAATACATAGATATTTACATGTATTTTAAATTTGCTTTGATAATTGTGTGGGGTGCAGAAGTGATTATTAAACTTGAAGCTATGATTTAGTATCTCAAAAAAGTTGACTGGTCAATTTAACTTAAAGTCCCAAATGTAGTATTGATAGAGTAATGCTGTCTTTCCCTGGGGCAGTTTAAATATAATGATAAACTCAAGAGATGATACACTTGCCTTAGTTGGCTTTTCACCAACAACACATTCATCTTCCAAATTTAGAAGTCCATTCACTCTTATTGTTTATCTAGACATATGTTGTTATTTAGAGGAAGTATACTGCATTTGTGTATCTGGCATGAACATTTTTGGTAGATATGCTATTTTCTTAAAGTGTAGCTTTGCTACTCAATTCAGGAATAAGAATTACACATCAGTGGCTAGCATTCCTAGAAAATTTGCTTCTAATCTAGAGATTAGAAGGTCGTTATCATAGCATTGAATCTAAATATTAATAGCAGGCAACATGTAAATAAGTCACATCTATAAAATGTATCTGAAAAGGCCAGAATATGTGATAATCATTTATCCACACTTAGTTAATTTGCTCTGATTCTAGTTCTCCTTATGGAAATGAAAATATTTTATTGAGACAACACCATAATGTACTATGAGCTATAACAGCAGCAGTGCAGTCACTACTAAAGCATTTCAAACCCAAGTAGAGGCAAACTCATGAATATCTCCTCCAGAAGACTAGAAGTGGGAATTCGTAGTTAATGCAGCAGTGGGAAAAATGGTTATAGCATTGACTCTTGTATGATTATAACTAAAAGGAATACATTTGATTTTAAATATGCGATTTGGCAAGGTTATTTTGAAAAAAGAGCATGGTCAAGCCTCTTCTCTCATAGCTATCAATTATTTTGGACAATTATTAAGTCTACCTGGCTTAACAAGGTAACTCTGGAAAAGTAGACAGGACAAGAAACAAGACAAAAAATGACAAGATTTTTTAAAAAGAAAAAACTGGTATATTTTTCTAGCACTGCATTACAAATGTAGAAAAATTCAAACTTACACATGTACTTTCTTAAGTTAG
The DNA here is from genome assembly GCA_004025045.1 of Sigmodon hispidus. Taxonomy (NCBI): domain Eukaryota; kingdom Metazoa; phylum Chordata; class Mammalia; order Rodentia; family Cricetidae; genus Sigmodon; species Sigmodon hispidus. Next base: position 12,452 of record PVIH01002620.1, on the reverse strand, counting down.
TATTGTCCAACTGTGAATAAATATCATGAAAATAATAAACAGCAAGTGGTTAAAAGATAGAACTGCCCTTGTGCTTGCTGGAACCGTCAACCTTACTGGATACCAGAGCTTTTGGAACTATTGAAGCCAAAAGTTTCTCAGTCTCTGGTTAAGTTGTTACCAGAGACTGGAGAAGAAGATCTGTTCTGTTTGTTTGTTTGTTTGTTGTTGTTTTACTTTTTCTCTTTCTTGTTAAAGAAGTAATTCTTTTCTAGAAACCATACAGAGCAAGTGACAAAATCTATGAGGCACCTAGACACTTGGAATGGAAGCAGAGCAGACCACTTCATAATCCCTTCCTTTCCCCACACAGGAAAATCTCATTCATTTCAAGAAATTTCAGCAGTGTCCCAACCCCAGGGATAACGTCTACTCTTCATAAGTTTTGCACCCCTTCCATAATAAAATATTTCTTTCTAAATCTTGTTTACCCAAATTTTCTACTGTGGCTACTGTAGAGGTTGTTGATTTCCAGGATGTTCTCCTCTCAAGCAACTTAACAAAATCAAAGAAGGACAACATGGTTTCCAAATAAACACGAGTATCCCTGTAATTCTTTCATGTTTGACTATATAATTTAAATTTTGATGGACATTCATTTAAAAGTGGGTATTGATGTCTTGTACTTATTTTTGTAATATATAACTTTCTTCATAATAGTTATAGCAAGAACCTGGAAACAACCTAGATGCCCCCTCAACTGAAGAATAGATTAACAAACTGTAGTACATCTACACAATGGAGTACTACTCAGCAGTCCGAAAAAATGATATCCTAAAATTTGCAGGCAAATGGATGGATATGGAGAATATCACAATCCCACAAAGAGAAGCAGGAAATGTACTCACTCATTAGTGGACTCGAAACAAAAAGCAAAGTATGTCCAAGCTGCAAACCCCAACCACTGAACAGCTTGGCATCTGAAGAACCTTACTGGCACCTTGGAGCCCATTCCCACCAGAGGAACACCTGACTCAGTCTTGATGTTGTGATGAGAAATCGCCTGGAGTGGTGCTGAACTAAGCTACCTTTGGACTTTGGGACCTTGGGACCTTGGGACCTCCTGCCCTTGCTGGGGAAGAGATAAGGAGATGAGGGGAAGAGAGAGAGACTGGGAGGGGGATGGGAGTTTGAACAAGGGGATACATAGACAAAAATGAGACTTTATTCATAATAATTAAGAAAAAGGAAAAAAATCAACTCTGGTTTCTCTCCTATGTGCCTATCTTGCTCAAATTCCACTCTGGTTGTTTGTATTTTAATTTGGTGATTACTATCACTTTTAATGTGTCTATCTCTTCCCAAATGATTACATTGGGATGATGGGCTTCAATACTTCCTTAATTTCTGTACATATATTGTCATTAGTTTCTTATTTAATAAGAAGCCTTTCTGGGTTTTAGTAGATTGCTTTTCTAAATTTGAAGTTGTTCAATACAGAAAAGCATCTGTGTAGAAGTGACCAATTATTCCATTTGTTTCCTCTCATTGTTTGTGTTAGTCATGGGATCTATTGAACATATATATATTATAAAGATATAAAGATATAATAATACTCCAGATTAAGGTGTAGAAATTCTTGACTGTTCTCTCTTTCTTAAAGGTGCTATTTATATTTTACAAGAATTAACAAGCAATAATCAACATTGATTGCAACCAAGTAGCATTGATACAAACAAAAAACAAACAAAATTCTTTAGTCTTCACTACATCGTTAAATGGTGTTAAACTACCAGAATCTACACATAGCAAAAGTTATTGCAAAACAAACCAGAAATGTCTTTATGATTTAGAGAGACATCTTATTCATATAATTTGCATATGTTTATTTAAAAGGGACATCAACTTGAAAATATTGTGTTTTATATCTTTATCAATACATATAATAAGTGCAATTATTATCAGTAGACATTATAACTGTTTATAAGACATAAATATCAAAGTTAGGTTTAAATTGTATATCATTCCCTTAATTTAATATTTCAAAAGAGTAATGACCCCAATCTGATGGTTGATTGACCAAGGTCTTTGAATTATTAATCTTAATGGATATAGAAGAAATGTCAGTATTAATTTTCTCATAAATTCAAATTCTTATTAATGCTGATAAGCCATTTAAATGTGTGAGATGTTAAATTCACTCAGTTCAAGAACTTCTGTTTCTCAGTATTATCAAGTGAAAAAAATATTCATTTTCAACTGTGTAAAATATATTTTTCATAACAGAAAATTAATTAAATGAAAAATAACACTTATTTTCCTATGGATAGAAGAGTGGTGAAGACACAAACAATGTCTATATATATATATATTGCATCTCAACATATATTCAATCTAATTCCAAATATCATCAGAAATTGATTATCAAATTCATGATTTATGTAATATCTTTAAATAAAATATATATACATTTTATTTTCCTAAAATAATTTATTAAAATTGCTATGTGTAAAACTTGGTAGGTTTTCTATATGCTTAACAAAAATATTAAAAGAAAAAAGTTTGGAAAACACTGGCAGCTTAAAAGAAACTGTTGATAAAAATAGCAATATACAGCACCAAAATCTCCCTGAGAATAAACAATATGTCCATGACATTAAGTAAATTCTGTATTTTATAGTTATGACAGATAATGGTTCTTTGAACAAACAAGAATAAAAGGCAGATATCTCATTGTTGGTCAGAGTAATGAAGCATCCCCACATAATTAACCCCTAGAAACCTTTTCCTAAAGGAAGAAACAAGACAAGGACAAAGACACAGACTTTCATCATGTTACAGTGAGAAGAGTATTGATTATTCAATCCCTTGGGCTTCCTATTCATAGTTTGTAAACTGATGGACTATAACAATAAGAAGAAAACACTTGGGAAAAAATGAATAGTCCAAGGCTGTTTGAATGTACTTTTTATTTTTAGATGACTAGACAGATAGAACAGACTACATAAATAATGATAGAACCAAATATACTACCCAAATGCCTGCAACACAGAAAAATTCTTTCTTAATTCTATTTGAAGTCAGCAATGCTGAGTGTTCCACTGCCATGAAATCTTACCCACTCTGTAATCTACAGGAAAAATACCTGATGCAATTGAAGTTGCTCTTTAGACTCAGTTTTATCTCTTGGAAAGAAGACCATAAGTGGAGACTGCATTTCCTTTTAGAGAGTAATTCTAATAAGTAGGGGATGAAAACAAACAAACAAATACCAAGTTCTTCATTTTAAGGGTCAAAATAACAATATATTGAAGACAACATGCTCTCCATTTTTAATAATAAAGAAAAACATTATAGTCAAGAAAAAAGTTTGTATGAACTTAGACACTGATTGCAAAGACTGTTACTGTGAACTTGTTTGCAGAATTTCTGTGGTAGAAATGATAGTAAATGTTGGGAAGTTTCTAAAAAATGGAAAAATAATTCAAAAGAGAGTTAATAGCACAGAATTCAAGTAAAGTCCTGCTAAGAATTTGATAATCATAGGGAGATAGATTAATGATCTAGAATTTTAAGTACAAGTAAATAAAAAATAATAAAATTAATAATACAAAATAATAAAACTAGGTAGAGAAGAGAGGAAAAGAGGGAAGAAAAAAGTAAATTTAATTATAGATCAAATTATAGGACTTGGCAATAAAAAATTAATTTAGAATGACAAAAAGTGAAAATGCAATAACATCTACAGTTTGACTATATTGAGTTTTGTTGCTGTTTTGGTTTAGGGGAATGGGTAAAAGGAGAAGAAAATTGTTTAATCTTTTTATATCTATTTCTAGCTTCAATAGTATTTTATTTGGAGTTTTGTTTTTAAATAAGTTGTCAACATTCTCATAAAATAGTAGCCTATTAGGTTTTTAGTGTATTATCTATTTACTTTTTTGTGTTGTATCTACATAGTGACATTGTAACTGAAGATATTATCTATAGTTGCAATATAGTCAAACAAATAATCCAATTCCACAAACTCTTGATAATAAACAGATCTTTTGTAGTTAGGATTTCTATTACTGTGAAAAGACACCATGACCATAGCATCTCTTATAAAGAAAAAAAATTATTTAGGGTGACTTGCTTATAGTTCAGAGTATTTTTTTCAGTCTATTATCATCAGGGCAGGGAGCATAACAGCAAGCCAACATAAAATGTTCTGGCTGAATCTTGGCTTGCAGGCAACAGGAAGTCCACTGAGACACTGGGTTGTATCCTGAGCATAGGAAACCTCAAAGCCTACCCCCACTGAAACCCACTTCATCTAATCAGCTCATATTCACTCTATCTAAGCCATACTAATGGTGCCACTCCTCTAAGATTATATTGTTTAATTATATTCAAACTAACTGTGACCTTTTTAAAATTTTTTAATTTTTATTATGAATAAAGTCACATTTTCTATCCGTGTATATCCTTATTCAAGGTCCCTTCTGCCTCCCACCCCTCCAGTCACTCTCTCTTCTCCACATCTCCCCATCTCCTCCCCAGCAAGGGCAGGAAGTCCCAAGGTCCCAATATTGCTCAGTTCAGCCTCCAGTCCTGGCACATCGTTTCCTCCAACTCACATCAAGACTGAGTCAGGTGTTCCTCTAGAGAGAGTGGGATCCAAGGTGTGAGTTCAAGGTGTTTCAGATTCCAAGCTGCTCAGTGACTGTGGTTTGCAGCTTGGACATGCTTTGCTTTTTGCTTTTTCGTTTAGAGTCCACTAATGAGTGAGTACATCCCCTGCTTATCTTTCTGGGTTTGTGATAGCTCACTCAGGAGCATATTCTCCAAATCCATCCATTTGCCTACAAATTTTTGTATATCATTTTTTCTTGCTGCGGAGTAGTACTCCATTGTGCAGATGTACCACAGTTTGTTAATCCATTCTTCAGTTGAAGGACATCTAGGTTGTTTCTAGCTCTTGCTATTACAAATAATGCTGCTATGAACATAGCTGAGCTAAAGCCTTTGGAGTGTGACTGTGCATCTTTAGGGTATACACCCAGAAGTGGTATTGCTGGATCCTTGGGGAGATTGACTCCCAGTTTTCTGAGAAACTGCTATACTACACTTCAGAGTGGCTGAGCATGCTTACACTCCCACCAACAATGGAGGAGTGTTCTTGCTCTGCATCCTCTCCAGCATTGGCTGTCATCTGTGTCTTTTATCTTAGCCAATCTGATAGTTGTCAGGTGGTATCTCAAAGTTGTTTTGATTTGCATTTCTCTGAAGGCTAAAGATGTTGAGCACTTTTTCAAGTGCCTTTCAGCCATTTGTAATTCTTCTGCTGAGAATTCCCTTTTTAGTTCTGAACCCCATTTTTTGATTGGGTTATTCAAGGTTTGGGGCTCTAGATTCTTGAGGCCTCTATATATTTTAGAGATCAATTCTCTATCACTTGTAGGATTGGTGAAAATCTTTTCCCATTCTGTAGGCTGCCATTTTGTCCTATTGACAGTGTCGTTGGCTTTGCAGAAGCTTCTCAGTTTCAGGAGGTCCCTCTTATTGATTGTTGTTCTTAGTGTCTGTGCTACTGGTGTCAAACTACCAGTGATTTTAAAACTCAAAGTGCTGTGAGGTTAGTCAGAACAGCAGCTTTCTCTCTCTTTTTTTCTATTTTTGACTGTTTGGTTTTCTCTTCCATCATTTACCCCAATGTGTCCAGTCATCTTACCGAATTCTATTCATAAAAATTGTTTGCTTCCCTTTGTTATTTTACATGCAATATTTTACATAGAAGTCTCTTGTCAGGAATGTTGAATATAATAAGATAATGCTACAAAACCTGGTGTTCTTCATAAAGCAAAATTTGCATTAAAGCTTACAAATACATCTTTTTTTTGCAAAGGTACTTGGCTGTGATTGAACAAACCATTTGAAAAAGCACATTTCCTACCAAATACCTATGTTTCAAATATGGGGACTGACCAGAGGATTTCAATGAGAATGTAAAATGTTCTTGGCCAGAGATTCCCTGAATACAAAATAGATTACTTAAATTTTATGACAGGAAGCTTATAGTCATTCATTTCTCCTTGTCTCCTTGGTCTTCAGGAGAAATAAGAAGTGCAAGATGTTATTATCCAGAGGCAACTAAGCTTGGACTGAAAGATGAATTAATAAAAACGGTGGCTTTTCTTAGGCCCTAGGAAAAAATATCTATGTGTCCAGGTAGAAGCAAATTTTTCTCTTCTTTTTTATGGTCAATACTTCCTAATATAATGTTGTCTAATTCCTTGAGTCCTATAAATAGCATGGATATATCTCTTACATTTTCTGGGACTGTAGCTGGTAACAACTGTAAGTCCAGAGACATTATTATGACCCAACATGCTCTCCTGAAAAGCTCCAATTTAGATACTTCCTGTCTAAGGGAACAGTTTTGGAATGAATTGAGTTAGGGCATAAAGGATGATATGGGAGGACTGTTTTAATATTTTAAAACTTAAATCTGTTCTAAGGCTATATCACCAGAACACTGTTGTTTTTTTTTTTTTTTTTTTTTTTTTTGAAGATGTTAGCTTACTGTATGCATTCAGAATGTATGCTTGTGTATAGGAGAAGGTATAACTCCTCAAAAATGAAAAAATAGCTTCTTCCTCAACTTCAAGCTTTGAATGGGGTGTAGGGTTAACTCATTGGAAATGCATGAGGTTGAGCAGTGAATGCTCTATACTGACATGGAACAGCTATGAGACTTGGGAGTTTTAATTAGACTGTTGTGGGATATTTGTACACTTTGTATTAAGATATTGCTATGATTGGTGTAATAAAAAAGCTAAATGGCCAATCACTAGGCAGTAAGTATTGGCAGGACTTCTGTAAAGAAAGAAAACTGCCAGACATGGTAAACAGCATGAAAAGTATGAAAAGATGATATAATTAGCCATGAGCCAGAATGTTGATTAAAATAAATGAGTTAAATTAAGCAATAAGAGCTAGTGGGATAAGCTTAAGCTAAGGTTGAGCTTTCATAATAATTATGTCTCCATGTCATTATTTGGGAGCTGGCTGGTGAGACAGAGGAAGACTCTTTACATTAGACTTTTTGTTTGAGATAAAAAAGGATGTTAACATATACCTTTGTGGCCCACTAGGAAATCTGAGGATATTTGTTTCAGACACAGTATCTGTACAAAGTGCTCCTGTTACTATTAAGTGTTAAGTATCATCAACAAATACTAGTGACTGATATACATTATATGGTTACTAGAATTTATGCATTAACAAAACAGGCTCTTTACACATATCAATTCTCCCTGGTTAACAGGATGGCCAATTAGTGTCAGAATTTACGTCTGTTTAATGTCCAAGTTATATTTTTAAATCACTGAACTACTGTAACCTTAAATTCTGAAAAAGAGACAACAACATTATTTTATTCACTGCTGAATCTTCAATACCAGGAAAGTTGGAAATGCAAAATAAAACTAAATAACTAGAGCAACCACTGATGTGAAACTTCAGTGACAGGAAGATGCTTAGCTATTATGTACATGGTGAGAAGCTGACATTCTCCTATGATGTTTTCCACTAATATATCTATTCTTTTGTTACAAATATATAGAGATTTCAAGCTACAGAAATGTTCCTACTTTCAATGATTCAGCAAAACTGTATATAGTGGTTTAGAAAGGCAGACCCAAGAGGCAACTAAAGAAAGCAATGCCTTACCAAAATAGAGTTTATTTACTCTTCTGGGAAGCAAGGTGCAGATCTCACTTATAGCCCAAAAGATGCACTTAGAAAGCATTAGAGGGTAAACCCATTCCACTGGCACAATGTCCTCTTTTTAAACAACTTTCATCATTTCTCCTTGGAGGTGGGAGACTTTTCAAGTACTAGTAATAGGAACAATGCAATAAAACAGGCAACAATAAATATGCTCAGGCAGAAATATATCTGAAAAGGGAAGAATCTAACTCTAAAGAGACTTATACTACCCTCCATTCAATCTGAGCTAGTTTTTGCATGCTAAAAATCTGTGCTCAATAAGAGAATTATGTTGGAACTCCCTAATAGACCTTCCTTATTATTCTATGTTTATCCTGTAGCACTGTGGCTGAGAGGGGTAGTCTTGCAACCTGACCTTGTTCAGCATGAATCTTATTCCGTCTGTGGGGGAAAGTTTGTTTAACACAGTTATTGTAGTTGTAATTTCCATGTAGATAAAAACTCAGTACAGAACATCTGAATGTATGACATCTAAAACAGCTCAGTGTATGCGCACACAGCAATCAAAAAGACACAATCAGCCCTCAATTCAACTTATTACAAGCTATAAAAAATTCATCTTATAGTTACCAATCACTTAACTCACTGAACCTTAATTTGTTTATCATTTATAGAGACCTCTACCCAGTTCTTTTGGCTGTCTCTAGATCTCAGTCACTTAACACATTTTTTTTTTCTGCTGATGAAGCAAAACAACAATCATCTTCCTCTGAAGGATCTCTTCGCATTACACATACTTTCAAGTACTCTATCACATTTCAGTATTTCCATCACTGTTAGTGAACATATAGTTGAGCCCAAAACAACACAGAAAATTATGGAATTGAGATCAATTATTCAAAACTTAAACAAAGATCTACAGATCATAGTCCAAAATTGAAACAGATTCTTTATTAGCAAAAAGTAACTTAGAAGGGTAGAGAAGCAGTAAGTTCTAAATTATTATGATTTGAGTTCAGAATCTATTAAATTAAAGACTTTCCTGCCAGGGACTATAGAACTAAAGATTCTGGTAAGTGTTCCATAGAATAATGACTTATAATTTGCATATACACTAGTAAACATACTGATTTAATAAGCAAGCCAGAGTAGTGGAAAAGTACAAAAAAAATTTTTGAGGTTATAGTCTAGCAAAATAAACATAAATTTGTCAGTCTTGTTTCAATTTACTTAACTGTCTTTAAATAGTAGCACGGAACACACATATTTTGATAGATATTTCTGAGTGTCCAATTATTTAAATATAATACAACTTTTTTCCCTGTCTCCTTCCAAATTTTCAGCTGCTTCACTATTTTTCTTTATTCTTGTACAATTTGTTTCAAGCATAATTGTGAAATTCATGCACACTAAATCACTGTACAGATTTCAGTTAAATGAAATGGTAAACATTCTTTATTACCAAAATCAATATAAGATCTGAGGGTTTATGTCAATGTAGACACTGCAAAGTTTCTACTGTTTTTGAGAGAAGAACATCACCACAAGTTTGTTGACCCAATACTATCTCTTTTTTCTTGACAGATATTTCTTTAATTTGTAACTGAAGATGAGAAGCAAAACTGCATTTTTAAATAATTGTATCCTGAAAATTACAACATTGTTTGAGTCTATATACATATTCCTTGGTAATACCAAAGCTCAAAATTATCACTTTTTTTGGTGCTGAGTGATAGGTTTGAGGCAGAAAATAGGACCATCTATGGCACTCAGCAATACATCAGTACTTCATTTTGCCTAACTAGAATTCATCCTGCCCCAAATCCCTAGAAGACACATCAGCTTATCCTAGCTTCTAAAAAGTTAGACCTGGCAATCCTATTTTATGGTTCCCAAAAGTCATCTAACAGCAATGAGTAGTGGCATCAGGCAAGAATAAGCTTTGTCTGTTTTTCTCCTCTCCTCAGCAGATGGTTGGCTAAAATTCACTTCACATCAGAAGTCAGTTTTAGGGGTAAGGGAGCTTGAACAAGGATATACACGGATAAAATATATGACATTATTTATAATTCATAAATAAATAAATAAATAATGATATTTACCAATATGACTTCCTAAATGTTTCATTTATTATTGCCAGTTTTAGGGTCCACTTTTACTTATCAAAGTGGATGAGAGATTATGTCCCAGAGATTGGAACATAAAAATTTGTTAGAACACTTTGCCTCCTGTTGGTTTTGAAAGGTTATATGAAGTTGGATGTAGGACCTAGGTATATAGAGTGATTCATAGGAGGGAGGGAGAGGATGCAGTTCATGAGAATCTTAGCCCAAGCTGCTTCAATCAAGAGCTTTCTCTGCTTCTTGCTCAGAGGAGATATATCAAGCAATGTTTGATATATTGATACCAATAACAGTTCTCTCCAAGCCATACCATTCACTGCCATCATACATTCCATGTGACAAATAAGTTGGAATAAGTATCTCTTCAGTCATCCTTGTCAAGTATTCTGCCACAGGAGGAACAGAAGTGACAAAAGAATGCCCTTTATAACAAATGCATTTAGTTTCTGAAATGTTTATAATGTTTACCTTAAAAGGTTGGCCTTTGCTGATAGGTTTTACTTTGTTGTTGTTGAGAAGTTTAATATCAATGTGGCAAACTTGGTGTTATGTACTAAATCAAAGAGTTCTCCATATAAAACAGAATAGCAGAAGAATCATCATAGGAAACACTTTAGGGATTTCTTATTACTTAAACCAGAAACTAGGTTTTGAGCTCTAGATTGGATGGTAAAATGACCCTCAGTCATGTTAAAGGAGCCAAGTGTGATTCCCTTGAGAGAAGTAAAGCAAGGAAGAAGCTAATTGTAAGGACTTGTGTTTATAATCCTGGTACTGCACATACAGATACAGTTGGATCTCCAGAGCTCTGAAGTTCCAGTGACCTCCATCTTCTCCCACTTAGCAAGCTCTGTTTCAATGACAAATTTCGTCTTTAAAACCATGATGGTTGGCTTCTGAGAAATGTCATTTGAGATTATTTATCCTCTTGCCTTCACATTCTCAAGCACAATTGTTTGAAGGTACTTGCATACAGTTGCATATTCACAGGACTATGCAAATTCATATACACTTAAACAACATATACACACATACAGAAAACCATGTGTACAAAGAAAGAGACATATACAAATTTTAAAATTTATGTAGACAGTACAACATACATGAAATAATTCTTTTGTGTATATCATCTTATTAATATACACATAGGGCTGTCAAGCCCAGTTAATGATATTAATAATGATAAATATGTAAAAGTTGCATTTGAAATTATGAATTATAGTATACTAAAAGAAGCATCAACATTTTCCATTACAGTTTAGTATCCAAAAACATTAATCCATATTTAGTATTTTAATTAATTCAGCTAGATATTATCCAATTTTTTCTTTTGTTAGGATATTAAATATAATATGGATGGCTTTTAGTAGATTGGAGGCCAGCTACATAACTTGCCCTAGATACCCAAAACATTTTAGAGGAAACTTGAAGTCATTCAATGCCTGAGTCAAATATACAAGAACAGAGTCGTTATTGGCTTCACTTATGTTCAAAAGAGTATTTTCAGAAAGATCTGCAGAGATTTAGAGTAACAATCTTGTTATTACTAAAATCATTGTGTTTTCCATTGCAAGAACACTGTATTATTTTAGTTATCACCTACATATATGACTGAAATTGATAGTATCACCTAAGAAAAAATTGCAGTTGTTTTTAATTCATCTTTTTCTATAGTTCACTATCATCCTACTATGATTTCTGATATATGGCATCTTTATTTTTGTGCAAGTTGGAAGGAAGTACATTTACTTATAAGATCAAATCATTGCAATGTTAATAGTTGTATACATATATCTATATGCCATAAATTTAGGAAATAAAATGTTGCCATGATTGATGTATAGGCAAAAAATATTTTCTGTTTAAATATATGAAGTTTAAAAGAGAAATAACATCTTAAACTCTTGAAAACACTATCTTAAATTCTACCTTGAAAGCATTTTTGAGACCATAGTGTAAGAGAAAAAAAATCAAATACCAGATACATATTTTATGCAGTTCTTTGTGTTCATATATTTCCCAACAGTTTAAATTTCACTCTGCAGGTTTTAATATATTTGATCAACTTGTTTTCATGATTCAATGTTTTTCAGGTGCAATGAAAATAAACACAAAGCTTTGTTTTTCTAAAAAATTTGTGGATATGCTGGTTCAGTACAAACACTATTTACTATGGTACAGGTCACATTGTAGAGGCTTAGTGAACAGAGTCTAGTTATAGAAAGTTTGCATGAAATTCTTGTGTTTATGCATCTCTCAGGTTGTCCTCAGGTTCTCATATAGATATACCATCTGGGATGTCTAGAGTAGTAGCTTTTAAAAATAGTTTCCTTTCCATTTAATGTATATTAGTTATGAGAAAAACTTTCTTTTTTCTTTTTTTTTCTTTATTTTGTATTTATCAAAAAAAAAACAGTAAAAAGAATTTAAAATGCAGAAGAGGATAAGAATCATAAGCATGGCTTATCAAGGGTAGAAATACAAATAAGATTGCTACACATATATTTTCTTTGTGTTCAGTTTTCCCTATATATCCTTATTCAAGGTCTCTTCCCCCTCCCAACACATCTGGTCATTTTTCTTCTCTGCAACTGCCCATCTCCTCCCTGGGCAGGGAGCAGACAGTCCTATGGTCCC
>PVIH01002619.1:21666-183365 GCA_004025045.1 Sigmodon hispidus | reverse complement strand
AAAAAAAAAAAAAAAAAAAAAAAAAAAAAAAAAAAAAAAAAAAAAAAAAAAAAAAAAAAAAAAAAAAAAAAAAAAAAAAAAAAAAAAAAAAAAAAAAAAAAAAAAAAAAAAAAAAAAAAAAAAAAAAAAAAAAAAAAAAAAAAAAAAAAAAAAAAAAAAAAAAAAAAAAAGACAGACATATAAAAAAGAGTAGCCTGAAAGAGGAGGAATTTATGATGAAACTACCATTATGAGTAGTATTCCACTGCAATGATTCAAGGTCTATGTGCCATCACTGAAATTAAGAGCAACACAGTAGGAGGGTATTCAGAAAGTGCTGAAGAGATTATTATTTATGGTGATATATATCAGAGAACAGAATCACCTACAGTCAAGCCATGAGAATTAGAAAGTGGTGACTCACTCCTTTAATCCCATCACTCAGGAGACAGAGATCTTTCTGCATTTCTGTGAGTTCAAGGCCTAATAACTAAACAGTAGTAGCTCATTCCTTTAAGAAATAGAAAGGGACTAGAGAGAGCTGGGTGAAATCAGCTGCCATAGCCAAATTGTTAGCCCTAGCCATGCCTTAGCAGATTAAAAGTGTAATCAGAAACAGAAAAGGACTAGGAATAGAGATATACAGTCAAGACAGATGTAGACTAGGGAAAAAACAAGCAAAAACCTTTAAATGGTTTACAGTATATTAAAAAAAATACATAGGCTTGAGAGAGAAAAGAAAAAAGATAGAAAAATTTCTTAAAAACATAAATAAAGTAAAAAAAATATAAGCCATATAAAAATGGCAAATACACAGAGAGTTATGTTATGTTATATTATGTTATGTTGTTCTTGAATTGTTTGACTGCTGAGGAAGGAGCAAGAGCTGCTAAGAGACATTGGATTATAAATGCTACTGGATTAATCCAACCTATATATTTTATAAATGACTTGACTTCAAAATTAAAGTCAAAAGATATGTTACTTTAGAGGAAAGCTTTTCTTTTAATTTCCACAGAAAATGGGAGGCTATAGATTTATTCTGGGTTAAAGAAAATAAAGCTTGATCAGGGAAGACCTTCTGAAAAAAATCTCCAATGGAAACTGATGATCCAGTGTTTCAGATCACCTCTGTTGCACTTTCCTCTGAGTTCTGCATTCAGAACAGCTCAAGACTGTTGGCTAAGATGATCCAGCTTTTCTAACTACTCTACTCTGGACTTGACCATAATCTCAAATTTTTCTTTGGGTGCTCATAAGATTTCCAGCAACCCCAGTCAGCAGGAAGAAGTATAGAGAACTACATCCATATTCTCCAAAAATAGATTGTGTATGTTTGTCTTTGTTTACAGTGTTGGTTGTAAGTTGTCATAGATAATGGTGAGAAAAAAATTCCATAAAAAATTATATTTGGAGTTTTTGTTTAAAAAGAAAAAATACTGTGGTGTTCTACTCTTGTACTTTGTAAATATTTGTCCCTCCTACTGGTTTAATAAAACACTGATTGGCCAGAAGGTAGACCAGAAGTATCAATAGGGCTATCAGAAAACTTTGGGAAGAAGAAGATCTATCAGAGCAGTGATGCCAGGGAAACACAGAGAAATTGAGATCAGAATGCTGCTCTGAGAAAAAGTACTAAGCCACATGACTAATCATGGGTTAGTTTAAGAGTTATAGTTAGCAAGTAATATGTCTGAGCCATAGACCAAACAGCATGTGATTAATATAAGACTTTGTGTGATTATTTGGTCCAGGTCTCAAGGCTAGGCTAGCCAGAAACTTCTTACTACAATTTATAGGCAATCATCTGCTTCAGTAGCTATTCATGGTAACAGAATATGGCCAATGTGGAGAAGAAAAGTGCTTCTTTTAAAAGGAAAAAAGAAAGAAGAAAGAAGAAAGAAAGAAAGAAAGAAAGAAAGAAAGAAAGAAAGAAAGAAAGAAAGAAAGAGGGGGAGGGAGGGAGAAAAAAGGAAGGGAGGAAGGGAGAGAGGGAGGGAGAGAGAGAAGGAGGGAGGGAGGGAGGGAAGGAAGAAAGGAATTTTATGGAAGTAATCCTAGGAAGTAACTGTGAGACCAAGGGCTTTCTGGAGTTTCTAAAACTGGTAAAGTACTTATGGTACAAGCAGAGGACCTGAATTCAGTCTCCTAGCACCTGTGAAAAATTCAGATCTGAGTGAATGTGCCTAGATCCCCAGAATTGGTGGGGCTGAGACAGGTGAATCCAGAGGCTCACTGGCCAGCCACTAGCTAAAATAAACAGCTAGCTCAAAGTTCCATAAGAGACCCTGTCTCAAAGCATAAGGTGAAGTGATCATGGAAGCCATTGATATCAGTCTGTGGCCTTTGAATTTATGTGTGAACAAACAAGCACACACATCCTACACTACACATACACACACACACACACACACACACACACACACACACCTGCACACTCAAATAAATAAACAAATTATTAGAAAAGTTGGGAACTTTCTTTTACAAGTGACCTTTTACTTGTAAAGGAAAATAATTCTGGAAAAGTACCCTTAAGATGCCAGGAGTGGAGTCTGAACTAAGCAATATTGGGACAGTGGGACCATGGGACTGTGTGCCGCCTGCCCAGGGATGGGATGGGGATTTGTGGAAAAGAAGGAATGACCTGATGTGTTGGGAGAGGGAAGGGACCTTGAATAAGGATATATAAGGATAGAAAGTGTGACTTCTTTGTTAATAATAATAATAATAATAATAATAATAATAATGAAAAAAGATACCCAATCATTTTATAGAAAGCACACAATAAGAATCAATAGCCACCACACACACACACACACACACACACACACACACACACACACACACACACACACTACTTACAAAATAAGTTGAGTTTCTGTGAACTAAACTTTCATTTTAATTACTATATTTGATTTGGGAGCCATGGTACATGAGAAAACTGAAAAAATGTTGAAATGATATAGTTTCAGCTGATTTCCCAGAATCTACCTTCAGCTACAACTTTATTATTCTCTTCTTTTACACACAAATGAAATAATCAGGAAATAGGATTATAAAAGCCAAGCAAAATTTAGGTGTACAAAAGGTACAACTTGAGCTGAAACCTTGATATTTTAAAGTAGTGTAGTGAGATACAGACAAGAAGCATGGCTTTTCTGGATATGATTCAGGAGAGAGCCAAGGGGGCTTGTATAGTTCTAGAGTATAGGAATTCAAGAATGTATCAAAAAAAGATAACATTCAAAGACTGAATTAGGGTGTTTTGTGTACCAAGACAAGAGGCTTCAAAATGTCTTTTGATATAATCAAGAAGATAATAATGCGGTTTCTAGCTTCAATTTTCTGCTGTGTGGAGATGGCCTCTTAATCTTAAAATATTCACTTTATTGTTTTATTTAACTTTTTTTCTTCTATTTAGATTAGGAACTTTTCCATGATAAGACAAAAGGTGACTGAGTAGTAAATTCGCTTTAGTAAGCTCCGCACTTATAACTTATCTTTAATGCAGCAGAAATTTGGCCGAGGCCAATGATACATGTTTCTGCAACAACACAAATCAAGTGTCCTTTATCATTTCATTACTGAAACTTACATCGAACAATATAGAGTTTGAAAACACACTTGTAGCTTGGATAAGTTGGAACAGCGCAGCACATTTGGTCTTGCAGACGTGAACTAAATCTGTGCACTGAACACATGGAAAAAAATAGGACAAGATGATTACCTAACCACTTTACACCATCTATGTCAGACAAGAGTACTGCTGTTATGGCCATATACTACAGCTGTTATTCGAAATTCTGACTGTCTGTATTCAACAGCTGGGAATATAGAAACAAACATCCTTCCAACATAAACAATAGAAGAAACAACCTTATAAATGAAATTGGTAGCTTGCTGTAGTGAAATAGAGCGTACCACTTGCTGAATATGCAGTCATTTCAACTTGTGTTTTTCTAACAAAAAGCCATTTTACACATCATTAATACAAATCTCTTTTTAAAGCATAGCCTACTTGGCAGCCTTCAGTTCCCTGTGCAAATTTATTTACCTTCAATGCCATATCTATGAGACTTTTACTAATGCTGTATCTAAAAGGACCAGAAAATGGAGAACTCCAGGGACCCACAGAATTTGAGTAGGAGTCTCTCTAGGGTGATGTTCCTTTGGATTACTGACCATACCTGGATAAACACTAGGGACAGTGTCCAAAGTCACAGTGATCTCCTTGTGTTTCCCAGCCAAGCTTTCACAAAGACCTGGGTGGCAAAGCTTTACTGCAAAGCTAGCTTAGCTTGACTGGCAAGCACTATTTTGAGAAAATACTCAAAGGTCCTTCCCGTCATAAAACACTGGAGAGAGAAAACCTAGGAAAAGTCTAACTTTAATTTCTTGAATTTGCACTTACAAAAACACACATCTTCATCAAAATTAAGAAGACTTGAGAATTTGACTCTTAGCAAAATTCCACTCCTGGGATTGCAGGATTGAATGCAGATTTCAGCTGTGGGCAAAACCTCACTATTATTTCTAGACAATGGGCTTTCTGTAGTGAACATGGTGGTACTCTACATACAAAATGGCTATGAGCCAATTCCCAGTTTTCTCCAGTGAGTTTGCCAGATTGGCTAAAGGAGAGAATATTTTCATACAGACTGGTAATGTGTCTGATGAAATCTGGGGGAAATTATTCTAGTTCCCATTTTCACAAAGAGTGAATGACAGTCTGAGGGTTGAGAGGGAAAAAAACCATTTAACTGTTTCTCAGGAGGTTAATAGAGACCCAGTATTTCCTTAGTATCTGGAGAGGCCCTACTCTTGCAGAAGTTCTGTGTGCACTTCTGTGACCACCAGGCCTTATATCATAATGTCCCTAACTTTAACTCCTTTGTAAATCACCTGATTCATATGAAGACTTTGATTCTGAGTTAAAGGACCATGACCTGAGACTCTACTGTTAACAAGAACCTTCTTGTTGTTGACCTTGTCTATCATACTCTGAGTAGCTAGGAATTCAATGACCACATGCAATTTACATGAATAATCCATCAGCAAAGCTCAGTACCTTAAATTGAAGAGTATAGATGCACAAACTGGAATCCACACACTACAGAACTGTATCAATCAATAAACCATGAATACATAAAAGAACCTGGATAGATTTCCAGGATATTATGTGAAGTGGAAAAACACCAATTTTCAACATTTTGTACTGCTCAACTGTGTTTGTATATTATTTGTTAGATAACAATTTTAGGAATAAAAGGCAGGTTGATGTTTGTTAGTGAGGAAATCTAAGTCCAACAACAGAGTGTCTCAAGTATAAATATAAGCAAACAAACAAAAAGTCACACTCAGGTTCTTGCTTCTGCAAGACAACTAAATTATCCTTAACTTAATCAGAGTGCTCATCTTGACTTCCAATTCACTCTTTCATCTAACTTACATGGCCATTGTGAATGAGTAGGATCTATGGGAAAATAAGGAATTTTCAAATTCCTGACATTACATATTTAAAATAATCATAAAGTTGCTTATAACCAACCAAAATTCTCTCTGAAGTATAAATGAACTTTCTAAGCATTTTAAATTTGTAGATAATACATCCAAATTGAGAACACTGTCAAGAGTAGTACTATCTTATACCATCTCTTGCAAGGGATTTTTGTGAAAAATATATCCTTGGTGCATTTACGGACTTCTGCATGGTTCATTTTCTAGTGGCAACATCCTACTTCCCTCCAGTAGCTTATAATATGTTCTGGCAGCAAAGTGTACAAGATGAAGCCAGGCAAGTCAATTTTCCAGATAGCTTCTATTTTCCTACCCATCTACATTCTTTCTATCCCCTCCCAGTTTTGCTTTTTTCCAACACCACCATATTGACTTCTATAGATGATAGATAGATAACTTCTCCGGTACATGGCTTTTGAGTTAGACTCAGCTGGGAGTTGAACAACAGGAACCAAGTAAGATAGGTGTTGCCCTGGCTGGTTTTTACCTCGTGGAGTCATTGTGCCTTGATTATCCCAAATGACCGGAGACTATATTTCGGACCATCTGTACTGTATTGAACTCGCAACTTTTGCTTTGTTTTGTTTTGTTTTCTTGTCTTGTCGTTTAATAGTTACTTTCCCACCAATCCCTTTAGGGAAACATGAAAGTGTTAGTCCCTCAATATAAACTCTATTCTTATGGTTTTCCTACACTTCAGTCAGACCATTTAAGTTGCTGCTTTGTTAAATTTTTGTAAGATGTATTTTCAGTGTGCCACCTGTTCCTGGTTGATATATAGTGCAGGAGAGGATTTCCTTTTTGTTTATTGCCAGATACTCTCTTTTCTCTTTTTCATCTAAAAGTTTTTCAATAATCTGTTCCTGCCTAAGGGACCATGGGAGATGACAGGTAAGGATGCAGGAGATTGCCTTTAAGGCCCTAAAAAACACATCCTTAAGATGATAAACTATCTATTTACCTCCATTTCATAGTTTAGATGTTTGGGGGTAAACAGATTTTAAAAAGTGAAGCATCAGCCTTAACTAGGACCCACACAAAGAAGGAGGGTAGACACAAAACTTCCAAGAGGCAGGGCTTGGATGACATTACTAATCAACAGTACCACATTATACTGATGCTCTTTAGATTTCTCATTAACAATGCAATATGCACTGGGAGGCTTAAATTTCTGTTAATTGGGTTTTCTTTATCTGCAACTAAATCATTCCAAGCTGATGGAGCAATCTATCTTTATTGCAAATACAACCTTGCCACTTTCAGGCTTAACATAAGCAAGTGATCCATCGTCATCAACCGAATAAACTCCTAATGTGGAAAGCAACATTTTGTGATGCTTCTACAGCCTCAGCTTCTTCATTTTCACGATGTTTAACCTTTCATGTCACACTTTTCATTCTAAACTTTCTGTAGTTTTCCAAAAAGCAAAAATAATGGTTTTTTAATCCAGTTTTTATATAAAAGGCTTTCTTGAGAACATTTTTCTGATCATCTTTCTCTAGTGTCTCTCTTACTTATATTCAGAAAAATATTTAATAATCTAGGTCTGAAGATTTTTAATTACCAAAGATCTGTTATGAGTTCTTCGAGAATTATAATTTGTGGAATGGATTTTGGGTGGTGTGTTACTATATAACTATATTATGTATTAGTATATCAAAATACCAGAAGGTGATCTACTGTTGGCAAATTTCACCTTCCATTTCAAAAACAGGGCAGCACACTGAGATTGCAACCTCTTTGCAGTCTTAATTGTTTCTCCTCCCACAAAATTATTTCCAGCAAGTGTATCCTTTGATTCCTAAAGTTTGGGAAGTAATGAATAAGAACTAATAATGTTCTCCCCATTGTCTAGACACCATCATGGTTTGGAGATGACTAAATGGTAGTTTTAGAAGTCAAAAGAAACTGAAAAATTACATCAGTGCCTAAATTATTGGGGGAAACTATCTTAGGACTGAGATGATGTGGCCTTGAAGTTTCTATCCACCTAGATCAATTGCCTTTCATTTTTAATGAAGTTCAGAAAACATCCCTACTTCCTCAGCCCCCACACTCTTCTCAGTGTGAGGGCGCAGTATGGCTTCTCATCTAGTTCTTCTGGTGACACTTTGTCCAGATGTTTCCAATTCCCTCCACAGTTGCTCAAACTCAGGGATGTGTGCCAATCCTTATCTCACTTGACCATTGAGCATTCCCCAGTATGGACCACTTTGTCCTTTATGCAATTCCCTTCTGGTTTTTTTCTTCAAACTTTCTTGGCTGATTTTTCTTAGCTTTCCTAGACTCCTCTAAATATTTGCATTTCTTGGATCTTCATACACTCTCTTCTCTTTATGTTCTCACTTCTTCCTCCACATATTACCCTTGGCTCATACTACCCAATGCTGAGATTTCTGTCATTGATTACATATTATTTCATCTCACAATTGTCAGTACTGACTGTTCTCAATACAATCTTTGGGGTGATCTTTTGAAAAGTTGCTTGTAATCTTGATTAAAACTTTTCTCACAATCCTAGAATAAGGGCTTACGTCCTCCTCCTCGTCCTCGTCCTCGTCCTCGTCCTCCTCCTCCTCCTCCTCCTCCTCCTCCTCCTCCTCCTCCTGATGTTTTCTCATAGTAGAATGTAAACTAGTCCACCCCTTCCGGTAAGCTCTCACTGACTCTCTCCTTTATTGCCGGGAGCAGAAGGGTGATTCATTTATTCCTGCTGACCTATGACTTTAGAAGCATCTGCCCCTTTTGAATCCTCTTCTGACTTCAGAGACAGGCATTCCATGCTCCTCTCCTACCAGGTGGAAGGTCTCTGCCTTTATGGGAAAGTTTGAAGTTTCAGAGAAGGTTTGGAATGTTAGCAGACCACATATGAAAATCATCTACCCCGAGCTGAAGTTAGCATTCTAAACTAAAGATACAATCGCGTTGGCATGTTCCTGACTCTTGACTCCAAATAGGGTAAACATTGATAAGAAATCCACATTCTTCTCTAAAGAATGTTTTAAAAGTTGGAAAACTTTGAAGGAAAGTCTGATCTCCTAAGACTCCATGTGAAGGTTAATTTGGAGTGTCAACATCATGAGAGTTGCCTAGCAGATGAGTCTGTAGCCTGTGTTGGAGGGCTTTTCAAGGTTAGGTGAAGGGTAGGAAGTGCCATTCCATGGGCTTCCATCCCCAGGCTAAATTTTAAAAAAGAAAAAGGAAGCTGAGCACAACTTCTATGATTCTCTGCTACCTGACTGTGGGTGCAGTGTGACCAGGTGCCTCAAGCTGCTGTCACCAGGCCTCCCTGCAGTGAAGGACTAGAATCTCAAAGTCCACAGAGCCAAAGTCAACCTTCCTTCCTGAAGTTGTGTATTTTTGTCACAGCACCAGGAAAGGTAAGTCATCGTCATACACTCAGCATCTCACTGGAAGTTCCTCTTACCCCTTGCCTTTGCTCTGTCTCTATGCCTCCACTCTAGTGAAGGAACATCAAATCAATAGGTTAAGTACAGTTCTTAAGGCAGATTAGATTCCCGAGGCATTGTTCTTTCTGAGGCTTCTACCAGCAGAGAAGAAACCCAAACCTGGCCTGCCATTCTATGCACGAAGATGCCCATCCTTGTAGGAGACTGCAATTTAGAGTATCAATTTACCATGGTACAATCGTTACCAAAGCAATTTAGCTCAGTGTTTCTCAACCTGTGAATCACAACCCCTTTGGCAAACCTCATCTCCAAAAACATTTATATTACAATTCAAAACAGTAGAAAATCTACAGTTATTAAGTAGCAATGGAAATGATTTAATGGTTCACAGTCACTATAACATGAGGAACTGTATTAAAGGGTCACAGAATTAGGAAGGGTGAAAAGCACTGACTTAGATTCAAGAATAACCTTTTCCACAATGTTTCTTAAAACCTGAATGAACTATGGTTCCCTCTGCTTTCTGTATAGTTCCCCTAAATATTTTAGACACAGCTAGGAAAGAAATGTCACTTCTTTTTTTTTTTTTTTTTAAACTTTATTTATTTATTTGCCTTGGTGTTTGCCTGGAACTGGAACTACAGGCAGTTGTTAGCTGCCATGTGGGTGCTGGGAATCGAACCCTGGTCCTCTGGAAGAGCAGACGGTGCTCTTAACCACTGAGCCATTTCTCCAGCCCCCGAAATGTCACTTCTTAATCATGGACTATTTTCATATAATTCAAATTGAAAACGAGAGATGGTTTAGATTTTAAAAGAAATTACTATGGAAGCTTCCAAACCTCAGTTTGACTCTAATACCATTTTTAAAAGCTACGCATGACTGTGCACACCAGTAAACCCAGTGTTGAAAGAAAAATCCTGTGGATCCTGGGAGCAGGTTGGGTCAGGCCAGCCTCACCAAAACAGTTAGCTTCTAATTCAATTAAAGACCCTGTCTCCAAGAAATAAAGGTAAAAGTATAACACACTTTATGTTGCCACTCTAGACATGTGGCCATGAATACCTACACAGCCATGAGTACATACTACATGTACATCACCCTCCCGCATACACACATGTCAAAAATTTAGAATAAATTTTAAAATAATGCCATGTATTTCTCATATCGTGATTGTTGACATCAGGTATACAACCACCAAAAGATCTATAACTGCATAAGATTTGCCACTGGGTTCCCAGTGAGTGGATGGCAACTTGAGAGTGTGGTGAAAACTGTAGAGACTTAGCACAGTAACCAACAGAGGCACAGCATCCCGTGCTCTTCTTGTAGAATCACAAGACAAAATCCCATTGATCATTTTTGCCATGGAGCTATGTATATTTTATAGGCCATAGAAAGATAAGTAGTTCTAATTGGATCAAGAAAAAGGCTCAAAAGAAAGTTGTCTTATAATTATGTTAAGTTAAAGTTCATCCTACCATTGAATCTTGGCTTCAAATAAAATGGTGATTATAAGACTGCAAAGATCTTAGCCTCTAAGGAGATGGTTTCAAGGGTTGGGGTGGGGGGTTTCAGTTGACACAGCACAGCTCAAGCAAATCAGTAGCTTTAAAGCCAGACATTTTGAAAAAGGTTCCTGGGAGTTTAGGAGACATGCAGAAGGAATGACACCTTAATATGACCAGAATGAATTCTTTTCATTCTCTTTGTGCTTCTTTTTCAAATATTCTAATTTCACTCATATAAGAAAAAAAGTAATCAAAACAGGTGATATGACTTTTTCTATGTCTAAAATTTTAAAAGTCCCATCTGTCACTAATTACACATTTATTTCATTATGCAGTATGATGAAAATAATTACTTGAGGTTTTTTGTTGACAATTTAGAGTTTAAAGTAAATACTAATTATTTTTGTTATAACTATGTATTAAATTAAATAATTCACTGCTAGACATTTTTTAAGGCTCCAAATAATTTCATTAAAACCACATAAGAAAGCAATTATATAACTGGTGACACATATGCCAATCATAAATCCATCTTATAAAGTTGGAAGACTTCTTTTTTCCTTTTCATTTTTTTTTTCTTCTTTGGGAAGTGAAAATGGCTACTTCATGTGAACAGTGCAGCATTTTCTCATGATGTATGTGCTCTAGCCGGCCAGCTGTTTGGCTCAGGCATTCTGCTCAAGTAGTCACTTTTCTCATAAGTCTAACTAGCATGGCCTTAAGATGAAAACATTCTAGCCTGATAACTGCTGATTTCTACTTTCAATTCCCCTAGAAATGAAAATCTCTCTCCCCAAACTCCAACCAGAAGTTGCTATGAATTCCATTTGGAACTTGTGCTAATAATAATATTTTCTGGAATAATAACAACAGGTTTGGATTTAATTAAATATGTTGCTCACTGAAGCATCTGTTTTAAACATTCATCAATGGCAGTTCCTATGGGATGTCCAAATGGGAGTGTTTTCACTCCATGACACTATCCTAACGTGTGTTTTGGAATTTTCAAATAATTAGTTGGGCTTTGTTTTGGGAGAATTAGCCAGGATAAAAAAGCAGTGCTTTCCTAGAATTACAGTGATAGATGGAAGCCAGTTAGGGAGGGACAATCAGTCACATAAGCGGCCTCTGGGAAGCTGTTATGCAATGCATGGTATTAGGAGTCAAGTTTTTCTTCATGTTCACACATAACTCCTATTATCATTCATGAGCGCTATTCACTTATCAAGCTAAGGGCACATCCCTTCCCAATTAGACTAAGCTGCTTTTGGCAGAAAGCCACTAAAAATAGCAGACATGGAGCTCCAGTGTATATGACTAACCTTTTAAGAACTGGAAGCCACCTTTGAAGTAGCTATTATTAATATGGTTTGACTGAAAACATTACAAAGAAAATTTCTGAATCTGTGACTTGTTTTGCACTCAAAGAAAATGATGACAAATAACTCTTTGATAGAAGAATTCCTTGTAAAATGCCATTAATCGTTTAAAAATTATTTTTATTCTCTGGTGTGTGGTGTGTGTGTGTGTGTGTGTGTGTGTGTGTTTGCAGTCTCATATGTACCACAGCATATGTCTGTAGGTCGAAGACCAGCTTTCAGGAGTTGGATCTCTTTCCACAATGTAGACCCTGGTAATGGAACTCAGGTCATCAGGGTAATGTGACAAGAGTACTTATTCACTCAGCCATCTTGTAAGCCCAAAGTGACACAGTTCTAAGCTTTCACTTAAGGTGAACTCCTTGACTTGAGCACCATACTATTGTAATTGTGTATTTCTTACCACTGTATTCTCAGCATATAGACTAGCACAAGGTTTAGGAGGACATAGCTGATAATTGTTGAATGAATGAGTGATTATGCTTTTGTTCTGAGTCTTCTTCTAGGGGCTAGATACCATTAGGGACAGGGGATAATAAGGTATCTATATTTGCATATATATATTTGTAAATGAGAGAGGCTTATTCTGATGTCAAGGGGTTCACAATATCTTAAGTGAGGCCAACATAGACAAAATCATTCACTATAGTATCAATATAGTAATAAAGAAATGCAAAAGATGTTAGATAGGATTGGGCTTTGATTAATTCCTACCAGAAACATGGTACGTGATGCCTTAAACAAATTGATGCAAGGCAATGTGAAGGTTTTGATCATTGTTCAGATAACTCAAGTGGGCATATAATTCCTCAGCAATTTCATCAAAATTGGCATGCTTATCTTGGGAAGTAGGCTTCAAAAAAATGTATGAAGTCATTTTCTGCACAATTAACCAAAAGAGGAGTAGGCAGTTATTGACTCTTCAGGAGCATGGTAGCGAAAATCTGGAGACAGTGATCAGCTGTGTGATAACGCACAACAGCTGGACTGAGAAAAACCATGAGGAGTTAGGGATAGGTTTTTGTACTAAGGTTTAGGTAATGCAAGGCATCCTCTCTTAACAGGTATGGTACTTGGTTTTTAAGCACTGGAAGATGGGCTGTTGCGCACAATTCTAGCAGTGACAAGGTGAACCATGAGGCACAAATTTACTCACGTGAGTGGTATAGCAATGTGTTGTGCACTGGGATTCAACAGGTTCTCATAGGAGGAATGCATCTGTTTCCAAACTAATTCAAAGTCTCAGTCAGTGTTGGGTTCATTGTGGTCAAAAAAACAGACTTATGTGTGCTGTGGAACAATTCTTTTCTACACTATGAATATGTATTACTCTCACTGGTTAATAAAAAGCTGATAGGCCAATAGGTGGGCAACAAGTTAGGCAAGAAAGCCAAACAGAATCATGGGAAGAAGGAGAGCAGAGTCAGGGAGATGTGGGCCAGCCACCTAGAAAGCAAGACATACTAGAGGACAGGTAAAGCCAAGATCCGTGTGAGAGAATGCAGATTAATAAAAAATGGGTTAACTTAAGTTGTAGGAGCTAGTTAGTAATAAGCCTGAGCTATTGGCAGATAATACATAATTTATATTCAGATTCTGAGTTGGTTATTTGGGACCAGGCAATTGGGACAGAAAACATCTGGCTACATATGTATACACATAAGCCTCATCACTTCCCTATAAAATGAGTGACTGAAAGAGGCCACCAAATCCTTACAGATTGCTTTTGTATTCGCTGAGCTTAAGATGTTGTGTTCTGGACTAATTGAACCTCTCTCTTACTTATTTTCTTCCTTTCCCTTTTCTTTCTATCACTCTGAATAGATAGAATACCCTCTATAATCCCACTCTTTTAAATTCTTTTTTAACCATAAGTTAAGGCACTTAATAGATGCTCAAGAAGTATTTAGGATATGAGAAAAAATAGGCATCATCTATGTAATAAATGGTGAGTATTTTTATATTCTAGAGTCTGAAGAAACAATGTAAGGCATTGTCCATCCATAACAGTTACAACTTTCCTCAGAAAACAAACCCTTCTCCTACGCAGCAGTGCAAACACTCACTTATAATTGGGAGAGCTATGGTGCCATAAACATAATAACAATAGCATCTGTCACTTGTTGAGTGCTTTTTATATGGACAGTGTTTTAATTGGATTATTTCATTTAATCCCTACAGCAATTAGGAAGTAGATACTAAAGCTAGCTCCTCAGCTTGAAAATGAGGAAACAAGGTAGTTAAACAACTCACTTTAAGTCTCAAGTGTCACAGCTAGTAGATTCTAGATCTAAGCCAACAGTTGAATCTGTAGCATTTCTTTCTGGAACTTGTATTTCAACATTGTGGCAGAAATACATTTGCTTTCTACTGTGTGTCAAATATCTCTCTCTCTCTCTCTCTCTCTCTCTCTCTCTCT
Source organism: Sigmodon hispidus (assembly GCA_004025045.1). Taxonomy (NCBI): domain Eukaryota; kingdom Metazoa; phylum Chordata; class Mammalia; order Rodentia; family Cricetidae; genus Sigmodon; species Sigmodon hispidus. The sequence continues at coordinate 169,150 of PVIH01002619.1, read as the reverse complement.
CTCTCTCTCTCTCACTCTCTCTGTTGGGTAAGCTTTCTTAGTGGCCAGGTTGAGTAACTCATAACCCTTTTCTATCTGCCAAGATGGTTGCACCAGCCATTAGTTCCTGATCCAAGAATAGCCAGTATAGAGTCTGGCTGCATTCATCTGGAACCAGGGCTCTGTTTTCTATAGCCAATGTTGTTTAATAAAAATCATTCACATTCTTTTCTATCGTGTAATTATAATACTTTATTGTAGACAGAGAAAAGTAAAGATTAGAATCCACCCCAGGAAAGCATGCAGAAAAAAAAATTATTGCCAGTACAATGAACAAGTAGAGGACAGGATACAATAGCTGGCTGGCTCTGGAATTAGAATTGAAAAGAAGAAGAAGAAGAAGAAGAAGAAGAAGAAGAAGAAGAAGAAGAAGAAGAAGAAGAAGAAGAAGAAGAAGAAGAAAAGCAGACCTGGTAAAAGGCAGACTTGCAGTGGTGATCAGTAAGTGTAAACATCAACAAATGCTCCTGGAGCAAAAGCTGTATAAGTAAAATGAAACCCAGAACAGTGATAGAAAAAATCCTGCCATGTAAAAACTCAAGAGACTGGCCTTAATGTCTTGTTGCTTTGGTATCTATACTTTATGCCCACAATCTTACTCTTATATGTGTTAATTTCCTTTTATATTAAGATATACATTTAAAGATTTCAAAGATCATACAATCATTATTTTACATTTCTGTAAGCAGAACTAAAAATGGGTCTCACTATAACTAAAACCAAGGAATTAATGGGACCACAGTTTTTAGCACTTTCTCTGAAGAAATTTGTTTTTGCCATGATTTCTGCCATTTGAATTCAGTTCATGTAGCATATTAAGGTGTGGTGATATATTTTATATTTTAAAAAAATCAGCCTGGAATATCAGAGGACAGAATCACCCCCAGTCAAGCCATGAGGGTCAGAGAGTGGTGAGTCATGCCTTTAATCCCATCACTCAGGAGACAGAGATCTTTACTTCTGTGAGTTCAAGCTCTAAAAACCAAATAGTAGTTCACACCTTTAGTTCTAACTCTAGGATTATAATGCAGGGTAGAACTTGGAAGTGAAACAACTGGGCAAAGAAGATATTTAAGGCAGGCATAGGAAGACATTTTGGTTTTCTGTAGAAGAAACAAGCCAGGCTGAGAACTCTTGAAGATAGCTTTTACTCTGAGATATTGACAGGGTGAGAATTGACAGTTGTCTATTTCCTCTCTGTGATATTCCAGGTTGATTTTATTATTTATAAAATACTTTACCACATATCCCCTTTTCCAACACTGAGTCTTATCTTTCTCTCACTCATCAAGGCCCATGTGATAGCAATTGTCCATGCATACAATTCAGAGGACTCCCACTGTCTCAATGATATTCCACTTAGTTCTACTTAACAGAAGGATCACCCTGCTGCACTAGTGATATGACATCATATACTAGCACCCCTTGGGGTTTAGGAAGTTGACATCCTTGGGCATCTGTTATTGTCCTTATCATACCACTTATATTCTTTACATAAAACTCATATCAGTTGAGAAAATCTGAGTGAGTCATTTTAAAACCACAAATGACAGATTATTGTCTGATGATTGAGTAGAGCTTCTGTTAAAAATTAAAAGCAAAAGTCTTTACTTATGGGGTTGTGTTAACACCTAATGACTCAATGTTAGTCTCTTTCCTGGTTTACCTTTTCTTCCTCAATCTATTGTTATTTCATTGCTTTAAACCTGTATTGTGAAAACTCAGCTCACTCAAGACAAGTGCTATTATGCAAGACAGAAAGAAGTAGGCAGTAAACAAAGTAGGAACAGAGCAAACCCATGGACTCATAGAAGAGCTGCTTAAAGGAGATGTGATCTCTACAAGGGCTCACAAAAGATGAGGCAGCACTAAGGATAGTTCTAGTTCACGATGCTGATGCTGAGGCTATGAGTACTGAGGGGACCCAGGCCTAGAATTATACTTGTCACTTAACTTTTGTCTCTGATAAGTTATCTTGTTCGTTTATTTGTTTTGTTTTGTTTTTTTGTATCTGTGATTATTGGAGTATACTTCGTGGGTTGAACTTATGCCCATTAAATGAACAGAGTTAATGAATGGCTAGAAAAGTTTAACAAGAGAAAATGAGCAAATTATAATGGTAGACCCAAAGCAGATAGAAGAATAAACTAAAGCATAACCCACCCACCCCCGCCCCGGTCTCTCTCACACACACTGGAGCTCTAGATCTGCAAATAATATCCTGTATCCAAAAAAATCCATAAACATGGATATCTTATTAATCTTTTATGCCTCATCTATATAATGGGAATAATAGTATAGTTGAAGCAGTATTTCAACTATAAAATATATAGTATGAAAAATTAGAAATACATGATGAGTAAATAGGTAGGTAAATAACTAGATAAGGGGACAGAATGTTAAATCATAGTTGCCATTGATTTTGTGATACTATATGTTTATTTTGTCTATTATGTGATTAAAACCACCTTCTCATGTATCCCTTTACATAATTTAATTAAAGAAAACTAAAAGCAAATGTGGAAACTGAGAAATCTGAATACAAGATTAGTTAGTCATGGAAATCAAAGTGGATTTGCTAATATGGGTGAGGTATGCTTAAGGGGTAATGCATGCTAAGATATTTCTTAAAGACATTAACTCTCATTATCAAGGATTTTCTAGGTCTCACTGTTTTCTGTTAAGATTTATTGTTGTTGACATTCTTGCTGATGTCTGGTTTTATAAAAGGAATAACATCAAGCTCATAGGATTTTGACATAATTGAAAGATTATGAGTATAAAATGCATAGTGTAGCACATGACAAATGAATGATGACTTGACCACTACTAATAACATCATGGTAAGTACCAACAGAGGCCTTTTTCAGTGTTAAACATAATTTCAATCCTTAATTATCAATTGAATAACATTATCTTTACAAAAGTTCTGTGAAGAATGGATAATTATCACCATTTTTTTCTGGAGAATCTAGTAGGCAGAGTGGGTTAAGGGTGGAAAAGCTGATTTGTGGGCTAGGAACATGACTCAGTGGATAGAGTATATGCCTGACAGATGTGAGAGCCAGAATTTAGAGGCCCAAACCTATGTAAAAGCCAGGTGACCATGCCAGGTAATTGTCACCCTTGGGAGGTAGAGACAAGAGAATCTCAGAGCAGGCTAGCTGGGCTACCTAGACTCATGGTAGATGAGCCCTGGGTTTAACTAAGAAATAAAACCTCAGTAAATAAGGTAAGAAGCAGCAGAGGAACACACTAACTTTTTATTTCCTTGTGCATGAGCACAGACAAACCTTGCACAAACACTCAGCTCTCAGTTTAATTGACAAGTCCATATCTCACATTTTTAGTAGAATAAATTATTGCCATTAGTACTGTTGCTACTGTCAACATCATCAAACATGATGCTAGGTAGAAATTATAATCATATAGACTTTCACTGGTTGTTCTAGCTCTCTTTCTCTCTCTCTCTCTCTCTCTCTCTCTCTCTCTCTCTCTCTCACACACACACACACACACACACACACACACACACACACAAAGTACCTCAAAAGATAGTTATTATGACTTGCAAATTATTTATCACATGCTCAGGAAAAATTGGTTAATTGTCCAGAACCTCATGGCCCACAATTCTCAGAGTCAGCAGGCATTTTCAGGATTACCACTGGGGCTGCCATTGCATCAGAGCAACAGAGAGTGTTACTTTATTGGTCTCAGCAAATTTGTTTATTAGTTTTAGCGAAGAGCTGAATGTCAGCTCTGTTGGCCAGAGATTTGTCAATCTGGCTTCATGACTCTATTCCAATGAAACCTGAAATTATTTTTTTCTGAATAGTTATTCAGATTTCACTCAAACCACTTCAGTATTAAGTTGAAAATTCTATTAACTAATGTTAAAATTTATTTCTAGTATATAAATTTAAAGCAAAATCATGAGTGCTAGGTTAACGAACACTATTGAAGATAATCATGAGGCTATGTACTAAATTTTCTCACTTAGTTATAAAACAGCATCTATAAATGGCAACAGACAAATTTTGTTTGAGTACTGATAGAGTTGTTAGTGGTTCCTCTTCTTCCTGAGCCATCACAAAAGCACCTTCTGTTGTATAAACAGAAATTATGTCTATTTGCATGATAATTATGTTAAAATGTAAGTAGTGTGTTTAAGTACAGTATTTGTTAGAGTTTACCCAAAAATAGCAAAAATTGTGATGTCTACCAAACGTAACTGAATCCTGATGGGTCGTTTACCAGTTTTAGGCATGATATTTTCTTTCCCAAGCTTGGTATCTTAATTTATAAATTGAATAGCATCAGACAGATAAGATTGGTGACATAATTGGAAGATGATGGATATAAAATGCCTAATGTAGCATATGACACATGTTTGATGAACACGTGGCTACAACTTGTCTATGCAAATTAATTTCCAAACATTTTCTTTAGTTGCAATACTCAAAATTCTCGAGTATTAAATTAATTTTTGGTAATTATTATTTCTTTAAATGAGACTACTGTTCGCTGATATTCAAGCCAGAACCTAGCATGCTAGCCTTAAAAATTTCTCTCCATTAATCCCTTCAAGATAAAATATATCAGAAGTCTTGTTATTGTCTCTGACATGTAATTGAGTACATTTATATTGTCTCTTCATTAACATCACAATGCAAATATTAGCACCTCAGTAATGTTTTTCATGAAAAATAATTTGAAAACTACATTTTTTCTAATGACGTCTCTACTTCAGAATTGGTGTTTTAAAACCAAGTTCAAACACTATATGTTTACACATACATAGGAACTTAATTCTCTGATGGACAAATACTAGGCTTCAAAATTACTAGATAATTCTATCTGGATTATAACATCTAATTTATTTAATTGTATTTTGATAAGACATTCATTGGTTAAGCATTTGACCTTAAATCAAACAAGTATAGTGTGCCAGAATGTGGCAGTCATAATTTTACCTTTCAGTATCTACCTAAGTTGTCTCCAATTTCCATAATATGGACTCTGTCTACATAAGATTTTAAACGACTTCTGAATTTTATAATAGAAGAATGCACAGTCCTATATGCAAAAAAGGTAGTCACTCATCTTTGAGTTCAATCCATAATGTTGAACTTTAATTTAAAATGGAAAATTCAGCTAAGATAGACATAATATGTTTTACTTGTTTTTGCCTACTCTTCAATGTTACAGATTTACTGGATTGAGCTCATTTATATGTACAACTATTCATATTCAAACACAAGTAAACAATCACTTCTCGGCCTTTGACTAAGCATAGTATCAAATACAAGTAAACAACTATAGAGTTTTTGGTAGCACAATTTACGAACTCAGCACGGTTTGGTAACGGTAACTTCTCTCATGAGTTTCTCAGGAAATTAAGCGTGTAAGAGCTAAGTGGTAAGGAAATGAGAAATGATCAGTAACAAGAGAAGTGATGTGCTAATTGATGGATGAGGCTTTATTGCCTATACCACCTCCTAGTAATGGAAGAGTGAGGAGAACCCAAATTCCCCCACCATCTTCAAAGAAGTCTTTGTTGATTCAGTGACAATATACTCTTTATGATGGATAATATAGAACAGCAAAAGCCCTAAACTAGACTCACTGTGCTATTCAAGCTTCCAAGAGGGTCCAAAATTACACCTAATTTGGATCCTGAAAGTTGCTGGCAAAAACACAGATGGGCAGCCCAAAGACTTGCCCTAACTTTACTCTGAGGCTATAAATTCTAAAACTGGTGGGAAAAAGTGGAGAGAGAGTGTAAGGAGGAAGAGCAGGGTTGATGAAAGAAGTTCTCAAGGTAGGTGCCATGAAAAGGCTGGCAGTGCTTTCTCTCCTAGTCTCTTTCTGCCTTTGATCTGGCTCTTCTTGGTCTCTCTTCAGCATTTCCTTTCGAGTTCAATGGTTCCTTCTTAGAATGCTTAACAACACAACTTTCTTCAATACCACTAGTTTCTCACATTCTTCATTTGACTTTTCTTTACACCCTTAAAATACTCATTTTTCTTTTCTTAAATTGCACACTACTTGAATCTGCTGAAGAAAAATATATAAAATATATATAACCCTTGTGTTTAATTAGAAAATGACATCATCTATTTAAGTTACTTTTCCTTTTGTCCTTTGAAATTAAAGTCAAATGATGCTTCTTGTGCATCATCTCCCCCTTTTCATATATACATTTAATGTTTCCAACAAAATGCATAGTGACTGAATTGTCTGACTTTTTGTTTGCACTTAAATTCTTTTTTATGTTAAATGCATTACTTTCACTACCTGCCAATCCAAGAACAAAAACAGTGACTTTAGAAAAAATATTTGAGGCAGTGATCTTACGAGGGTAAATAATTACCTTCATTTGTGACTTTTCAAGAGTTAGTTTTATCTATGATTGCATGTGCGGGAGTTGTTCAACTGAATGGAATGCCTGCAGCAGTCAGAAATGGTGTTGTGTCTCCTGGAGGTAAAATTACAGACAGTTGTGAGACTCCTGCTTTGAATGACACTCTCATCCTCTGCAGAAACGAAATAAGCTCCTAACCACTGAGCGAGCATCTTCTCTAGACTTTCATCCCTGATTCTTAAAGTTCTTGAACTGATAAGTGGTACTACTCAATAATACGTTCTGAGTGAGTGAATTAATAATAATTGAGTACAATAATTTTTAGTAGATATATTGCAAAATTGTATTTCTTATATCATTCAAGACATGAAAAGTGGAAAGAAAAATTAGTCCAGTGCTATTAAGAAAACTAAAACATAAGAATGCTATTGTTGGGCTTGTGAGTTAGCGAAGTGGATGTGAGCATTTATTGCTAAATGTGAGGACCAAAATTCAGCACCCAAAACCCATCCATACTATCTTTTACAGATTCTCTTTAACAATCTCTCTCTCTCTCTCTCTCTCTCTCTCTCTCTCTCTCTGTCTCTGTCCTCACACATACACACACATACACTTAAAAATATTTCAGAGCAATATTAATCACAAAAAGTAAATCACAAAATTGCTCAAAATTACTAGTTTCCATAAACAATTTTATAATTTTTCCTATGGATTTTTAGAACTTAATATAAAAATATAATTTTAATTGTATATGCAAACACTTAAAAAGGGGACCATGGAAGAAACATCATTGTCATCCATGAAACTCTATTGGGTTAAGATAATATCATAAAAATTATTTGGACTGCATATATTTGTGCATATAGTGGCGCAAGCCTGTAAACCCAGCAGTCAGGAGGCAGAGACAGAAGACTGAGATTTCCAGGCAAGCCTGGGATACAAAATAAAACCTTGTTTCAAGCAAAATTATTTGAGAAATTTTGCCAAACTTTTTGTTTCCCAGACATGTGGAGATACCTTCAGAAGCACACATGCAAGACTGCTAGTAACAGAAAATGAGAGGAAATTGGAAAAATTTTCTAAATAAATTTTGAAAAAATGAATTTTAATTGAAGCTATTGGTGACTATTCTTATTAAATCACTAATAAGTCTGAAGCTAAAATAGATTTGATAATGAGAATCTAATTACATTTTGCCTCCACTTATTATTGTGGCCCAATTCTAAGTAAAGCAAATAAATTGCATGATTTATTTTTCAATGTATTATCAGATTAGGATCTAGAACAGAATGCCACTCATTTTAATAATGCCTACAGGTTTGAAAGTATTCATAAATTGAATGAATTAAATATAATGTTCACTTTTTTGTGTCATTTACTGGTTAACACACTAGAAGATAAGCCCTGGCTCTTACATATTTGCAAATGCCACAGGTATCTGAGTATGGCTAATCATTAATATAACTATTTATGAACAAGAGATTTTGCCCAACTATAATTCATATCCATGGAAGATATGAAAATGTTTTGAGCAAGAAGATAATGTAGAGAATGTGTGTAACAAAATTATTCAAAAATATTTGAGAGTTAAGAGAATCAGACTTGGTAATGATTCATATGTGGCATTAAGAGAACAAAGTTCAGGATGATTCCAAAGATATTAAAAGGATGAGATATGAGGGCTGAATGACTGTAAATGAATCCTGGATTTCATTTTAAACAAGCTTATCCTGGCTGACTATTCAGTATTGAAGTTAGAAATATCAGGCTGTTATTAAATATAAACACCAGCATACAAAGGAAAGGTAGATATTCATCAGAAAGTAATTACACACATAGAATGGCATTTAGTTCTATAAAATTGGAATAAAGGGTGCTTCTGTCATAAAAGTATAAACCTATTAGAACGACTTCCAATCACATATAATGATGGAAGAAATATATTTCCAACAACTTCCTGAAGGCTAAAATAAAATAGAACAATCACAGTGTAGAAAGATGTCTAGATGAAGATGTAGATGTAGCTCAGTGATAGAGCATGTACTGAGCCTTGAAGGAGGTCCTGGACTCAACATCATTTGGAACCAGAGGAAAGGTTAGAGGAAAGTGGGCAGAACATGAAAAGCAAATATATGTTGAAATGCACAAAACTGGTCAGATCTTTTATGAATCTTCATCAGATCTCTATTGAGTATACAATGACTTGTAGTCCCAAAATAAGAAGAGAAAATAAAGAAAACAAATTATTTTTTCTGGAGTAGTAATGACTGAAAAACAAATTCACACATTAGGTAAAACATAAGAATTTACCTATTTAAGAAGTTCAGTGAATTCCAATCTACACAAACTGAGAGAACACTATGCTTGGAAGTACAATAAACTTCTGAAAATGAAAAGTAAAGTAAAATAATGGAGGCAATAAAAAAATAATAAAACTTCTTCTATAAAGTATATAACTCTGAATATTCTCTATTCCAGGAATACAAGGTTGGTTTTCCATTGAAAAATAAGCCGAAGTGATTAGTGTAAATGACAGGCCTAAAATGATATTTTCAGAGACTTCTCTTGGAATGGGTTTGAAGGAAAATATCAGAGAGAAGAAGAAGGAAAATTTGAAGAAAATTGCTGTTTGTTTAAAAGTGCAGTGATGAATCTGTAATGGAATAGCAAGAGGGCCGAAACAGAAATGGGGGGAAGTAAACAAACTGAATGGCAAAGTTCAACTATCAGATGACGAACTGGATGTGGATGACTCAGTCACGATGACTGAGGGTCATGTTTAGTTGACTCAATACTGGTAAGATGAATAAGAATCACGGGCTAGGGCAGAAGATGAGAGAAGATGCTGAACTTAGAAAAGTTAGAATGTTTCCCCCGACTCAGATGTACTTTAATTAATGGTGGAAGATGCCCACAAATACTTACCATATGATTAAATATCTGAGAGTAAGGATGAGCAGAAGGCATGGTCAGATAATTGATATTAGTTATCTGTCAGATGTATTCTTTTGTAGACATGGAATTAACTACCAGCAATGACCCAGTGAGAAAAAAAAAAAAAAAAAAAAACCTTAACATGGAACTTAAATGACCAGTATGAATTAGTTAGCTGGGGGAAAGGTAAAACTGACCAATGTCAGTGCTACTTTGAAAAAAAAGGCATTCAGAGGTCTTGGGGAATGGCATTTTAACAACAAAATTGAATTTTCTTTTTGATAATTTGCCTACTTGCTACGCTCTATAGTGTATACAGACTGAAAATCAAACCCAAGCATAAAAGAGCATGACAGATAAGATTGTGGCTGGGTCTTGTCTCGACACAAGATTAAGAAAGGCAGCGGTAGCTGGATGGATGGTGGTGGCGCATATCTTTAATCTCAGCACTAAGGAGGCAGAGGCAGTCGGATCTCTGAGTCTGAGGCCACACTAGTCTATGGAGTGAATTCCAGAACAGCCAGGACTGTTTCACAGAGAAACCTTGTCTCAAAAAAAAAAAAAAGATGCTGTATTTTGATTGTGGTCTGAAGCTTTGAAGCTCCACTTGGCATCTCCTTCCTTGGAGGTCTCACCATTCAAACATAACAGTTTTGATAAAGTGTTGGTAAGGTGAGGTCTTGCTTGTCTCCACTAGGTCATCTTCATAAGAATCCAGTGGTTATAGGGTTTTGTGTTAGGGGTATTTTTTTAAATTTTTTAATAATGGTTTTTAGCTCTTAATGGAGAGGATGAATTCTTAGAACTGTACCACTAGTGAAAGGAAATCCTGTGAGAGGGTGTTTCTTTACAGAGCTGTATTCTACCATCCTTTTGGCTCTCTGCTGGAAAAGTAGAATCAAGTCTCAAATAATGCCTTTTAAATTGTATCCTCTAGTATTATAGATGTAGGACAGTAATGTATCATACCTCTGTGAGTGTAAAATAGCTTGTACCTGCTTTATGATACATAGTAGTGACCGCGCTTTATCAGAGCTGTTTTTTAATGATGTTGCTCAGAATGTTTTCTTTTCCAGACGATGATTGAGAAGCTAATTAAAAAAAAAATGGTACCAGGTACCACAAGAGTAACAGAACTGTGCTGTTTTCTAGGATTTTGTTTTCTTTCTTTCTTTTTTTTTTTTTTAATGGAGTGTGCTGGATGTCTCTACAATTTTTTTCAAATGACTGCAGAACCTGGAAAAGCTGTTGCTGCTATTAATACATAACATACTGCTATTATTGGTCTTTTTATATGAATATAAATATATATACATATATATAATTTGAATTTTTGGAAATTTTAGCTGTGCCGTCAACTTTGGAAAAAAGTATCATAGTTTACTGTGTTGACTTGGCATTGTACAGAAATTAACAGCCATATTGATCTAGAAATGTTGAACTTAATTTTTTTTCCATTTGTACAGGGGTAACACACTGTACTAAATATGTAAGGTCTTATCTACATGGGTTTGATTACAAAAACTAATAAAGTATTCTCTAAATAATGAAAAAAATTTTTTAAGAGAAGCCGTGATGAAAAGGGTTTAGGCGGAACATTGGAACCTGCTGAGCTTTTAGGATCGACGTTTCCAAGAGGTCTTCCAGAAGATTCTAAAATAGAGCTCTTTTTGCAGTGACTAGGAAAGTTACTTGGGCTCTGCTTTCATCTGTATTTGGAAAGAGAGAGAGGGAAGAGAGAGAGAGAGAGAGAGAGAGAGAGAGAGAGAGAGAGAGAGAGAGAGAGAGAGAGAGAATGGAAGATTCACTTTTCAATGCCAACAACGCAGCACACCTGAATACAGACCAACTTAAAGTTGCATTATTTACATAACACAAATTTCTGTGTCTAGGGGCTGCCTTCCTACCATGTAGAACCCATGTGCCTCACAGCAAACATCTCTGACTAGTCAGGATCTCAGGAGCGCATAAAGATTATGAATTGTTACAAACATAAGCCGGTGAAACAGCAGTGGATTACACTGCCTCAGCTTCCAGGTTTATCTGTCCCCCAGTCTCTCTCATTTGATTCCTGCACATTTTTTAAAGTGGTGAAAGAAGAAGACCTCTCTGGAGTGTGATGTTATATTTGTATATGGTGTAATTAAAACACCAGTGAAATAATGCCCCCCTCCAAAGAGCAGAAAATGCTCTTTCTATTCAAAAATGTGCAGATGTACTGGAGCTTTATACAGTCTGAGTCAATTTCAGTGGAAATAAAAACACTTAGGGTGTCATAGAAATAACATTTGCTAAGGGAAAGTTGAGCTGGCAGGCTGATCTAATTCTGATAAAAAAAATATTGGTTTGAATTTACAGGCTAAGATGGTTATAAACCACTCTGTGATCTTCCGTATATTGCCTAAGTGGTAGTTTTGGTTTTTTGTTTTTAAAAAAAAAAAAAAATTAAAGGAGACCCAGTCCTGTGACTAAATAAATAGCCTGAATCACTTAGCAGGCCTGAGCTGATGATGCATTAGCAGAAGAAGCCAAAAGTGTGGTGGTACACAAGGCTTGTATCCGTGCTGTGCACCCTCAAACATAACCTGGGAATTTAACGGGAGTCGTCCCACCATTCAACAGGAAATGCCAAGAAAGCCTGTTAGAATCACTCAATAACACCGAAGAGGAAGGCCACGCTTAAGGACTTAGGATTTTCAGGCTGCTGTTCCCAAGGTGCCAAAAGCTTATTGGCTCCATCTGAATCAAGCAAAACTGCCAACCTTCCTGTTGACGCTAGAACTGCTTCCAATCTGCTTCGTTATGAGTGTGCGATGCAATTTTGGAAGCATAAACTTCTCCTGGAGCAGACAAGCAATGGTCTAATCGTTTGTTTTTGTTACAAGAACTGAATATATAGAATAGCTACCCCACCCCACCCCCTGTCCCTCCTGACATCTTGTTCCACTTGACAGCTGACAAAAATCAGTTTTGTTCATTTTGGCAAATACAAAGAAAATAAAGGAAAATGCATTGTAAAAAAATGAGTTTCAACAGACTTGGACAGCTCCCCTGGAACCTTGGGGTTATGCTCAGAACAGGCTGGAGTTGAAAAGTCTTATGCTAATATTCTTCTGGAAGATATAGCACAGAATAGAATCTTATGCATGCTCCCATGTTCTCTGGGACACTGCAGATTTCCAGAAACTTTCTTGGAAAGTGATAAGGTTATGTTGTTGCTGCTTTTCTGGTAACATGTCAACCTGCAAAACATTTGTTTAAGAAAAGATTCTAAATTATTTCTGTTATAAATCTTAAAACTGATGAATGCATTCACTGGCATGAGAAATTATCTTATGAGCAGGGGGAAAATGAAGTAAGCAATACACACTCAATAAGGTTAGTTGCTATCCTAAAATTATCAAATATTTGTCATTTGTCCTATGGGTAACGATTGCCGTCACAACTAACAACACCACTTTATGAGGAAATACTTTTCCCTTGATCTTGGAGGAGCCACAGAATTCTTCTCCTTGAAAAGCCCAAGAATATCACTATTAACAAAAATTAGTAGGCAAAATGAGTTCAATGTTTGACCTTCAACCCAACATTGTCTGGTTCTGTCCTTAGGAGAAGACATTTTCATTGAATTATCTCTCAGTTCTTTTCCATCTAAATCTAGCTAAATCACAATGTATTAGAGTGGAAATAATTTATTCATTTCTTGAGTAATTCTAATGATTTCTAGGCTGTACAACCTGTTGAGTATTAAACCCATTGGGAATAAATTTCTGTTTTTAAATACTTAATTGAAATCAAAAGGAGAAATTTGATTTCTCTGTAAAGCAAAAAAGAAAAGAAAAGCAGTCATGTGATCTAGAGTGTGACATCACAAACAGATTTCTATCACGCTACTTTTAGATAAGAATCAAAAACATTAATGCACTTTAAGTGTTTTATCCTCATATATGTCTGTAAGTCTGAAAGCCATCAGACATCCCTATTATACTAAGGATGACAAAGCTTGAGATTCCTGATAATCTGGAAACACTGTGATAGAAAATCAAAAAAAACTTTGAGAGGGCTTCTGGCTCATGACTGTAATCCTACTATTGATGGTACAGAAGAAAAAAGAACACAAGATGGAATTCCAAGGCCTTACTGAAAAATTTAGCAAGACTGTATCCTAAAATAAACATGGATTAAAAGTCTGGAGGTGTAGTTCAAGTGGGAGCATACTTGCCCAGCATACAGAAAGCTGTAGTTTCAGTAGTCCTGGGTGGAGAAATGAGAGAGAGAGAGAGAGAGAGAGAGAGAGAGAGAGAGAGAGAGAGAAATAGTCTTTGCTACTATTGCAAATGGATCCCTTCCAGAGAAAGGACACCTCCATGCTCAAATCTGGAATCTCCTTTCCTCTTCATGAGTCCCAGTGTGCCTCCCACAGACCTACCCTACAAACCTAATCTCATGCTGGGTTGAGTAAGCATTTGACAAATGGTAGCTATTTTTATTACATGATCTCCATATATTTATGGAGCCAAAAATGAATGGAAAAAGAAAACTTCAGATACAAGCCATCTGTCTTTGACACTGTATTCTGTCCTTTAGCCTGCCTCCCTGCCCAGCCCTTCATTACACAGCTTACTATGGTCTGTGCATGAAGAAAACCATAATAAATGAGGATACAGCTAGACAGAAGCGGGGTAGTCCTGCTGATAGTATTTTACTGCCAGATCCAATGAAATCTCACGGGGGCCATGGAGGTTTGAAAGCTCCAATATCACCAAGGTCCATTCATATTTAAAATCCTCTAAACTATGTTTCTTTTGCCAACAAAACAGTCCTAACTCTCTTGCAATGGTTTCTCTTGATTTTTATCTTATTTACAAGCAACCAAAGTTTTTAAAGTATCCAATCTTTTCTAGATTATGTATTGATGTAAGTCAATCCCATGCTTTTCAATTTTTGGTTTGTGCTGGTGGGAATTTGGTTGTTTAATTAGATTGAAGTCAAAACTAGACCTACAGATGAACAAGAAGAGGAAAAATAAAGTCATGGGCTAAAATAAGATTAAACCTAAATTGGATTATGTCATGACAGAATTATGAATTAGGAAATTCATTCTTAAAACTATAAACAGGTTGGGCTGGAGCGATGGTTCAGAGGTTAAGAGCACCGGCTGCTCTTCCAGAGGTCCTGAGTTCAATTCCCAGCAACCATATGGTGGCTCACAACCATCTGTAATGAGATCTGGTACCCTTTTCTGGCCATCAGGCATGGAAATAGAACACTGTATACATAATAAATAAATAAATAAATAAATAAATAAATAAATAAATAAATAAATAAATCTTTAAAAAGAAAACTAAAAAACAGGTATGAGAGTTGATTACTTCTTGTGTGTCCAGTGTCTGGATTTTTGGCCTAAGTTCCAATGGAGTGAATAAAAGATGGTTTGGTTGTTGTTTTCTGGTTTTTTATTATTTAAAGTGAAAAATATTAAGTAACTATAATAACCACCCACTTCAGTATAACACTCTTAGGAAAACCATGATGTTCTCTTAACTTAATGGCTTCTCTATAAGTATGTATTACCAAATAAATCACTTTGTCCCTAGGAACTTTCAACATGCAATACTTCACTCTTTTTCAAAAAGCAGTTATACTTAGATGGCTCCAGAAACTTAATATGTTTCTCTTTATAAATAGTGATACATATGGAATCCCTTAATTCCAACTTTTATTTGTATATAACTTATATATAGTATGTGCATTTAAATATTATGAATTACTGTACTATATAAAATAATTAAATTACCTAAATCTGTAATAGAAAGTGTATGTTAATTTTTATCTGATTTTTATCTATTTTATATTGTTTTGTCCTCTACAACACCAATGTTATAGATTTAAAATTATGCTAATAATTTTGTATGTCTAACCAATACATGAAAAGTCTAATTAATCTTAAGTTTCTTTATAATGAATATAAGAAATAATGATGGTGGTGACATGTTGAAAAAAATAAAGAAGAGAAGGAGATTTTAAGTTTTATTCCAATAGATATAATGAGTAACTAATGAAATATATAATTGAATGTCATAGGAGAAGCACTATATGCTTAGCTCATGGGAAGGAAGTATCCCTATTTTTTTTTTTTTTTTTGACAAGGCTGGAAATAACTGGAGTGGATGTGCTGAAGAAGATCCCACTTCAAGGGTTCTTGAGCTCCATCAAATTCCTGTAGGTTCCAAGGAGCCACCATTATCTAGGGTGGAATCCTGGCTCTTTGTCCTTGAAGCCAGTCAAAATGAGGCTATCAGGTCCAAAGTAGAGCCCCTGTCGCCATGTCCTCCTTCAGAAATGTTGAACAAAGCACCTGCAACCAGGAAACTGGAAGAGGTTTCCTGTTATATTTAATATAGCTAATATTATATCTAATGCTATTCTATTAAGAATAATGAAAATATTTACTGAAACATATAAATATTAATTTCAAGTAACAAAAAAATCAAATTGGAATAAATGGAACAAAAATATGGCTTTGTCCTTCATGAAAGAAAGTCTTTGAAGACTCATAAAGGAGTTGCTAAGCAATCATTTCCTGAGTGTTAGGAATCCTGAGTTATTTAAGAGATTCTTCTAGAAATAGCTCCTTAATACTAACAATATCACTTATAGTGGTATTAACAGTAAATGTATAATAACTGTTCAGCCCATTACATCTATAATGGATGTCTTTATCCTTCATGTTTTATTTGAGAAACTTCACATCATGTTTGCCAGTGAAAAATAAATAAATAAATAGACAAACAAACAAACCTAAAGATCTTATAAGGGTTAAAAAAATGTTCCAGGTCTGTCTGACTCAGCAGCATCAGTAGCAGCAGAGTAAGACACTGAGCCCAGGTGGTAGGAAAGTCAACTCACATAGGTCACTGTATTGCTGTGTGGTTCTCTTTAGACACCTTCCAGTTTACCAGTTTCCCTAGATAATGATGGCCTTTGGAGATCTAGAGTCTGATGAAGCTCAACAGTCCTGTGAAAAGGTATCCCCAGCATATTTACTTCCATCTAGTCTACCTAGGCAAACATGGACATGTTCCTCCCAGGAGATAAGAAGATAGTGCTTATCTTATGGTAGTCAATAAATTTTGTTTTCTTTAATAAAGCTCTACAGTGCAAAATTTTATCTCCCATAGCAAAGCTCTACAGTGCAGAGTTTTGCTTTTCTCCTTTATAAACTCTACCACAGTTCCCAGCCATTGAGCTGTAGCTACCAGTGGTTGAATTAATAAATCATTGATGGATGTGAAGAAAACAGAATTTTTCCCTTTTTCCAACCACAAGCAAAGACCTTGGAGCCACATGGGCAAGTGCTAGCTGAAGGGATAAAAATTATTTAAGGAGTAAAATGTAATCTGCATACTCTTTTAAAACCCAACACATGAAAATACCATTATTTTTAGCTTCAATTTCATGATTCAGCCTACTCTGTGTAAATAATTTATAAGAGGCATAAGACAAATAGCAGCTTATGGGAAATGTAAGTGAATTT
The DNA here is from genome assembly GCA_004025045.1 of Sigmodon hispidus. Lineage (NCBI taxonomy): Eukaryota > Metazoa > Chordata > Mammalia > Rodentia > Cricetidae > Sigmodon > Sigmodon hispidus. The sequence continues at coordinate 152,273 of PVIH01002619.1, read as the reverse complement.
GAAGCTAAAATTAGAAGGACTGTTCTAGTGGACAGATGACAGAGGAACAAACAGGATAAAAAAAAAAACCAGATTAATACATGACAAAGAAATCATAGAACTGAAAACCCAATGGGTTGATGGGCCATTGATAAAGGAAGTATAGAAGTCAGATGCACAGGATGACCAGCATTTTATGCAGATACAAATAACGTAGAGATATAAATAAATGTAAATAGACATAAAAATTACCAAATATTTCTCTAGAGAGAAAGTGAAAAATAGGCATAAATCATACTTATATAAATCTTCCATTTTGTGGCTTTGAACTCTGAGCATTTCATCCAGCCTTTGTGTATCAAGGAAACTTCTGGTCTGTAGGTTCCTCTATTCTCAACAAAAAAAATCTATCATATAGTGCTTATATGCAAACAAATGAAAATGAGACCATGTGGGTACTACCATTTCTGAGTTGTGAAAGTAGAGGTTTAACCTCTGTTGCATGAATATAAAGCAACGGAAAGATTGGACAGGGTTAGGATTGGAGCTCTGGCTCATCCATCATTTAAGACTGGGTTTTCTTGAAGAGAACTCTAGACAGAAAAAACGGCATATTCTCCATTAAACTTTTATTTGCTCACACAGAACTCCTATTAAAATATACAATATTCTATTTTGTTTCTGCTCTGATAGTAAATACTATGTGACAGTATGCAAATATCTGAGTATTCAGGGCCTTACTCTTTGTAAGTCTGAGTATTTGTTTAAAAAAAAAATGGCCATAAGGTCATTTTTCTATAGATGCAATTAGACATTTGTAAATGCCTCTCTCACTGCTTGACAGTTAGAGATCATGAGGGAGAAAATGCTGCTTTTACAAGAAATATAGCAATGTCATCATTGTAACTATTTTTGTTGCATGGCCCCCAATGTCAGATGGGATCTTTGCAGTTAATCTAGTATGGGGATTAACAGCTACAGAAATAATGAATGACGATAAACAAACATAAACCAGTGTATTAATAGACATGTAAGACCTGAGAAAAAAGAAATTTAATAGTGCTGTTTTTAATGCTGACTGATGCTCGTGAGCTTCCCTGATTTCTATATCTTCTGTTCATTTCCTCCACAGAAAGAGAAACTGATGGCTGTTTAGAGAGACTGGGGTCCTATAACTCCACTCCACTTTTGAGCAAAACACTCAGTAACAATTTGTGAATCACCATTTTAAAATGCTTTAAAGTTTGACCCCCAAAGTAAACATGTGGTTAAAAAAATTAAAAATTAAACAAAAAACATTTAAATGACATTGGTTTTAAAAATTCATACAACATCAGGAAAATACCACTAAAAAGCATCACATTCCTTCCAAGGGCTCATTGCCTGAACACTGAAATAATAAAGGGATAGAGAACAATTAGAAACTGAAAACTAAAAACAATTTTACCTGTAATCCAGCACTTGGGAAGATGAGATAGGAAAATGACTTCAAATTCAATATTAGCCTCAGCTACAGGTTAAGATCCTATCTGGAAAACAAACAAACAAACAAAAGCCATAGTATCATTAGCAATATATATTAATAAGTAATATTTTATTTTAAGATGTCTGTCACATTTGTCGTTTCTATTTTACATTTTATTTGGGGGAGCCTTCAAGTATTAGAGATGTGTTCTTGAAACTGTGTTATGAATGTAGCATTCAGTGAGACATCTTTAGAAGACACTCCATTAATTACAGAGTCTGCTGCACTGCCAGGTTCTCAGAAGCAGGAAGAAGAAAAGCAAACATCCTTCAACTGAATCTAAAGAATCATATATGCAAAGATGAATATTTTATTCTCAGATAAAAGTAAAGAAATGATAAATGTTCCTCTTCTTCACTCAACTTGTTATTCAGCACAGGAGTACCCAAAAAGCACAGCATTGATCGTTCGCCTCCTCCCAGCCCCTTAACTCTCTACTTCTAGCCCTAGAGTATCATAGCTGTGGCCATAGTGCTTCTCACCTCTCAGCAGGTACTGAGATGCTCAGCAGAGCCCAGAAGAAATCTGGACATGGGAGTCTGAATTCATTCCTAGCAAGTTAAAGAAACAGCACTGAAACATAAAAACTGTATTCATAAAATTATGCCAGAACAGTAGAGTTTTTGGATCGCTTAATATTTCAAAATGTCTATTTATTCTTAGAAATCTTTCTTTCTCATTCTCTCTCTCTCTTTACCTATCAATCAATTAATTGGATGATTTTTCTAGATCAGGTCTTGTTTTATTGTACTTCCAGTGTCATTTAATTATTTTTTTTAGGAAAGCTTATGAGATTTGGAAGAGTAGCAGGTGTTTGGTGTTGATGCACCCTAGGCTTATTTTGCTGCTCAATAAAAAATAAAATGCATTAGTGTTTTTATTTTAAGGCATCACTATGCAAAGTTGGATAAGGATTTAAATTACTGTAATATTCTAAACAGGCATTCATATGCCTTTATCCTTCCAGCCAACGCATTAAAACTCTCTCAAGCCAACACTACATTCCTGAAGCCAGACAATGCTTTCTTCTGCTCGACAGATTTGTGAAGCAGAAATACCCTTCTGATTTTGTTCCAGAGTTGACTGACCTTGAAATGAGAACTGCTGTGTGTTAATTTCTCTTGTGCGTTTAGGACTTTCCATCCATCAAATAGGCACCCTAATGGTACTAAAATGGCTCACACGTTTCTGAGGTCCAAAGTGCGGCAGAATTCTTGGGTTTTCAAGAGGCAGGCAGGCAGGACATGCTGCTAACAACACCACTGATGCCAGTTCCCAGATGGAACTCTGGAGCTACACTGACTTCTCCTTTTCAAAATCTGTTCGCAAGTACTCTCAGGGCTGGTATGGGCTCTGGGGCTCACTGTTTTTCCTGGTCACCATGGAGCTGCTAGTTTCAATCTTAGCTACAAGAGCATCCCAGGAACTTGGAAAGAATAGTGAGTGCCAGAACCCTCTGGCTGTCTTTGGAGAAGCTGAAGAGTGAGTAGCAGGAAGCAGTAAACCAGAACCCATGGCTGCCAAAAAATGACCTAGATACTGTTTCTTGGCGGTATTGTTAGGGTTCTTTGCATCTCAGCAAATCAAGACAAATGGGGAGAAGAAGAAAAAGTTTTCTCATGGATCTATCAGGTATTAATTAAGTGAGTGGAACTGGCAGGATAACGGATGTATCTGCAACTGGCTAGGCAACTCTTCTGATCTTTAAAGACATTCTACATAAGAATGTCTACCGGGTAGAAATGCTGGATGAGTTTGCTTCAGGACTAAGAATACTCGTGCCCCAGTGGAGGGACCCTTAGTCAGTGGAGGCAGTTTTTCTCATGGCAACCCCTGCCAAATAAGGCTTCTCAAAGTTGACACAAGCACAGAAAACCAGATAATAATTTAGAGCTGAGTTTCAATGGTTTCTCTGTACTTCCTTCTACATGACATTAAAAGAAAAACGGTATGCTTCTTAATAGTATTTAAGTCTCCAAGCGTGTGAAACTCCACCATTATGTAATTTTTTTGTGGCTGAAACACATAATAGGAAAGGTGATACATGTGTTTTTACAGAAAATCACTATAATAGCATGATTGATTTAAACTCCCCCTGTGTTCGTAAATGGACATTACCCAGCCCTGAACTGTATTGTATGATCATAGTGAGATTAATGACAGAAAATTCTCTGGAATAATAGTTCATCATAAAGCTACAGGAGAAAGTGCCACAGAATTTTAACTTTGGAGATTCTGAGCCATGACACTTTGTAACCAGCATTCTCTTTTTTAGAAACTGCTAGATGTCATTGCCCATTGCCCAGTACCTCATTGCTCCTCATTCCCTCTCTCTCCAGCTCTCCAGAGCTGCTATTAGAACTGACTAATTCCTTTCTGTCTTTGGGAGCTTTGTTTCAGAACTGGAAGATAGCTTTCCCACCATTCGAAGTCCCTACTGTCACTGAGGTATGCTGGTCCAGGGATTTAAAAGCTTGATTATTTGTCGTTGTCGTCGTGGTTAAATACTCGATAAGCAGAAAAAGGTTTTGACATTCAAACTGGCCCATTCTGGAGTCCGTTAGAAAAAATACTCGCTGCAGGGTTTTTTGTTGTTGTTGTTGTCTGTTTGTTAGTTTTAATAAAACTCAAACAAAAACATTCTATATTTAATAATTTGAAACAGAATAATGGTTTCTTTCACTCAGAAAATTCTTATTCACTTTGTTAAATTACCAGGTGGAAATAGAAGCAGGGCTGAAGTGGATGGAGTTGGCAGGAAATGAGGGCTAGGATACTGTTAGATTCTTGGACACTCTTGTCCCTACTATGCCTCTGATGCCTCAATAAAACAGTTGGAAAGTGCTCTGGTGGAGAAATTCCTGAATTTGCTAAATTGCATATAGGATACATGAAGGTGCTCTTCAGCACATAGTACTGTGTGTAGGACTGCTGTGAATTCAAAGAAAATGTGATATGTCTTCTACAATAACTCTTCTTCTTCCTCCTCCTCCTCTTTCTTCCCCTTATCTTCATCCCCTTTTCTCTTGTTTAACCATCTCTCCATACCCTAGAAGGTCATCGTGAAAGAAGACACAGGTTGATGGAGTATGATGGGGAACCTACGTGGCTGGAGCTAATTGCGACATTTCAATTCTCATTTTGTCATCCAAGAACCAACATTCAAAAGGATGCCAGCAGGGCCAATGGCTTGCCCTCCTTTCTCATTAACACAACATGTAATAGCCTTCCGTAGAATGCTATTTGATATGTTTTAAAGAACTGAAAAATGTACTTAAATGTGTAATGAGAGAACAAGCTAATATATAGCTGCCAACTAGGACTAGAAAGACAGTGAAATTTATAATGAACATCCAGGCTCAAAACAGAACAAAAACAAAAGTAAAGCTTCCAACCACTAAAGTGTGTTTTCTAGGGGACCTAAAAACAATAGTTCTCCTAAACAGAGTAATGACATCATTGATTGTATTGTCACTCTGACATTGACTGCCATGCATTTATGAACCATCATATCTACTCTCCACAGACTCTGACCACTATGAGGTCTCAAAGACCTATTCATCATTTTACTCATCTCCTTCTGCAACTGAGTCACAGATCCCCCTTCAGATTTTAATCTAACATTTCAAGCTTATGCCTGACATACTACATATGAAGAGAAGACCTGGGTATGGGGATCAGTGTTCTATACGTCTTGCTCATCTTCTTTTTTAGATAGTCTAATAACATAAGGGAGTTGGGCACTGAATGTTGCCTGTGTGACCAGCCATATTTTTTTCCTTCTTGTGTTACATATATAAATTGCTTGTCCATGTTAAAAGCCAAGGAGAAAGTGTCTTTGATTTCATTTATGTTACACAATTGAAATGAGCTGACAAGCCCCCTTACCCCTCACCACAGTCTTCTTGCTTTCTTTGTGAAGACTACACTAAAATAAAAACACAAATGCAAAGAATTTTTGGTTTAGATGTTTTTGGCGTTTCTTTCAAGCCATCTTTTGATGTTTGCCTCTACAACTCGAACGTTGCAGCCCCCACAGCTTGAAGTATTTCCCTGACTGCTAGTGCCATTGCAAACATTCTCTTGGTATTAAAACAAATCAAAATCAGGAGGCATCTAATTGTGCTGGTTTTGATTTTGTTAATACAAAGTGAAAGATTAAAATGGAGCAGTAACAGCAAAAACATTTCTTAAAGCGACAGTCGCAGCAAGTCTTTCAAAGGCAAATGAGCTAAAAAAGCCCATGTCTTGAAAGTATTTCATTTTTAACTGTAGGGAAGTATAGTCATTACAGAGGTTGATTCATTACCTCTTTTTTTAAAAAAATGTTACTGTTTGGCAAAAAGCACTACTGAGAAGACTTTTAAATAAATCATAACTGTTTCCCTGGCATATTTATGAGTTCCTGTATTATTTTGTCACTCGTTGTGGCATTTGGGGAGTTCTGTGGTGGTCTGAGCACTTCCTCAAGACACCTTATCTTCTCTATTGATTTCTTTCTCTCTCTCCTGTCTGTTTTATTCTTGCCTACCACTCATCTTGGTTGTATTGTGACTCCCTGTTGACTGCTTCATTTTTAAATCCTCTACAGAACAATGGTCCTGGGTGCTTTCCCTCCAGAAACCTTACAAAGTCTTGTGCTGAACATTACGTGAGCCAAAAGCATCTTAAGAGTCACTCTAGAGCTGGATAGTACTTCTGTTCTGTGGAGTCATCATTGTCCTGGGCCACTTTTCATCTCTCGATAGGCAGTTGTTGGGGAATATAATATAAGGAGGTAGACCTGGCCCTCTTCAGTGCTCACCTACACTATTGAAAGCTGCTAGCAGAAATCATAACAAAGTCTACACCTTCAATGCCAAGTTCAATCCCAAACCTTTGGGGCTTCCCATCATATTCATTCTCCCGAGGGAAAGTGGCTGGCAAATAGACGTGGATACTCTCCACATCCATGAATTTTATGCATTGGTAGAAAAGCAAAGGGAGTAAACAGACCTCCATGTAGTTGTGTGCTTTCTTTCCCAATTCACTGAGAAAAATGCAAATGGTTCTTGGGAAGAGGAAGTCGATGCTTTAATGTGCACTGATCACCCACATTCTCTTCAAAGAATGTTTCAAACTCAAATTACAAAAAGTGACCTGAACATAGAAAACTGAACATTTGGGCTTGTTTCTGTAATTGACAACTATTACATATTCAATCATAATTTCATTTATTCAGCTAACAAGACATGCAATGCCTATTAGCTGGGATATGAAAGATAAACAGAAATCAACCAAAGAGGGGAGCAGAAAAGAGTTTTAAAAAAAGGAAATTTTTTAAACATAAAGAGAAACATGAGTGATTGTGTGACACATATAAATGAACTAATAGAAACTCATAATCATATAAAGAAGAAATAGTGGAATCAGAAGACAAGCACTGAATGGCTTTATGCTTTGAGCCAATGAACTTCAAGTTCGGTAGGAGACTAACTCCATGAAGGCTCTTGAGCAGGAAGGTGAACTCTACATCTCACACAGGAGTCCAGGAGCATAAAGAAAGAGGATGATGGTTGGGCCTGGGTTTTCAGGACCCCATAAAAGCCACTGCAGAAATCAAGGTAGGAAGTTATACTTGTCTGAACAGAGGATCCCCACACAGGGATCTGAAGGAAGAACAGGCAATTTAGAAAAGTAATAAGAGAGAATTGGAAGAATGTAAAATCTAATCCAATGCAAGAGGTAAGCTGGAAGTACTCGCCCACTTCAGACTTAGCAGACATGGTGCTGACCCCTTGCAGTGGGGTTGTAGCTCCACCTCCCCATGTGTTCACTACCCATCCTGCTTCCAAGGATCTTAATACTCTGAACACTTTCTACTCTTGATGTTACTACGTCCTCTTCCTCATAAATAACTTTTGTAAGCATACAAACCTGTTACAATATTACTTATTTTCTAAATAAATAAATAAAGTCACTTTAACTCCATTTTTCTCCTCTAAGCACTCAGTATATTGCTGTAATCATGCTATCAATAATTTGTTAAATCAGAATTATAAGGACGTAAATGAAGTGTGTCTAGAAAATGTTCTTTTGTACTCTATATCCTTCGTAGCCTCAATTGTCAATCTGACACAGCCTAGAATCATTTGAGAGGAAAAGCTGTAACTGAGGAATATTCTAGATCAGATTGGCCCATGGGTGGGTCTATAGGTGATTGCCTCAAATATTAGTTGATGTAGAAGGAACCAGTTCACTGTGGGTAGCACCATTCCTTGGGTAGATAATCCAAAACCATACAAACAAAAGCTAGCTAACACACTCAGGATATTACTGGTCCCATTCCTGAAAAAACTTAGGGAATACTGAGGAGCAGAAGACAGTGAGATCATAAGAGCCAGAGGCTGAGGAGAAGCAGAGTTAGACCATGTCTTCTAGAACCACTAAGCTCCTGGACACACCATACCTGTGTTTGACCTCACAACCTGCAAAAGATCAAGCCAGTCAGTATTCTAGCTAAAAAGATATTAATAGTTGATGGCTTCTGGGGTAGAAAGAGTCAGTTTTCCTTAAGGTCAACCATTCTCCAGTGCATGGCTTTACAGCTGGGATTTTGTGTGAGACACAAATTGGGTTTGGTGGGTTATAGAAATGAACCAAGTGAAAACAGAAGCCATGAAGTTAGAAGGAGGTGGGAAAGAGAGCAGGCAATGAGTGATCTTGGAAGACTTGGGAAAAGAAATTGGGATTAATTTTCAAAATACATTGTGTGTATATATGATATCCTCAAAAATGAGCAAAGATATTATAGCTTTAAGAGTAAAAAGCAGCATAACAAACAAACAACTACTTACAAAGAACACAAGATAAAACATCAAACCCAAAAGGAAAACTAAATTTGATGCAAGGAGGCCATCCAGAAGTTAGCCCTCAGGCACCATTCCTCCATGGGTTCTGCTTTTCCCCCCAGACTCCCTCAAAGGTGGGCTGAGAGCAGAACACGTAAGTCAAATGGACCCTTTCCTCTCCTAAGTTGATATTGGTTAGGGCAGATCTTTTTACAATTATCATTTTTATCTTTTGAAATAATAATTACATCATTTTCTCCCTTTCCTTCATAGTGTTTTATCCTAACAACAGGATCAAACGAGAACTTGAATCAAAATCAATTTTGTTTTCTTCGTTATAAATGATTTTGTGTGCAAACTTGTGTGCATGTGGTGTGCATTTGCATGTGGAGGACAGACCTTAGCCATTATTCCTCACACACTGTCCACTTTGGTGGCCATCAAGTTCTAGGAATCCTTTTGGCTCTACATCCCCAGTGCTAGGATTTAAAGCATGCATTGCCACATTGAGTAAGTTAGTTAACTGGTTAGGCTGTTTGTTTGTTTGGAAACAGAGCCTCTATCTCTCTGTGTATCTATCCCTGTTTGACCTAGAACTCATTATGTAGACCAGGCTCACCTTAAACTCAGAGGTACACCTGTCTTATCCTCCTGAGTCCTAGAACTATACGTGTGAACAATCATGCCTGGTTTGTGAGCTTTTTATTTAAACACGGATTCTGTACATAGAACGTAAGGCTTCATGTTTGTAAGACAAGCACTTAGCCAATCAAACTATCACCTAGGCCTCCCTTGGCAATTTTTGTATTATACTTAATCTTTCTAAATCAATCACTGAGAATGATAGCAGATTTCATGATACTTTTATAAATAAGTTTCAATTTTTCAGTGATTTTATTTTGTTTCACTCCAATTTCTTTTGGTTATCTATTAAACTATTAAGAAATTTTATGACCATCACTTTGATGATGTTATTTGTTTTCAAGACAAAATTTTGCAGACTGTTAACAAAAATTGTCAATTTTCAGTTAAATGTAAATAGGACATTGACAAATTTAATAACTGTCAGTTCCATTTCATGCTAATTATTTCTATATATTCTATTGATTTTAAATTAGACAAAATTCTATATTTATACTTATTGTCAGCTTGAAGTACAAGAAAAATAACATGAAATTATTGTCAAGTATTACAAATTCACTACCCCTCGTGTCTTAACTTATGTAGACTGTGGGAAGTTTTGCCCTCAGAATTCCAATGAATCAATGCTTTATCGAATTTCTAAAAAGGGTTGTTTTTCCCTTGTTTGGTGACTGTAAATGTAAAATGCATTTAGTACATAAAAGAAACAAGATAACTATAGAAGTTTCCAGCAATCGAGACATTCAACATCATGTGTTCTCTCTTATGATTATAAACTATTACTAACAGTTGAACACAGAACACACCTGTGGACAGATATATAGGATCATGGTGTATAACACTCTTGTGTTATATTAATTCCTTGTTCATGGCCACAACAAAACATATGACAAATGCAGTTTAAGAACCGAAGGCTTTATTTTAGCTCACAGTTCTAGGGAATGTGGCAATGAATATTTATGTTCAGCCCTTTTCTGTCTTCTCATTCAGTTTGGGACCCTACCCATGGAATAGTGCCACCAATATTTAAAGTAGTTCTTCTGAACTCATTTAACCTAATCTAGACAACCTCATACACTGGTCACTGACTTATTTCCATGGTGATTCTAAGTGTCATCAAGTTAAAAACCCAGATTGAGCATCATGTGCTCTGTAAAGCACTAAATGTCCCAGATGTGTTACTCTCACAGTATTTTTCATGTTTGAGGCATTTTTCAAGTGGTACATACTGACTATTTAATCCCCTAAACAACAATATGGGTTAGATACAATTGTCAAACAATATTTTCATAACAAAATTTAGCCTTAGACTGTTAACATTATGAGTTTGTGATTTCTGACACCTATGATGTCGATTCAGTGCCTTTCCCCTGGTTACATTATACGACAAAAAGTAAAACATGTAAACTAGTCATAGGGTTCACTCTTCTAAGACAAGGTCCCCCATTCTCTCTTCTCACTGCTCTGTTGTGTCCACTCAAGTTCCTCTGTCTTCCTTCTCTGTTGATTTCCATTAGCTTCTCTCCAAATGCTCCATGACTGTTAAATACAAAAGCTTTCCATCTTCTGACATTTCTCTAGTATGAAACTTCAAATGTCTCTTGAGCAAAGAGCATATCTCCCTATCATCTATCCGTCTGTCTATCTCTCACCTATCCATCTCCCTATCTATCATTGATCTATCTCTTTGTCTCTGCCCCTCTCCTTCCCTGCCTCTCTCTTTCTATCATTGTAGTTCTCAAATCCAACCTCTCTCAAAGCAAGGGAAAACTTGGATTAAGCTCATTCTGTATAAAACAAATTATATTAAATGCTTGTTTATTAATATACTTTAAAGCTTTGTAACTGGAGATGGAATTTCTGTTTGAGAAATAAACCTAGAACAGTAAGGGCTTAGTTACTTATCATTCATCATAGGCTTTTTCCTGTAATTAAATGTCTGGTAAGGACTGTTCATCCAACTGGTTGAAAGTAGAATGATACCTTTAACGAGACATTTATTGTCAAACTCTAAAGGTATGCTACTGTGTACATTAATATTATCATCTTATCATTCATCTTTCATAAAATGTATACCTCATCTAGAAAAATAAATGTCACATATTTCTTTCACTTAAATCTAGAAGGAATACATACCTACACCCTTTAATTAAATTTCTTCTTCCTAATACTTACCTTTTGGCAAGACATGACGAGCACCCTCCCAAAATCTGTCCCAGAACACAAAGACTGGATTTATTAAAAGCCAAAGTAAACAGGTGTGTCTATCATGTTGTATTTTTTAAAAATACCATCCTATCTGCTTATGGGATTTCTACACCAATGCTTAATCCTTATATCCACACTGATTTATATGTTCTGGTTTCCCCTTCCATCAAGAGGCATAGGTACACAAGATAAATGGCTTCATATGACTTTGAAAAAATATCCCTCTTACACATCACCTTCATGGGCCTCTCATGAAAGCAATTCCTGTTAAACAGGTCTATGGTACCCTATGAGCTTTGACTACTCATCCTCCAAGTGGAATCATTATTGAAATTCAAAACAAAACTCTGGTCTCTCATGTTCTAACCTCAAGAGTGATGAATGCTTATGTTGTCTTTTTGTTCATTTAAAAAGAAAATAGAATATTACAGTAGCCTGATGTGAGATTGACACAATTTCTCATTTTCTCACTCATCAAAATGAAAATGATAGTATTGAAAGAAAGCTGGGGGCTAAGAAAACTACTCTGCCAGAATCTACCTCATCTGATATGGCGCACAGAAGCTCTCAATGATCCTGCATGTCCTATGGAGATTAGCTATGGGGTGAGAGAGCTGGATAGGAGCTCCCCATGACATCCAATGCCAAGTATTCTATTGCTGAAGGGGGCAGAATAAAAAAAATCCAGATTGAGAGCAAAAGGAAGTCATTAACACACGTTGCAGATCAGCTCATAGGCAGAAGTTGTAGAACTTTGCTCATGTCAATAGAAGTCTTTTCCCATGAGCAATGGGCGAGTAAGAACAACCAGCACTCAAAGAACAAGTCAGAAGGGACTATAGGGAACAGGAGGGCATAGAGCACCTTGCCAGAGCTCTGTGCTTTTGGGCAGAAACAAGAAGATGAAGTCAGAGTCTTTGAAAGCTACTTCTTTTCAAAGACCGCATTAACCTTGAAGAGACCAAAGGAAACCAGGAGTGATTTAAATTATCTCAAATTAAAGTTGAAGGACAGTGACATTATATTTTTACCCAACAAAGCTCTAACTATAATTTTAAAGCTTCACATAACTCTTAGTGAGATTTTTGGCCTCAGTAACCAGCAGGTAATTTTTGCCAAATGTATGTGGTTTAGATTTTTAAAGAGTTGGTTTCAGGTTCTGGGTATTTTTATCATTTCTTCCTCCCTTCCAGACTTACTTCATTCAAATGCCTGCTCAGAGACCATCTCATCAAAGAAACCATTGTCTAAGAAGGCCACATCTCTATCACCCTTGCTTTAGCCTTGTCCTGAGCATGTACCTCAGTATTCCATAATGTTTGCCTCTTCCCCACTAAGGTATGAGCTCCATGAAGACAGGAATTTGATTATTTGGGTTATAATTATTCCCATGTTACAGAGTTGATATTTAACGTCTCTTGAAGAAATAACTAAGTCTAGTATAGGTGCTCTTCTGGACCCTTAATGACTTTTTAAGTTAAATACTGTCCCTGATATTAATATCCATCTTTCAGAATGAAAAACAAGAGCTAGCATATCCCAAAGGTATCACATGAACTATAAATCTAAAAGCAAATGGTAATGTCCTTATTGTTGTCTTGGAAATGCTAGACTCAGAAATTCAAGTAATATCAACAGAATTCAACAGTGTCTATGCCCAATGTCTGCTGTTTGAATTAGTAATAATGATGAAGGTCCTTTCAGACTACATTCGCTCATTGCTTGTAAGATTCTGAATGATGCAAAGTCTACCTATTTCTTGGAGTTCACTTAATCTCATTCGTTTTGATACCCAGGGTACAGGAACACTGATTTTCTGGCTCCTGGGAATTAATTTTAGGTACATATCTATGCAAAGGCCATTATAGTCTTCCTTTGAGCTTGAAAAGCTTCCAAAAGATCTTCACAAAGTTGTCCCCTGTGGTCATTAGGGTTTGGTTCCAATGTGTATCTTATGAAATGCCTTTTCTGACTACTTCTGCTCATACCCTTGTCTACCCATACCCTTGCCATTAGAAATCCAAATGAAAGAGCACAAAGTACTGTATGAAAGAAGCGTAAATCTAGAGATGGCTTAGATTAAAAATTATATTCCAAGTGACGCCCCAACAATAATAGAATCATGTTGGTAAACAGCAAAGAAGATGGCTTATGGGAAGAAGGGCTGAAAAAAAACAAGTCTGTCAAAAGAACTTGGTCATAGTTTTACTTCACTATTTGTTTGTTTGTTTGCTTATTTGATGATGATATCTCTTATATCCCATCCTGTCCTCAAGTTAGCTATTAGATAAGACTGGGCTTAAATCCTAGTCTTCCTGCCTCCACCTTCCAAATACTAGGAAAACAGGTGTTGTACCACTATGCCTCCTTAAATGCTCATTCATTATATTTGAGAAAATCAGTGCATGTTCAAAATCTGAAATTAATCTTCTATAACATAGAGGGGACAATGTGAAAATACATATGATAAACTAGAATAAATCATCATTTGTTTGTATAAATCAAAGCAAAGACCACAAAAGCATCATAAGGCTAAAAAATATTTTAGTAGTTGCTATTAGACTAAGATATCCACAGATATGAATTATGAATATTGAAAATTTTAAAAATAAGCATTTGTTTGAGTGTACTAGAAAGTTAGCATTAGTAAAGAATGGAATGTTAATGACCAGAGTTAGAGTGTGGAGAATAGGAAGTAGAAGTGAAAAAAATGGACTTATTTACCGGCTTTTTACTTAGCTTTCAAATATAGCTATAGTTTCTGTATAGTACAACAAATCTTAGTGAATGTCTGATTATGTAAATTTTCATAATTAAGCAATAAAAAAGTAACATTCAGAGAATAAAAGCAAACAATCTTACATAGACTAACATCTAACTGATCAATTTGTAACATCTTTTGGTTTTTTTTCATAATGCACCTTCTTGTCATTTCAAATACATTTTTGGTCACCCTCAAGTTAAAAGTGTTCTGCTGTAGATATTGGTTTTATACTTCTCTTTCTACTCAAATAATGTAGGAGCTAAGCCTTTCATCTTATAATTAAATTTTAGTGCAGGAGCTATGGATGTAGCTCTGTAGTAGAGTGCTTGCTTCAATTACATAGGTCCCAAGAGCAAAGAGCATACACTGTACATGCAGATGAAACTGTCATCTAACTGTGGATCTAATATGACTAAGTTCCTCAAGCTCCAGATATTGGGATTTTTTTCACTACCATGGACTGTCACTTGGAATTGTGAACCAAAACAACCTCTTCCTCCCTCACACTGTTCTTCCCAGGGCACTTTATCATAGACTCAAGAAAAGAAATTAAGGCACTGTCCCTCTGAGGGTGAAACTGAAAGGGAGTAGGGGTAACTAAGCAAGAAAATCATAAACCATCATCTACATTTAGGCACCATAGCGACCACCTGAATTTGGTGACAGAAGAAAGTGACATTTTCCCACCACTAATATAAAGGTATTCATGTACAGTGATCTCTGTCCACCCTGTTCTTTCCTTCTGAAAGCAATGTTGGAAGTGAAAGATAACTGTCATTATTATCAGATGATTTGGTACTGGGATCACAAAATGTCAGAGAAAATTTAGGATTGGGTCACATTTTTGGGATGCCTGTTATCCCCAGAATCCTGGAAAGTAGTTAATGTATTTCATAGTTTCAGTTAAATGAATAGATGCTTTAATAAACCTCTTATATACTTCATAGTAGACTATGCATGATCCTTAAAATCAAATTATATTGAATTCAATATGATATTATCTAAATTGGGAGTTAAAATTATATGTTTAGTTAGATTCCTTTGTTATATATTAAATGGAAGTTCCCTCAAATATTCATTTGGTCAGCAATATGAATGATACCAATAATTATTTTTCTGGGAAGGCATTCTATTATAGAACATTCAAGAAGTTAGTTAAAACATTTAGAGATGATGGTCTGTATTTTTGTAAAAATCTCTGGATAAAATTCTATGAAAGTAACTTTAAAAAGACATTATATTTGCAATAATCAAACTTGAGTTCTCCATAAAGAATAATTTAGTTCCATGAAGGTTGTGGTTTTTTGATCACTTTCAAGTAGAATCTTTTATTTAAACTAAAAATCAATCAAACTCATCATAAATATTGAGATTGATTTTTTGAGACTATTGAATTGGATAACAATCCTACCACAGTTTGTGAAGAGTTTAAATATATTTTGCATTTCAATGCATAAACTATGCATTATATGTATATGTCCAACTAAAATAAAATAAATGTGGAAAGGTAACTGGAAGCGAGTTTTCTAATGTATAGTGAATTATACACTTAAATATAAATTTAGAAAAGTCCCAAAAGCATCAATATTATGGACATCAATTAGAAATGAAGATGGCTCAGATAGAGAAGAGTGAGCGAACACTTCAGTTTAGAATTCAGGTTGATTTGCTCAGCATCCTGTCAAGTGTGAAATAATCAAGAGCTGGAGATTAGCAGAAGAGCTTGTGTTTTGTATACACAGATGTAATTAGGAGACCTTGGCTGTGTCTGTTTTTATGCTTGGCAAAATATGCTTATGAAGTCATGTTAACAAAATCTTGCAGGTGAGACTCCATAGCCAAGAATTTGTTTCTTCAATGTGCTGAGACCCAAATGCATCCTCTTCTTGGAAGGTGTGCTTGTCAGTGTTTGTGGAGAAAGCCCAACAAGAAATTATATTCCACTAAATGGTTCTATAATTGGTCTTCTGTAGCATTTGTTAAGACAATTTATATGTAGATGATGCCAAAGCTGATGAAAATGGAAGAAAAAAAAAACCGTCACTCATCTGGATAGTTAGTGCTGTGAGACAGGAAATCAGGTCTGCAGTACTGAAAACTATGAGTCTACTCTAGTTCTAAAGGCAATACCTGTGTATCATTTTTGTTTTTAGTAATGTTTCTTTTTTCTGAACATACTTAGATCAAATGTCTTTCTCAAGAAGTTACTATGCTATGTCTAATAACTCCATGCTCTCTCTTATCTGTCATATACTGACAAGTTGCCAAGGCGCAAGCCATCCAACAATAGAAATCTAGGTCTTAGCCCTCCCATATAACAAAAGGAGAGACAGTGTATATCAAAGCCAGCAAATGGACCTGGCCCAACTGTGAAAAGCTAATAGAGAGAAGAAAGGAGTTCTATTATCTTGAAGAGGTATCTAAAGTCATTTGAGTTGTTTTCAGAGCCTAATTTCCTATATAGAAATTCAGAAATAAGGATATCTTTTGAATTCTAAATTCAAAAGCTCACCAAGTATGCTTCTAATCAAAATTTTGAAATCTCTTTTCAAGGCAACACACATGCCTGCTTCCCTTAACTAAAACATCATTTTCTTCTTCTTTTTCAAATAAGATTCATAAGTCATTTCAGAATGAGAAAGTCACATTGTAAAAGACAAAGTTCTACCTGGTCATTCACATCCACTTAACTGGTGATGGCCAACAAAAGGTGCATACACATCCTGTCAAATAAACCTAACACCCAGGTGATTTGTGTGGGATCTAAACTAGGTCCCACACACCAACCGGAGTGCTGACCTGCATTCAGTAGGACCTCAGGATTCAATTCAAAAGAAGCATTCAGTTTAAGCCATAGCTATTATTCATATATTTGCATAATGTTTATCTCTCAAAATGTTAGCTCTTTTTAACACGCTCATCTGTGTAGGTTTATGTTTTGTCTCATCAATTACAAAACTTTAAAAATGTTTTATCATACTTTATACTTCAGCACACTTCAAAGGAAATAGTAGAAACTTAGGGTCCCCAAGTTTTAAACATCAAACTTCTGAGTTTTAAAAAGCATGAAATAAGAAGGTGTTCAGTTATATGCTCAACAATATGTCAGTCCAATGTAGGGTATAGATGTCACCCAAAAATAGGTAAATGAATACCTAGGAAACACTGTCATTTTTTTTCTTTCTTTATACTCTTGTGACTTGTAGAAAACATGGTTCATGGTGAGCCTGGCATACACATGACATTATCCAGGCCTATAGAGTTTAGATTCCTAAGACAGCATGCTAGTTAACTTTAAGATTAAATACTGAGCCATATTGGCAAATAACAAAAAGTCCTATGGCAACTTACATTTTATTTTTAAAAAATGCAAGATGAGAAGGTGACTCAGAGAATGAAGTTGTTGCTGTGAAAACATTAGGACTTCATTTCAGTTCAGATTTATGTATCCCACTGAAAAGCTGTGTGCAATAGCACAAGCCTGGAACATCCATACTAGGTAGGGAAGAATGCCCAAAAATCTCTACAACAAGCTCCAGGTTCAGGGACAGCCTTTCCCAAAAGAAAGATTAAAAGTCATAGAGGAAAACAGCCTGTCACCAGCTTCTGGCCTCCACATATCTCTATATAAGCATGAGTATTCATGCATACATACACATATACACACCACACACACACACATCACATACACAAACACACACACATACCACACACATGCACTGCACATACCACACACAACACACATACTACTCAAAAAACACAAATGCACACACACACACTTTTTTAATTTGTTAACTTAAGTCTTTCAAGTAGCAACCACTAATAACTATTAACTGGAATTAATTAAATTATAAACAGCAGCTAAATCCTGTCTCATCAGAATAGAAGCTACTTTAAAAAAAAAAGCCACCAGACCCACATCTCAAAGTTTGAACATTTCTCTAGAAAAACTTCAGGGGATGTTGCTTTTCACAAGGGCAAACTGGGAGAAAGTCCTGAGAGAACAGTGAGGAATAAAGCTAAATATTTATTAATCATGTATTCCTCCTATACTTCCTTTGTTTTGAGTAAACCAGCTAATCCCTGTCATAATGGCTACCTCTAAACCTGGTGGGTCAGATGTCTGCATTGAAATTTATAACAATGCCAAAACTGCAGTTGTGAAGTAGTAATGAAAAAAATTTATAATAGGGGGTTCACCACTATGTAGGGAACTATAATAACGGGTCAAAGCACTGGGAAAATTGAACACCAGTGGGTTAGAAAATATTTCTCCTTATTCAAGGTCAATTCAGGCTTAAGAATATGTCTTGTGTCTAGACTCCTTATCTTAAATAACTTTGTTAAGCTTAAGCTACTTAGATAAACTGAGTCATCTAAAGGTTTTTATTTTTAATACTAAAAAGAGTTTCAATTCAATATCATTATTTTTAGGGCTACACCTGACAAAAATATATTGTAAAGTCCTAGTCTTATGAAGGCTACTAACATATCAAAGGCTGTTAGGAAACACAACTAGTCAGTCATCCTTAAATAATCAAAGTTGTTTAATTGTAGCCATGCTAAGTACTGATGCAATTAATTAAAGGGATGAGCTTTATTTAGTCCTGTGTATATGCTTTTAGGGTTCCGAGGTCTCTGAAGAAGATTACGAGGTATCAGGATGTCTCCATCTGGATTGTGGCTGTGCTGACCTGGGCAAGATGCTCTAGTCCCATACCTGATGCCAGGACCCCACCCAGAGAGTGGACAAGGAGTCGGACATCAGAGAATTGATTCTACCCTTTTGCCTAGACAAAGTAAGGTCAGTCTTCTCCTTTATGTCCCTCTGCCATGGAAGAATTCCCACTTCATGTGCCTGGCAGCTGAAGATTGACACTGTTCTAATACTTCTGACTTCAATGATGTGGAGACCTGCTTATGGCTAACTGGGTATAGACTGATCTCTGTCATTTTTTTGTAGATTCAGAAGCTGCTTGGTCTGTACTCAGATATAATTTATCCTTCTCAGATTTCTGCAAGTCTTGATGGCTAGACTAGCTATAACTAAGTCAGTTTGACAGCATCAGACAACCAGATTCTTCTGCAAGGCAATATATATGCCCTTTTATAATTTGTATAAGCTTCAGAGAACCAAGAAAGTTATAAAATTTGGATCCACTTCACAGAGGTCAAAGGGACTCCGGATAAATACTAAGTTTTCCCTATCTATCTATTCCAGAGGACTCTCTCTCCTGGTCTTGGGACTACTGTCCTTCCCAATTGCTGAGCCCAAAGGCCTAAATGCTGCAAAGACATACATATAATTTAATTTCTGTTCCTAGTTTTAACTTGTCTCAACAGATTCCCATTTGGCTGATATATATAACCTGCTCCAAAGGACTATGAGCTCTGGACTTGCTGAAAGCTGATATGCACCAGTCAAGCCAATGTGATTTGTTTCCTGTCTCTACAACAGAGTCAGATAACTACATGCTTCTGACAAATGTTCCATTGCCCAGTGTTTTGCTAGCTCTTCAGTCTTATTGGGCCCTTACAACAATGCCTCAGTGTCAATTTGAAGCAGTTACATAAGAGATTATATTGTCCTCTATTTCCTGCCCATATAAGGTTGAAATGCTGAGTTGAAAAAAATCTTTCTAGAATGGGAGACAAAATGACTACCTATAATGTCCTTTACACTGCAAGAAAAATAGACTCTTGACCTTATGAAATCACCAACCAAGATGTAGAACAACATTATCTTCTACAGGGAAGACATCTAGCCCACCAAATCAGACACTGCTACCTATGATTTCGTGTCCCCAAGTTACTAGAAGAGAAGAGAGTGGAAAAGAAGAACCAACACCATCCTGAGAACAGACCTCCATACGGGGGTAGGAGGGGGTGGGGGGCACCTGAACTCAAGCTACAAAAATGTGCTGTGACAGCAGAATTTAAAGCAAACATCCCAGACACAGTCAAACAGCTAGTAAACATGGTAGTAAAATTTAACAAGAGCCAGCTGTCTGTGCAGACATCCTATATCTTGCCATAAATCCTTCCAGCGTTCTATAACCATTAGCAATTTCATGCCTATAACTGGACCAATAATTTTAAAAGATTACCTCATTCTATGTCCCCTTACCCAATTCTAAAACACTAAGACATACAGCTCTCTGCTTGTGTTTTTTCCTATGTAAATCCTTTGTAATAAAGGCTTGAGGCTTCCTCCTCCACTTGTTGTAACTGGAGTGCTAGAAGAAGCCCTTGCCTGGTCTAGAATAAAGAAACCTTTTTCTTGCATGGGGAAGTTGGCTCCATGGGTTTTTTTTTGAGAGCTCAATACATGGACACAATAACCTTGGTTTAGGAATCAGAATCACAATTGAACGGGTAGACTAGATTCCACAAATAATTTTTTTAAGAGATAGTTTCTGTAAGAAAAACAACATTGAAGGCTTTTCCTTCCTGTAAGGTGGAAAAGGAAGAGTCCATGTCAGTTAATATGTACTTCAGCTAGTCTTGCCCTGAACTCTGGTTCAAAACATAGATGAAAATATCATCAAGGTATGCAGAACAAACCCTCTTTATTAGCAGAGCAGCTCGGAATGGGGCTATAACCATTAGCAATTTCATGCCTATAACTGGACCAATAATTTTAAAAGATTACCTCATTCTATGTCCCCTTACCCAATTCAGCTCTCTGCTTGTGGTTTTTCCTATGTAAATCCTTTGTAATAAAGGCTTGAGGCTTCCTCTTCCACTTGTTGTAACTGGAGTGCTAGAAGAAGTTAAACTTGTTAAACTCTTGCTAACATCTTAGTTTTAAATTTGAAGAAATCTTCTTTTACCTCTTCCCATGGACTAATGTGTATTAATTAAAGCGACTAAGTCCCTGATTAGTATAAAAACATACTTTTCACAGATAGGGATGTGGCTCATGAGTAAAGAGCTTGTCATGTAAGCATGAGGATGAGAGTTCAGATATCCACTACCCACAGAAATGCAAAGTACATGTGACAGGTACACCGTAAGTCTAGCACTTGGAAGGTGGAGTGACTAGCAATGTCTGTGAGTTCTAGGTTAAACTGAGAGATCTTGCCTCAAAGAATAAGATGGTAGTGATTAAGGATCAATAAAAACCTTGCACTTTTAATTGTACACGCACCCATGCATGTACACAAGAACACACACACAAAAGGAAACACACAACATATGATAGAAATAAAAGATATTTTCAAAAAAATACTTATGAGCATGCTATTGGGTCAGAAAATATTATCCCCCCAGAACAGTGGTTTAAAATCTTCCTAACACTGTGACTCTTCAAGAGAGCTTCTCATACTGTGATGACGCCAACTATAAAATTATTTTTGTTGCCACTTCATAACTGCAATATTTCTATCATTATTATAAAAGCTGCTGCAGGCAAGGTCCAAACTTCTGGCCCAAATGGGTCCAGAAATGTTCTACAACAGATGGTGTCCCAATGTGGGTTGAACACCTGCATAAAGCCTAAGAAAGTTTAAAAAGCTTAAAAAGTGTTCTAGATCACTGAAACAGAGTCAAAAGAAGCTTTCTTAATTGCATATCTGAATTAATTTATGGTACAGAGACACCATGGTGTTCAGGCTGGAATTTAAAAATGATGAATCCACAGCACACAGCTTAAACCCATAAGTTTCACAGAAGACTTGGCATAAGTGTAGTTGTTTAAGGTTTCTACTTATACTGAACAAAAAGGAAACAGAGTCAAAAATGTTTTTTCTGGTAACAGCATTTCCTAAGTCCACTCTGGTTGCTGTCAGTGAGAGAGATGCAGCATGCACCTCTGACATATTGAAATGCCACCAAAGGGGTCAGAGTCAGCAATCACAGTTCCTAGCATTTTAAAATCTCTTCTGGTTGGAAAATGACTAAGAATTCTCAATAAAACAAATTTAGACTCACAAAACCTCTAAATGGGGTACAATGTGTATAAAATATGCATAGGCTTCAGATACAGAGAGAAAAAAAAAGGGTAAAGAAACCCCTTAAAAAATAAATAGGAATAAAGATTAAAAAGGCCATGTAAAGATGGCAGATAAAAAAAGGTCTGAATTATGGTTATAGTGTTTTCTTTTAATTTTTTAACTTTTAATGAGCTAACTGCAGAAAGATGATTGATTGTTAAGACTGCTAAGTTGGACTAATATATATATTTTAAAGATATCTTGACTTTGAAATCTGTTTATAAGAGTATGTTGCTTGGGAAAAGAGTTTCTGTTTTTGTACCCACAGAAGATCAAAACTTGTAGATTGGTTTCAAGAAAATATGTATTCATTTGCCAAGGCCACCTGAAAATTCTGTGATGAGAAGATCAACTTCCAAGATGCCAGTTGAGATGACTCATCCTCAAGATTCCATGAGATCACCCACGTCACTTAGTCAGCAGGAAGTAGTAAAAGAAAGAAAGCTATGCCCAATTTCTCAAAAATATTGCTTATTAATGTTTGCTTTCATTATAAATGGTTAATGGTCATAGTCAATCTCTTTCAAAAAAAGGGGGATATGATATAGGAATGATTAGAAAAGATAGAAGGATTTTGGTTTATTGATAGAAACTTATGGTCAATTTTGTTATGCTATATGTATTTTTCTACTCTTGATTAAGGCATGGTGCTGCTTATGTAACTCATTTAAAATTATAATGTGTAATTGAGAAATGAAGATTAATAGTCATAAATGATAACCAAACTTATAGTCAAGTTAGTTAGGTTTTTTTAGGTATACAAAGATATATTTCAATTAGATGGGTAGTCTTCAAATACTTCAAAGATATGCAGGTTATGACATTTAAAATATTTTAAGAATTTAGACTTTTCTGGACAGTGAGACAGGTCTGCTGCTGGCAGCACCCACATATTTAAGGAAAATGATGGGCTTTGAAGAAACTTCATGTGGAATTTACTTTGTGGCAACAGTTCGCCATTGGACAAGATACTATTCTGGTATTGACTGCTTGACAGTATTCTGTATAAACAGGACATGCAGGTTCCATAGGAAAGTGTTCTTTGTACTTTGGCAGAACAAGCTGAGATAGTCCTTCAGGTTCCTGCTTTGCAGAAAAAAAAAATTGTCAGGCAACTTTCTGGACACAAGGAGAAGCAATTGATGGACTGTGCCAGATTTCCTGTTGAAAGGTATGCCAGAAACTTAGGGCCTATAGGCTGATAATGATGCCCCAACATTACAAAGGAACTTTGGGTGACTGTCCAGGCAGACAGGTGTAATCTCTATTGTTTTCTAGACTTTGGAAGTTGCTTGCATTTCCTGTTTATTTGGGTAATATTATTTCCTTCTATGGTTTTTGATGTGGTTGAAGTTTTAGTAATTATAGGTATAGTTCTTCTTAGTTTAAAAGGTATATTAGATATAAAACTTCAGACTCACAAAGATAAGGTAGATAATGGAATATTCTCTTTTATTTTGTAAATACAAATATACTAGATATTGTGACTGTAATTCTTGCTTGATAGCTGTTCTGTTGTATGTAATTTTGCTATATTGAAATTGAAGCCATTTTGATTAGACAGAAAAGAGGAAGTGTGGTGGGACTGTTCTCTGTAAATAAAGAAGCTGTTTTGGCTTATGTGGAACACCATAGAAGTGGGTGGAGGATCAGAGGAAAGACTGGTAGAAGGAGGGCGGAGACCCCCAAGAAAGAACCATGTAAGGAATCCAGTTGAGCCATAGGCCGGCCGGGCCATACCGCAGATAGAATACTAGAAATGGGTTGAATTAAGATGAAAGAGCTAGCTAGTAATGTGCTTGGGACATAGGTTAATCAGTATGAAATTAATGTAATTGTCTGATTCATTTCTTTGGGGGATAAAAGCTGCTGTGGGCAAGGTCTGAACTTCTGGTTCTAACGGGACTGGAAATGTTCTACAACACAATCCCTGGAGAATAGTCATTTGACATTAAAGGGGTCACAACTAGATATTGAGAACAACAGACCTAGAACAATTATTGTCTTCTTTAATATCATCATGTATACCTCCTTTAGCATGTTTAATAGCCAATGTTTTACATATCCTCCTGAAGTTCTTTGATATAACTATCACTCTGGTACATAACAGTTGTACAACGTTACTTACTGACTAAATAGATGGCTAGATTATCAATTAGGTTATTTTTATCTCAGAAACACTCTTCTACTAAATTTCACGGCATATAAATTGCTGTGGAATGCCATTATCCAAAGGCTTAGGCAGGATTGTGACACACCTGTGGCACTTTCATTTTACTTTGTATTGCCTTTGTCCTAAGAGCTTGTAGGGAAAGTAATTGTGTGAGCAAGTTTCCAGGGAAGGCAAATAATATTTCAAAGGATATTTAACTCACTTGGATCAAACTCTTTTAAAATACTTGGAAGCTATCAGCTTGGATTTACACCTCATGCCATTTTTTCCATTCTAATCTAATTCATAAATCTTCTGACCCCATCTATGACTCTGTTTTGTAAAGTCACAAAATGGCAAAGTTGCATCTCAAAGAAACAGTTTTTTGAATCCACATGGCCCCCTTTTTAACAGGCATTGAGTTAGAGAAGTGTTCACATGTGACTATTTAGGTATGGGGAGTTAATTTTTGAGGGTAAAGGACAGTCATAGACAACTAAGACAGCCAGTCTTGGGCAAATTGAAACTGGGAGTCATATCCTAAATTGGGACTCTCTGGGGATGACATTGGAAAGGAGCCTAGCGTCAAATGCCTCTATTAGGAAAATACCATTTAGTTAAAACGATATTGTCAGAAGGACCCATTTATATAATCCGTATTGTATAGACAGCTGGGGTCTAGAAAGGACTGCAGGGGTTCACGGTTTTCCTGGCAGATATGCACAAATACATAGATAAAAATCAAAAATATAATGTGTGAGCAGAATCATTAGAATTGCATTAAATCTATATTTTTTTTTCAATTGGCTTCCAGCATCTCCTTTTTGAAGTGTTCTATTTTATTCAGAAATACAGAAAAAAATAACCTAAAAGTAAATATTATTTATAAATGCTATTTTAACATTATAGGATGCTATAACATTTACTTATGAAACAGGCAATCAACAAATTGAAAACGGCACTCAAGGCATAGTCCAATCATTCTTTTCAAATAAAATCTGTTGTGCCAGAGTGCAAACACTTTCAAATAGGTGCTGGTCTCAGCAAAAGAAAAAGAAAAAAAAAAGACAAAGTGCTTGGCATGAGTAATGAGGAATTTTGAACATCATCTTAAATAATAAAGTAAGAACTATTCAGTATATACATCTTAAGCATACTGTTCTGCATACAGTATCAGTAAACTTTAAAAGGGCACAAATGAAGTCGGATGATTAACAGCAAATAAAGGATTCTCAGGCATTTTGGTGGGATGGAAAAAAAAATCAAAGAGTGGAAGTAAACAAGGGTCTACATTCTGGCCTAGGAACAAGCAGAAACTCTGAAGGCTTTGAAAAATGTAAAAGAAAAAGAACAAATTTGTGAGCATCAAATTTGCCAGCTGGAGATGCAGTCCCCAGTAACAAAAGACTCCACTACCCAGGATGCTTAAATTGACTTCGGCTGTCTGGAGTAACAGGTCTTGATCTAAAGCCTGGGAGCATGTTCTTCTAGCTCACAGAGGACGATGTCTTTGTTATTTTTTTTCTCCTGTCTGTCTTATGTTGTGTGCTCTGCCTTCGATTTAAGAACAAATAAATGAAAAAGACTGTAATTGAATTAAGAACAGCAAGTCTCAAACTGCACAGCTCTTCACGTGAGACCAAAAGAAGATTTGGTTTTGATCTTAGAGCAACCAGATGCCTCACTTTATTTAATAGATTCCCCTGACTTAATATGAGTACCCAGCCCCTCCTCCAAGAAATCCAGTATAACAAAATTAAGGGGGAGCGGGTAAACAGAAATACAACAAATGTTTCCCCTTTTCCAAGCGTGGGAACAGAAATCATCCCCCTTCGGCTTTGTTTGTGCGATATGAGGTAGCGAACAGGGAGGAATTCTTGATGCTAAAAGTCAGAGAGGCAAGCCTAAGAGATAAGTCAGATGTAGATCGGTTTTGGCAGAAGTTAATTTCTGTTATTTTTTAAAGTTAATGGGAAGAACAATTTTTTCCCCAATCACTTGGATGCCGTCACATATGGGAACATTTTATGTTAAGTAGATGTTTGAGTTAACTTTTTGTCAGTTCTTAGGGTATTCTTTGAGAATTAACACGGGCCTTGCCTTCCCTATAATTTAGACCCTTAGAGAGTTATTCTCAAAAGCCCAGTTCGCATGCCGGCCTATTCCACTGTAGTATGATCACCTTTGTCTTTCAAAAGCCATTGTGTCTTTCCATTTCATGCTTCTACATATTTTTTTTTTTAAAGCCTCTTTTGAGGAGCAAAGTGTTCCCGTTTCAGTTGTTTATCTGGCCACCTTTTTGCTTATTATACTTGATCTTAAAAGTTACAAGCTGTGATTCTAAATAAAAACTCAAGGGAGGCAAAGATCTTCTTTTCTTACAGTCCAAGAATGATAAAGAAGGAAAAGAAAGGTAAAGCAGAGGGAAACAGTCTGAGCTCTAGAAACAGAGGTAGGTAAGACAATAGTTTCTCCACCCCTTTCTCTTTGAATGGCATCCATAGAGCAAGCTTCTTCCTGTGGGATCACAGGTTTCTTTATTAGCAACTGCCAACAACTTATCTTGGTGGTTCACTCCACCCCTACTTGCCCTGAGTCATTTTTAAACTAATATTTTATGAGTATTAAATCATATGAAATATGTTTATGAGGGTTTGGCCCAGATATTCCCTTCTAAGTTTGACCTAGACATTATATGCTTGGCTCTTTTACCATATTTGCTAAACAAATAAACTGAAGTTGAGTCCAAACTTGACAGTAAAATATATGTATATGTGTGTGTGTATATTTACATATTTGTGGCCTCAAAATCAAGTGCATGGAATTATGTGTATGCCTGCATGTGTGTTCATGTGTGTATGTGTGTTAGAACTCATATGCATGTAAGTTGTGTGTATGTGTGTTTCTAAGTTTGTGTATGTAGACCTACATGTGTGTTCATGTGTATGTTCCTCTATGTGTGTGTGTGTATGTGTGTGTGCGCATTTTTGCTAGTGTTCAGATTTATTTCCTGGTTTCTGATGCACCTTATTTATTCAGTCGTAGGTAGTTATTACTGTCCCCCATCTATTTCCTCTTGTACTTCGAACTTCATGACCAAAATTAACTAAATAATACTGAAATCTAAACCACTGTCAATGGTTAGTGACTGGAAAATTGAATTCTTAGTATCTTCGGCAAAGTTATTCAGAGTCAAAAACTTGAGATTTTTTTTTTTTTTTTTTTTTAGTGATGTGGATTATATTTCTAAGTTTATAATAGCAACTAAGAAGAATATCACTTGTAACTTCAGCCATATCTCCTCTTTTTGTTACTATTTTGTCTTGTTTTTTATTTACTAGATCAGATACAACACATACATTTTTTGAAAGTATAAGAACTTGAATGATTCTACCACATTTCTGGTTCATATTATACTTCATTTTCATATCGTGGTATTTCTACAACCTATTCTTTTAATGGTCTTATTTATTTTAATTAAGTAATTAATATATTTATTGTAGCCTAACCATGTTAATATGTGCTGTAGCATAGTGAAATGCTTACAAGTGCTGCAAAATCAACATTAATTGCCCAAACTTCCCTAAAGCCCTAGATCTTAGTCTTTTCGTGTTGATATAAATTATGATAGACATCTTAACAAAATTTCTTACAGTCGAATATAAGCAAAAGATTGAAATTCTCAAAATTGGTAACCATACATAAAAAACAAAGTTCTTATCAACAAAGAACAGCAAAGATGTACAGATAGGTATATCACTTACAAAGTCTGAACAGCACTGAAAGGCCCTGGTAAACCACTTCCTCTTCTTCATTTTATAGAACAGATTCGTTTGCTTTCTTACTTTGCGCTTCACATTGTGTTATGTAAATCTGGCCTAATGGGCTCAGTGTCTGCTGAATGTGGCAGAAAAACCTAACTTTGAAACAAGCTCAGCCCTTCTTTCTATTCTAATGTCTACTTTACCTAGCTGTAAGCACTGCCTTGGGCCTGTTTGCCACTTTGCCAGATATTGCAGACAAATTTTCACATGCTTAACTAGCTTTCATAGGTGCATCTTGGAGCAACATTCTGAAACATTAAGTACCTAAGTAAATGAGCAACTAAATGGATAAAAAAAGAACATTAACTTCATAAATGAACATTAAAGAAATTAATATTCTCTGTAGGCAATGCCATTTCAGGAGGTTTGTTCATATAACATCATTCAGAAGTAAACATTCCACTGTATAAATAGTTCAAAATTTATTGAGTCAATTCCTCATCTTAACATACAGGCCACTTAGACATTCACTGTTAAATCTAACGTTCTTATGAGATAAAGACACTGTAGACTCGAGACCTAGCAAGCTAGAAGTCAATAAAATGGAAGCACATTGGTCTTACGTAGTTTCTTCCAAAAACTTTGGACTAATTCACCTCCTGACAGCTGTGTCCAAACTTGCCTGTTTCTCTGTCCTGTTGCTCATACTTGTTAATAGAATTAAAAATAACAATCACCACCATCAAAGTACATTACTTTAAGCTCTTTCATTCATTAGAAAATTACACAGAACATTTTCTTAGCTTGGCCTGGCTTTGGGTAACTAAAAAGAAAGATTTGGAAACAGATGTCCCTATAAGATGGGAACTTGTCAGGGTAGAGCTGGGAGCTCAATGTAGGTGGACATGGGAAGACTTTAGTAGAGAGTTAGTATAGAGAGAGATGTCTCTAAGATGGCCTTAGCACTGACACAAGGCACTCTTTCAACTGGTGCTTATTTCCAGTCCCTTCTTCCACACTAAGTACTGGTAATGATAGCTAAATGAGAGGCACTGAACCAATTGCTACCTCAGATGGCATGTGATCTTGTATGTCAAATAATTTACATTTAGAAGTCATTCTTCCCTTTTCTCTTGAAGGAACAAGGCTTCCACTCTTACCATGGGTTGTGAAACTTTTCAAGTTTACTAATTTATCTAGCTATTTAGAACAAGTAGCATTTATTTTACTGTGGAAAATAAATAATGGATTTTATACATGTATATCATTTTACACACATACACATACACTCACACACACACACACACACACACACACACACACACACACACACAATCATAGAGAATTCCTGCTCTCTTTGGCATCTCCTTTGTTGGCTTTTTCCCCACTGTCAACACATGTGGCTTTTAGGTCAAGCTCAAGATAAAGGAGAATTCAAGGACAGCACAGTAGAGGAAAGCATCTAATGCCTTAATTGTCACTATTGAAAATTCTCATCAGCCACTTTTGACATTGTTTTCTGCTTTTGCTCTTCATCAAACCCCTTGCCCATGTGTTAATTCCTGAAGTACATGTCAGAGTTGGTAGAAATTTGGGAGGTGGCATTTCGATAGAAATGACAGTTGCAGGACCATCTTTGTGGGGCAGACACTGATATTGTTCATAGATGTAGGCATGGCAGCAGCACAGGCAAAGAATTCTGATAAAAACTGAATGTCATGCCAGGTGTTCATAATGCCTTCTGAGGGTATCGGGCTTCACTGGAAAATTCCTAGGGCCTCATATCATTAAAGCCTACTGCCGATAAGACACTCTAGAAGTTAGATGGTTATGAAAAACTGATGTCAAAATCTTGCTACAGGTAAAGTATCTCCTAAGAAAGTAAGATATAGACTCAACAATTAAAAAATAACCCTAAACTAGCTTTGCCACATTGAGGCCATGTAGGACAGGTATACAAGAAGCTCAGCCTTGGTCCTGTCATAAAGAAATAGAAAGCATTGTAAATGACTTTTTACAAGTTAGACTGGCTACCACTGAAAATAGTGAGCTCCATGGAAGTTCCTTATAGGTGATTAAAAAATTATTTTTTATAAAAACAATCAAGAAAGTCAACTTTTCTTTAGATGTTTATTGGTTTGTTTGGTGAAATTTAAAAAATAAAATAAAATTAATCCTATCTTGCAAAAAAATAAGGCAAAATAGAATTATTACTTAATCTGAGTTTGTTGAGTTCCTGAGCCCTTTAAGCTGAATCCAGACCTAATAGTTTCAGCCTATCAAGTAAAGAATGAAAGTGTTCCTCGAAAGCACTCAGTCTCTGCCTTCAGCTTCCCACCATTATTGAGTTCTCCGTGTTGATCTGTCAGGTCTTCTGCCTCTGGAGTATTTCCAGTGTTCCAGAAGGAACATCTTGCTGGTCACTCCTTACCATAGATTTTTTAACTAGTACAGTCCTCTAAGGATAACCTATATGCATACATTCACTACACAACTTTTGGGAGCTCTGAACTAAGCCTGAGGAAAAAGAGGAATTCCAAAGAGCCATACTTTTAAGCCAATGAGTGATAAGAAACAGATCAAACATCTTGGATTAAGGCTAACGCTGTCAGCTCCTTCAAATACTTGATTTGCATGAAGATCTATAGCTCAAACTTGAAAGTGGAACCCGATTCTAAATTTGGAGCCCTAGCAGGAAATTATTATAGTTCTGTCATTAATTTATGCAAAAGGAGAATCATTGCAATCACATCCCAGGCTGGAAACTGAGTCCACTTTGAAGCCTCTAGTGCTTCTAAAATAAATTTACAGGTCATCAGAGTCCTTCCCTGGAGGACCAAGTTTGTCAACCAGATTAGGTGTCACGTTCATGAAGACCTGTGGCACAAACTGGTTCTGCTTTCCAGCTGCTATGCAGCTTCATGCATTTATTTAATGTTTCCAAGGTGATATTTCCAAATGGATGAGACACAATTTCCCAAGTCTGAATGTGAACAAAATCGAAACTGTATTAACTAGTCCTAAGGGCTCTAGCCCTGGGCTGTAAGCACTTATAATCTTGATCTTGTCTCTGGGTGTATTAAATTAGCTCCTGTGATTAGCAACTTGAGAACACAGTTGCAGTTTGGCTGTCTTTGATTCTGGTGTAAATGTATCATTAGGGCTCACAGACCTTAAGCTCTTGATACAGGAACACACAAAAGCATCTGACTCCAGGAAGAAGGAAACAATGGCTCCCAGCCACTGGCTTTTGTTTCTCTGCCACTGTAGAGCTCTCCATGTTGATCTTCCAGGATTTCTGCTCCAGGATTATTTTCAGTCTTCTAGAAAGAACATCTTGCTGCTGCCTTTTACTTATCCCAGATTTATACTGCTTACCATCTTCTGAAGATGGTCTTCTATATTTATTTATATACCATAAAACTAAAGTTCTCCAGAAAATAAATTTTTTTTGTGTGACCCTTTTATATTTTACATTCTTTCTTGGTTTTCTTTTCTTTTCTTTGTTTTTGCACTTCCCATTATGGAGATTTTTCTTTTAACCTGATGAAAGGGTTTTAGTATCTGGTCTCTTGAAAAACATGTTAATAGAGTTTTATTGAAAAGAAACACTGTAATTAGATTGCCGTATAAACTTCGTTAGCTAAACCACTCGATACTTGTTTGAAATAAGCTGGTATTATTCTTATAATAGCATTTTTATGGATACATGAATACGGGTGAAAGGGCCACATTAGCACAGTTACCCCATATCTGGTATTTACCCAGACAGTCTGGAATCTAGTGGCTTGGTCTGGTGCCTGAGATGAGGAAATCCGGAAATAATAATGGTGGTGGCCATCTTTGAATCGCCATCTTTTGTAAACCTTTTCTTCCCTTCCCACGCCCATCCATCCCTCTCTCTCTCCCTTCAATATTTCATTCAAGTGAGGAAATTAAATGGCCAGAGTGTTATTCAAGACCATCAAGTCATCCTACCAACCTTCACCACTAATTGGGAAATCTTTCTGCAACAGGTTATCAAGGCTTTAGAGCTGGCAAGCTCACTGATGGACCAGTCTGTACCTGCCAAAAATCACTGATTTCTTTACACCTCCAGTAATTTTGTTCTCATCAGCTCAATTAGAAAAGGTAAAGCAGAGCCAGGCAGAGTATGTAATTCCAGCATTTAGGAAGCAGAGGCAGGCTAATCATGATTTTAAAGCTATGCTGGGAAACATAGAGACATGCCCCCCCCCAAAGGACATGAATAAATACTAACACCTTGTCACATCAGATATTGTGTTAAGCAGGTACCGAAGAGTTCTGGAGAGTAACTTGCACTTCGGTTCTACTCTCCTCAGCAAATAGACAATATGTCTATGACAGTCTCTCAGGTTCGTGAGACAGGGATTGACAAGCGACAGATGTTCAGTTCCAAACGTCCCTGATTCCTGAAAGAGAAACACCTCTTGTCTAATCATAAGAATAAAAGAGAAAAAGCAGAAGCAGGAATGTTAGAGGGGTAGGAATGTCTAAATTAAAAGCAGAAAACACTTAAATAGAAAAGTTCTTTTTTCTTTTTTTTTTTTTTTTTTTTTTTTTTAATCTAGGAAGGATCAAGAAAAGAGAAGGAAAAACAGGATGCAGGAGTGCCCCAGCAAAACAGGACTGAAGCAGCTTGGATGGCTTTGGGAGAGAGAATGGCATCCCAGGAAGACCTAGCAATAGAAAAGAGTAACTTGAAGGATCTTCTCCCATTCCTCATGCAGTGCTCTGCTCTGCTCAACAAGAGTAAGGGGCTGCAGTAGAAATTTCAATTGTCTTCTGTTTCCCATGGAAGGATGGATTTTTTTTCTCCTCTGGATGCAATACAGTACTGAACCTTGCTCATGGTGAGGCACGATCTTACAGGATATTTGTCTTCCTGTGCTGCCTCTAAATTGTTTACTAATTATTTTGAGTAGATCTGTTAACTTCTAAATAAGATTAGTTCACACAAATGTCACACTTTTGTTTGTAACTATTATCTCTCTCAGTAGTGTTTGAATTATTTTATAATCTCTCTCTCTCTGTCTCTCTCTCTGTCTCTGTGTGTGTGTGTGTGTGTGTGTGTGTTTCCATCACACTTATTCTGAGGACTCCCCTGCTCTCCAGTGGCCTTAGTGAGAATGTATATGGAAAGGCTTGGCACTCTGGATACAAACGCATGCTCCCCTAGCCTGCTTAGGAAACCAACCTCCCACAGTTCTTAGAGGATTTTTCTTGAGAAATCTAGAAAATACTTTGTCCTTTGATATGTAAATATTTTTAAATGCCTCTTGCTTGCTTTACCACCCAAGGCCATCTTTTCCTTAGGTCCCTGAGGCTACTCCTTTCAAATGCAATCACCCTGGTAAGTAGTGTTGCTCAGCAATCTGCTGGATCTTGCAGGAGGCTAAGGTGGGTGTTGTGTTCATAGCTGTAGAATTACCCTTTAGAATAGAAATATGAGAAATCTTACTTTGGGGATGAATGATGTTAATCAATAGACAAAATTGTTCTACAGTGTCCCCTTTATCTCAGTCACTGAAAGATTGTTACCCTTTGTTTCTGTACTTGATTTATTATTATCCATTTATTGTTTTGTTTGTTTTCAGTAGATCCCAACCACAGTTTTCCTTCCGCTGGACTCTTCTCAGCACACACACACACACACACACACACACACACTCACACACACACACACACACACACACACACACACACACTCTTCCCTCTCCTGCATATCCACTCCTGCTGAGGTTCCCTTTAGAAAAGACCAGGCCTCCCAGGGATATCCACTAAACACTCCATAACAAGATACAGTCAGACTAAGCACAAGCCCTTAGATCAAGGATAGGTAAGGCAACCCAGTAGGAGAAAAAAGGTCCCCAAAGCTGTATGCTCTGTCTCTCTGTCTCTCTGTCTCTGTCCCTCTTTTTGTATGTGTCTGTCTCTCCCTCTCTCCTTCCTTCTTCCCTTTCTCCTTTACAGTGGTCTTAAGTAGTCTTTTTTGGTATGTTTAATTTTGTTATGAGATTTTTTTAATTTGGTGTTGGACCTACAAACACAGTATTCCCTTAGAACTTGAATATTATACAAAGTGTGAGAAAGGTAGACATCAGGAAGAAGTGACCTGTTTCAGAGGTTGCCACTTTTGAAACAGCCATTGGGGTCTTTCTCCACAGATCTCTGTGCTTGGCCTTCATTAATTGTCCTGTCAGTCATACAATCTCCATATTTTTTCAACCATTTCTTTTCTTGATTAATCTCCCCCAGAAATTCTGTAGAAACTAGTTTCACTGATGAAGGTAGGTTGAACTAGTTATTCTCACAAAACTTCTATTAGACAAAGAATACAAGTATTTCTTCTATTAGAGATAAAAAAAATTGAAGTTCTAATAATTTGGTATTTTCATAAAGTTCTGTTGCTGAGTTGTAAAAATACAAATTCTTTCAAGAAATGGTTATTGAATTAAAACTCAAACATACAGCATAGTAGAATCATATCAAAGACAGAGTTCTGTTTTGCTGTTTAATTACATCTTTTACGCTTTCTAATGCTCTCTCACAACTTTATGAAATGTTAGTCTCAGGATAGCATCTAGCCTATTAATGGATCAAGGATTTATTCCTTGGGAGTTTTGTGAGACTCTCAACTCACCCCCAATCAGTCTAGATATGCCCATATCTGGAAAGTTCCCAACTACCTTCCCCCCCCCAAAAAAAAAACCCACAGAACATCCCAACCCTGAGGGCAGCCAATGACAAAAAGCCACATCAATGAACCATCAAAATTAAACAAGAATTCCCCCTTGACTAACCAATCAAAAAAAAATGACCTATACTCCGATACCCAAGCAACCATCTTTGCAGTTTTCCCCTTTAAAAGGTGAATGCTTGCATTGTTCAGGAGCCTCACTGAGTCCAGCGCTGTGGACAGACTCCCTACTGGCTGGTTTGTATACCGCTTTCAATAAACCTTGCAATAGCATTCCAGACTCCCTTGGCCTCTGATGGTCTCTTTTGGGGTCTCCACTCCGGGTACAACAGTTTGTGACTGCTGTTTTATTGCTCAACAGAGTCGCACATTTATTTCTAGAATTTTGGTATAAGCAAAATTGCATGAATTAGAGAATGAATGATATATCTCAGGATTCATGTTTTAGTACGTAACAATTATTGGTATAAAGTGGACTGGAAGGTGACTCAACTCTCCTATTTATCTCCAATATCTATGAGGTCATAGCTTTCCAAATTCACAGCTTTCTGTTTCACTATCATATGCTCAATAATCTTCAGGGTTTCCCTTTTCTCCTAAACATTTTATCTATTTTTATTATCTTTCATGACACTGTACTGTATGGACATTAGGACTCATAACTCTAAGGGGCAGAGCCTCTATTCTGTCTTTCATCCTCTTCTCTACCTACCAGTATATATCTTGTTCTTTTTATTTCAAATTCTCTTTTAATTCTGTTCATGCTGCATTAAAGCTTTAAGCAATCAATCTATTCTGTACAGACTCACTTCTTTCTCGAGCTTTAATTGCAGTCATGGTCAGCACAATTTATTCATCAATTTTTCCCTAATTGTTACAAATTTGCTAATCTTGCCTTTTTAAGGATTGTACCATAATATAGGTTCTTCACAGTAAACTGATGCAAAAGACAGATAATAGGCGCTTAATCAATGATCATC
The DNA here is from genome assembly GCA_004025045.1 of Sigmodon hispidus. Taxonomy (NCBI): domain Eukaryota; kingdom Metazoa; phylum Chordata; class Mammalia; order Rodentia; family Cricetidae; genus Sigmodon; species Sigmodon hispidus. The sequence continues at coordinate 116,714 of PVIH01002619.1, read as the reverse complement.
CTTTTAGACAGAGTTAGCAATATATACTATAGCGAAGAAAGCAAATGGATGTTTCACCTTTTCACTTGAAACAAATTGAGTTTATCTAAGAATGCTTGAGAGCTTTTCTTTGCTTTTCACATTTAATAGGATTTACACAGTAAAGAGAATTCTTCATCATAGGATAAAAATTCATCAGTTCTATGATGCCTATACATTCCTATGATAGCCCTAGACACCAAAGGTAATTAAACTAGTTTTGTTATGCAGTCAAGGACATGAAGTAACTTGTTCAAGGTCACAGTGACGAGGTAGGAGCTATGTGTGCCCATGTTCCTCAGGACCTCTGTAAGTCTGCTGCTGTCTGTGCTGAAAGAATAATGGCCCTCCAAAAATGTTTCTAATCTGCAGACTTTATAAATGTGATACATTACATGGGAAAGGCTAAAGGAAAAAGTGAAATTCTATTTACCAAACAGCAACTACACAACAAAGATTGTTCTGAACTATCCAAGCAAGACATTCTAGTCACATTGGTTTTAATTGTGCACAAAAGACAGAAGACCCCCTGCTACAGAGGTCTATGTGAGTGAGGAAGGATTGAGAACCTTTGTTCATGTTGAAAGGCTGTAGGCCAAGAAATTGGAAGTGTTAGTTAGAAACTATAGAAGTAGGGATGCATCCTATGCCTCTAAAAATAGATATAGTGACACATCTTAGTTTTAGCCTGGTGGTGAGACCTACTTTGGATTTATGATATCCAGAACTATAAAATGATAAATGTATTGATTCAAACACAACATTTGCAGAAATTTGTGAAGCTAAAATAGGATATGCTATATAAAGCATTTCAGTTGTTAAATTATTCTTAAATTAATGTATTTAATAATGAATTGTTAATGAAATAATATATACCATATAAATATTATTTGTTAACTGAATAGTAATGATTGTAAAATAATGATGAAGATAAATAATTCTTATTTCAAAAGACTCTGGTAGATAAAGTTTAACTAAAGGAAGATTAAGATTCTGGACATTATTTGGAAGTAATATTTTTTAGAATAGTTTATAGTCTATAGCTTTAAGGACATTAGAAAATTGATTCAAAAGTGGTAGTTTATACCTATAGTCTCAGGATTCAAGATGTTGAGGCAGCAAGATCATTGCGAATTCATGACCATCCTGGGCTGCATAATATGACCTTGTCTAAAAACAAGGAAACAAAAAAGGTACTATGGCAAAATATTTAGTCATCTCAAGGTAACAATAATGGTTGGAATACCTACTACACATGCATACCTATGACATAGTTTTTATTCCTCATTATCCATCCATAAATTAAGGAGTTTCTACTCATGAACAGGATTGTCTTTTAATGCAATACTATGATCTTGTACACTGGAAATATTTGTCATGCCTTTGGATTTAATAAGACACTGATTGGTCAAGTTGCTGGACAGGAAGTAGAGGCTGTACAAGCAGACGAGGAGAATTCGGGAATGTGGAGGAGCAGAGTGAGAGACAGCAGGAGAAGGCAGAGTAAGCAAGGTGAGAATGCTGCACTGAGCAAAAAGGTACTAAGCCAGCCACATGGCTAAACAAAAATAAGAAATATGGGTTAACGTAAGGTATAAGAGTTAGCAAGTAATAAGCCTGAGCCATAGACCAAACAGCTTGTAATTAATATAAGCCTCTGAATGTTTATTTGGGACTAAACAGTTGTGGAACCAGCTGAGTGGGACACAGAAACTTCATACTATTCATATGGTCTTACAGAAACTTGCTGAAATTCATCCTAATATTATCAGACAAAGAAATATACATACGTACAAATACAATTTCTAACCATTCTATGTGCCACACACTAGTAAAAAAATATGAATGACAACTTAAAGATCTTTTATCATAACCTTAAATCTAACAGGTTCTTTGTAAAATAAGTTATTTAGTGCATTTACTATTCAGATTCTTGGAGCATATCATGTATTCACTGCATTTATAGAAAATTAACATTTCTTGAGAATTAAGCAACAAGTACTTTCGTTAAATATGTTTAGCTTCTATTCTATACAGCATGTCATGTTTCCATAGTGAGCCACTAATAAATTCTACCATGCTAGTTACATGGAATATCTGTTACAAAATATAAAAGCAGTTTGCAGGGTCTTAAAATTTTACCTGCTAGGTGCTATCCTTTACTACCTAGGTCCAATGAGCCTCAACATTCTCTGTAAAATGTCAGTAATAATCTTTATCCAACAGAACCATTCATTGGAAGTTGTAAGTACAAATATTATATAATATAAATAGCAAGTAACTCTGTATCTAGCATACATTCAGCATCCAAAAATGAACATTAGTACTGTGATCTTGAAACAAAATGTAGATATGTCCTTCTGTAATAAGGAGGCAATTCTGCCAAGATATTACCTTGCTGCAGCCTAGCATTCCTGCATGTGCCCGTAATTACAAAATTGAACTGACTTTGAATAAATTGAAACTGTATTGTTTGTGAATCTCATGAACGAAAGCCACCTGCCTACCTCACTCACTGAAGAGAAGTCAGGAGAATTAAATGTCTTTTGACAAAGCCCTCAGTAGCGCTGGCTCCATGGGTCCCAGTCAAGTCTCATTACAGGGACACCCAAGGACACCGTAACTTAAGGTGAGATGTTAGGAAAGTATCACAAGACTACGAGTTCTGGAGCAAACTTCATAGTGTGGGACAGAATGTTGGAAGCCATGTTGCTTCATATACTTTAAAAGATGAAGGAATTAACTTTTCTGTTTTAGGAAAGATACTCTGAGCTTATTTTTGCAAACAACTTGAAAGAGATATTTTAAATACTTGGTACTTAAATATCATTAGTTAATGTGGTTAATAAAATTGAGAAAATAACATAATTATTTGACACCTAAATCAGTGTTTCTATCAATTTATATACTGATTCACTTTCTCTTTCTGTTTTTCCATTATTCTCCCTATTAAATTTAAAAGAGCATTTTCTAAAATAATATCTGTTTTCATGTGCATATTTTATAAGCAAGTAATTATTAGAAATAATTCATTTCTCCTGGCAAGTTTACGTAGACTTTCTTTTTCTAACACGCAAAAGGTTAACCACAGAAACATAAACATATTTATCATCCTTTGGCTGGAATAATAGCTTCCCATTGGGACCCAGTAAATAATCTCTTCTGTTTATTTGATCAATAAACAATTAAATCAGGATTTGAAGAACAACAAGTTAGAGCCAGAATTCAGGGAACCAGCCTTGTTGCACACACTTCCCAAGTGAAAGCACACACTACACGTAAGCTATGCTGTGTTGAGCAGAGGAGCTCTGAGAGAGGAGGCCCAGGTGTCAGAACACACCTGCAATGGCTCAGCTTTTCAAAATGCCTTCTCTTGACACTAAGCAGAGCAGAAAAGAGGTGGGTTAGAATGCAGTAGAAGGGGAACCCTGGTCCCAAGAGTGTAACATCACCTTAGTAGCATGCAAATGATTTAATACCAATTCATCCAGCCTTGCGGAGTAAATCATTTCCATCTCTCACAAGACCACTATCAAGCTAAAAATGTGTGTGGCCACTAGGGATGCATATTGAAGAGACTCACATTTTTAGATGGAGATTTGTGAATGTGTAAAATAGACAAAAGAATGTTTTCAGTCAAAGCCATCATCCCCCCACAACCTTTTTCTTTTTTCCTGTAACTTAAGGAGACTTCATGTTTGTACTGTACAGAAGAATTTTATATGATGGGATATCTTGTTTCTGAGCTGTTTAGCACAGTACCATTAGCAGTGTCTGACTGACAAATGGGGTATTAGCAGAACCAGAGAACTAAATTTTTATTTTAAATAATAGCTATATATGGCTAGTGGCAACTGAATTAGACTATATTTTTTATAGCTATGATAGCATTTTAATTTAGGCATGGTAGTGCATGACTGTCATTTTATGATCTGGATGACTGAAGTAGGAGGGTTTTCTTAACCCCAAGATGGGCTACAAAGTGAAACTCAGAGAGAGAGAGAGAGAGAGAGAGAGAGAGAGAGAGAGAGAGAGAGAGAGAGAGAGAAGGAAGGCAGGACAAGTAGGATAAGTGAATTAATGAAAAGATATTCTGGAAAAAATGACTTCTTTAACTGTAACTTATAATACAGAATTCACATCTTTACACACATAGAACAATTATATTTTTCTAGTCAACTGACTATTTTAATTAAGTGTAATTGCCTGTTACGTGATGAGCTACTGGTTTTCACATGTCACTACTCAAGTAAAATGTAGTTTCTAAAAACTATACTCAAACCCAAACTATCAAGAATCAAAATACTGTAGTTATTTACTTCTCTTCTAGATTGATGGGGATGAGGATGCATTTTGTTTTGCTATATGATATAACATGTCAAAATGATTCCATATTCCCTTTCAATTACAACTTACAATAAGACCACAGAGATGCTCCAGCATCCCTGAAAATGATTTCACTGGTCAGTATTATTCTGGGATCATAAAAGCAAAAGACAGGAGTAGAGGGAAATAACAAAGACTGCTCTAAAAGCACACACATCTCCTTTCCAGATGAGGCAGAAGGAGAAAGGTGTGCCCCAGAGGGTTTTGTTTATTTTCTCCAAAACAGCTGCAGGTCTCAGGAACGAGAATGCACTGAGGCAAGGAAGAAAGTAAGAAAGTGAAGCAGGATTCATCTGAAGAATCAAAAGAGACCACTCCACTCCATAAATAGTGGAGTCCACTACTCCATGCATAGATAATACAGCTAAGTGTTATTCTGTACTTCAGCTGTGTTTCTCACTAGTCATCCCTCAGAAGCAGAAACCTATGGGAATGTGTGGGTCTTTGGGATTGTTGGCTGCATTAATTCACAAGGGTGGAGGAAGCAGAAGCTGGGAATAGGGTCAAGACAGATGTGGATAAAATGGGGACAGTCCTCTAAGAGAAATACTTCCCCAATCATGTCAGTTTTATTCAAGTGTAAGGAGTGTATAGGATTGGGGAGCTGAGGGACAAGCCCTAAATTGCATTAAGGGGCTCACTCCAATCACAAGGCTTTGTATGCATCAGTAGGATCCTATCAAAATGCCTAGAGCACTTGCCTAATTACCATGTGGGTCATCATCGGAAGAGCATTTGCAGAGAACTGTGTCAAGGGTCACCCATGAGATAAGTTAGGTACCCTGAGCCTGGAGACATACTTCATATAAGGCTAGAGCAGGAAGCATTTGCTGGGGGAGGAGGGAGTCCACGTTGCTGAGCTTAGAGAAAACTGTCAGGCTATGGTAGACTACAACCTTAGTCAAGCAAAGCCTCTCAATAGGAATGCATGTTCACTGGCTTTACCCTTAATGTAAATTTCTGATCTGGTTTATGATTTTATTCTGCTTTATAGTAAACTGTTTCCCAAGTTAGTGAATTAAAAGCAAATAAATAAATAAAACTCTTTTTTATTAACTACTTCTCATAAACACAAAATTTGGGCAGAAGTAGGTGAAATCAGGTTGTTTTTATTTAATGCAGCATTAGCTTAGGGTAGATGCCTGAAACTACAAGACCCACTTTCTTCTGTGCATATTGTTATAGTTGGAGCTGCAGTAAACATCCCAAAACATAGCAAGTCTTATAAACTGTCATCAAAAATGTTCCACAGAATTTTTTTTTTCATTTCTACTGGCAAGTGAGTCAGAAACATCTGCCCAAGTTCAAAGGACAAGCAATAGACTCACCATGATTTAATGCTACATTAGTACATTTCTGAAGTACCACACAAGCCAAGAGATAATGTGACTATCTGTGGGAAATACAATATGCTAACAATCTCTTATATGCTCATAATCCACAGCTTGCCCACACTTACCTCTCCACCAAAAAGTTCCTCAAAGTTTCACCCTTGTTTGTATCAGCTCAGGCAAAGGTATCAGCATCTCAAGAACTAAATCAGATACAAATGGTCACAGGCTTCAGTATTTTTGCTCTCAGTCCAAAGACTTGTCAACTGAAGGAAATGTCTTCACTCTTTGTATTCAACAGAGATACATAGGAGAACAGCTTTATGCTAGCTGACATTTCCAGACAAATTCATCCAAAAGAGACTCAAACCTCACATGTAGGTCCATTATAATGCTAAAATCCAATCAACTGAACATTGTCTATTTCTAGAATGGAGATCAGCCTTATTCTTAGAGTGGTTTGTCATACTCCTGTTTATGTCTCTAAACTCTCATTTCTTTTCTTTGAGTGTTCTATTATTTTCCACAAAAAGTAGCCCTCTGGCTGCTGAGAAAACTCATCAGTGAAGACGATTAGTTACTCTTCCTGTAGACCTGGGTTTGATTCCCAGCACCTACATGGCAGCTCACATCCGTAACTACACTTTAGGATATCCAATGCCCTCTTCTGATTTCAACTGGCAGTAAGTGCTTGTGATGAATAGGTAGATATGCAGGCAAAGTACCCATGCATATAAACATACAAAAATAAAGTTTACATTTTTTCTAAGTAGCCTATATTTGGAGCTATGTAGTTTATCACCTGTTTTATACATATAGTGATAAAAGTCTTTGTTTCATTTTCTTTGCTGTGAAAGTTGTTTTTAGAGAAAATATATAAAAATCTTTTATAAATACTGTATTTCCTTCATATCATTTACAAAGCCATTTCACTTAGCTAAAGTCATAGCTACTAATTTATAAATCAACCTTAGTTAGTTTCTTGTCAGCCCCAGGATCTCACAGTTGTAGGACAATACCCTGAGGAGTCTTGGGCTGAAGTTGAGCATGTGCAAAGTCCTTGTTACAATCTTCAGCAAAGTGAATAGAGAAGATTTTTCAAAACATCCAAAAACCTACAAAAAACTTCATTTTTAGTTACCCATAAAGTATCTACATGATATGGGATGTCTTTCTGTATGCTGTGAATACTACTTGTTAATAAAAAAGGCTAAAAAATGTTTTTCGGGTCTTTTGTTTGTGGGGCTTTTTGTTTGTTTGTTTGTTTGTTTAACAAAAGGCTATTTTGGCTATAGCAAGCCAGTTTAGAGGCAAGTGGGAAATCCAAGCAAAAATAACGGGGAAGAAGGGCAGAGTCACAGGGAGACTCTGCTAGCTGTCACCCAAGGAAGCAAGATGTAAAGAAACATAGGTAAGCCATGAGCCATGTGGCAATACACAGATTAATAAAAATGGGTTCAGTTAAGTTGAAAGAGCTAGCAAATAATGAGCTTGAGCCACAAGTCAAACAGCTTGTAATTAATATAAGCCTTTTGTTATTATTTGGGGCTAAGCAGCTGTAGGACTACAGGTCTTGCCCTATGGCCAGATAAGCCAGAAACTTCTTACTATATCTACAAGGAACAATTTACAAACTTGATGAGCTTGTTTGAGATGATGTGACATTCCTTTGAATGTTTTGATCCTGAAATTCTCTTTTTAATTACAATCTTGCCCCTTGGAGAGGCATAGGATAAGAAACTGTATTGCTTTTGAACTTATTAAGCCCTGAATATTTTTTTATTAACAGATTCAGAAGCTCATTTCTCTCCTCTTACATTTTATTACAGGTAACAAGATGGGACCTGTTTTCTGCCAGGAACTCACTATGTCACTGAGTTCTCTTCCTGTTTGCCACAGGTTTCCTAGGTTGCCACAAACTCTACAATAAGTAAGCTTTGCACCATTGCATAGCAAAGGGCTCTGTTTCTCCAACTTTGAATAACAGCTTCCCTAGATCCCTTGTATCTTATACTGGCAGTCTCTGTGAGGCCACTTTGTATCCTGAACTCCACACCCAAGTTCCTAATCTTGCCTCCTCAGTCTTTGAAGAACAAGATTTTACCCATTGGTAAAATTGTTTGTTCTACCTACTGCCACACATTTTAGGCTTTTGTTCCAGTAACACTACAGTTCTAAATACCAGTCATTATTTATCCTATTGTAATAGTGATTCAGAGATAGCTGTCTGTAGGCATTTAATGAAAGCAGCGAGTTGCTCACATATGTTGTAGCGATAAGAGATGCCAAGATTTAAAAAATTGGGGTTAATATAGCAAATCCTAAAACTCGGTGGGGGATTGAATAACAGAAATGTAAGATAGCCAAACTTACCAGAAAGAGGAAGAACAGGGTTTGGAGTTAATAACAGCAGGCTTCTCCAAATTCCTCCTTTCTCAAGGAACTTATGCCTAATATTTTTGTTTCTAATGTAGCAATTACAACAGATTAAGCAATGACAACTTTTAGAAAAGTATCTGCCCACAGCATCCTATAGACAAGGAGTTAACTAAAGTAGCTATGTTAATTCTTGGCGTCTATGAGAACTAGAATAACTAACTTGAAATACCTGCAAGAGTCAGAGGTGAAGCAGGTTTCAGCCGTCTATAAGTGGGTGGGCAGCAATGAACAGAGAATGGTTATCTCCTCTGTAGGGTGAAGGGGACATGCATGGATCCTATTGATCCTCCATTTGTTCTGCCATGACAGCCCAGAAAACTAACCAGTCCTGTAGAAACCACATCAACTAATTTTATAATTTCTACTATAGTCCTATTAAAAATATTAGACAAAGGAAAGCTGTTTTCTCTCTTGAGACCATCTCTCACTCTCTGGACTGTTTTCACTTTGGCCTAATTTTTTAAAATAAAATGTGCTTGAGCTTGTTCACCCCCACAAGTGTCTGCATCCTTAATCTTCATTCTTTGTGTGACAGGGTGCTCCAGAGACACTATCTTGGGTTAACTTTTGATGGCTGTTGAGTTTCCAGCATTCTAAGTCACCAGGGCAGCAACATTGGGCCAAAAAAGGTCCCATTACACCCATAACAAATTTTGGTGCTTTAAACCAACAATAATCATTTACTTTACTCACAAATATGCAGTTTAGACAGAGTATGAGACTGGCTTATCTCTTAGTTCCATGACTTCAGCTGCAGAGACCCAGGTCAGAGGCTGGGGGGTCCAACATCAGAATGATCCCTCTCATAAATGAAAGTTTTAGAAGTTAAGATGTTCCTTGGAGTTCAGATTGGATAGTGGGTCTGAGAATCAAGTACACTTCTGTTTGGACATCTCTACAGAATCATGAGGTTTACTTACAACACAGGTCCAGCTTCTAAAGGCAGCAAGGATTCCAAGAGAAATTGGTAGAAGTCTATGTTATTTTCTTGAAAACACACAAATGTTTGTCACATAAGTCATATTTTATTACTTGACAATGGCATAGGTTCAAAGAGAATCTGCTTCTTTGAGGGAGAATGACAAGGAACTATTGTCACCAAGTGACAACAATACTAAGCGACGTTCAGAAATGAAGATTCAGAGGTAGAAATATGAAGAAAGAGTATGAAAAAGTAAAGATTTTCACTAACAAATTTTTTCAGGGTTTTCTTTGAAGGTACGTTATAGTATCTAGTGGACAAATATCCTCTGAAGTATTCTTAGATATTGACTGAGACTGGTTTTGAACACCCACTAGGAGAAGGCTCCTTTATTAAAAGAACAGAAAAGCTAACACATTGACATTTTGGCCTGAGCAAAATGCTGGTGAAAAGCTGTTTGTAATAAGTTAACATTCTCTCTCTCACCACCTACTCCACACTGACATTCATTCACACAGGCACCCACACATGCACATTCACAGGCACAGATACACATACACCCACACCCACCCCCCACACACACACCATACATACACTTTGTATACTTACTGCTGTGCTAGACTAACATTGTGTTTTGTGTTTATTCTAAGGCTCTTTGTTCTATTTATCCTGTGTCCAATGCTCTATAACTTAAGAGTAAGGAGTAAAGTATGGTCATTTTAACTTCACTGCCTTATAGAAATCACAGGAAATAATATATAATTCTAATATTCTCTAGAAGGAGCTTTAATTATAATTTGCTTATTATTAAAACCACAAATTGGAACACATAAGCTAAAATAGGGTTTTTTAATTTACTTATTTATACCAAAGCTAATTGAACACTAAGTTGTATGTTGTGCTGTATTGAAAAGAACAAAATTATCTAAAATAATGAATTTCCTTGTATATATGATCATCAAATTAACTAATAAAACTAAGGAATACTAAGCTAGACCTGAATTTCAGATAGAAAGTAAATGTCCTTTTGAAACATGTATTGCCCATGAAATTCTTGGTACATATTTATACTAAAGTATATTTGTGACTTATCTGAAGGTTGAATTAAGATGAGTGTCTGCACTTTGTTGTTCAACTCTACTTACTAAATCCAGGATAATCAGAAATAGTAATAATGTCCTAAGAACAACAATTAAAACAAAAACTGCCATAGATTGAAAATATTTCTTGCTGGATCCACTTTATACTGGCTGCAACCAAAGATCAGTTGTTTAAGCTAACAAAATCATGTTCTTAGGACTGAATTATTTGTAAAGCAGGTAAATATACCCCCAATCATATTTTACTGCTTTTTCTAACCCATAATTGGCTCCCATGTACTGTTTCTTTTTTCTTCTGTAGCCTCAGATTACCTAGATCAGTAGACAGACTTCTCCATATGAAAAAAAATAATGTTCATCATTATCTTGTTTGTTTTCTTGATCAAAACTGTGGCAAAATTCAGAGAGATACAGGCAGATTAGAAATGTGAGGGATGATCTTGAAATCCAAGAGAGCTGCATGCTCTGTCTTATGGTTAGAAATGGACCAGACTATAAAACCTGCTCCACGTGGATTGAATCAGTGAACAATGTCAGCAAATTGTAGCTTTCTAGATTTACTGCATGACAGAGATATCAGGTGGCTAGCAAAACAAAGCAAGGCAGAAGAAGCTGAATATAAGTTCACCTTGACTTCTACCCACCCCAGCAATATGAAGCTTTGTAACCCAACTATAATTTCTTTGGCTTTTCCAGCCAAGAAAACCAGAAGTCTTTCCTGGGCAAGTGGCAACCTGATGACCCTCTGCGCTGAAGGAGCAAGTCATCACATAGATGGCAGACATTACCCTTTGGAAAATTTTTAGTTTACTTTGAATTAACAATCACGAGTTTGCTCCAAGAAAGAACTCAGGAGTGTGGTGCTCTCAAGTAATTGCATCTATTGTGATGACTCCACAAGAAACAAAATAAAATGAAAAAGTAAATGGTCATAAATTAGTCAAGATATCATTTGTCTGTACTCCTGGTGTTCAGTAGGCAGAGGCAGGAGGACTTCATGAATTCAAGGTCAGCCTGGGCGACATAGGGAGATCCTACCTCAAAAAGAACAAAGTAAATGATAGTGAAATGATAAATGGTTGCTATGCTACTGGGTCTGTTAAGACAAGATCTTGTGACACAAATATTAGCCATGCCCTAATGCCAGAGCCCTGTCAGTGGAAAGGGGGAGAGGATATCGATAGTCCATAAATGAATGGGAAATGAACATAGAGATGTGAGAAACAAGGAAGGGCAACAGATGAGCACATTTGAGTTCCTATCATCACATCTTATATTCTTCATGGGTTCCAAAAAATAAATGCAGAACAAAAAAGGATATAGCCAAATTAATTGGACTTTTCTTCTTTATCAATGCTGGAGAAATATTATTCCCCCAAAACATTAGGCTAAAATGGTTAGAATCATCAAGAAAATGAAAAAGAATGAAATCAGAGATTTGAAAAGTTTGGATAGGATGAGACTTAAAAAGTATAGTCCTCAGTCCTCATCAAAGAAACTTCTCTTTGGAACAGACAGAGACCATTACAGAAAACCACAACTGAGTAAAAAGTGGAACTGTGGAGCCCAGTCTCAAGGTTACATCTACAACATAGCTATTTGGATTTAATAACTCTAAATCTCAGGAGGAAGAGAGACCAGAAAGACTGTAAAAGTAACCCCTTGAGTTTTCTCTGAGTCTATATCTCCTGGTAATATCAGAAGCTACCATTAACTCTCACCATTATGACTGCCTAAAAACATGAGCCAGACAGGAACAATAATAACACACATGCCATAGTGGATGGGAAAAAGACCACTGTAGGAGAAGTTTCTCTGTTTCTCAGAGGCCTCTCCCAAATAACCATTCAGAGGCTATTATTAATTATAAATGCTCAGCCAATAGCTCAGGCTGGTTCCTAGATAACTCTTAATTTTAAATTAACTCATTTCTTATCTAACCTCTGCCTTGAGGCTGTACCTTCTTTCAGCCTGGCACTTTCTTCTTGCTTCTCTGTTTCTCCTCTGATTCTGAATCCCCTCGTCTTCTTCTTCACATTCTCTTTTTGTCTGCATGTTCTTCCAAACCTCTTCCTGTCCAGCCATTGGCCAGTCATCTTCTTTACTAGCCCAATCACAGTGACATATATTCCACAGACCACCAAGTCTCAACCCTATTTAAAGAATTATAGGCAACCAAGGAATGCTGAGAGAAGTAGAAATAGTCTGTCCTAGGGAAGAGCACACCAATTCATTACCCATTACCAAATGGTTAGCTCTGAAAACATATACACAAGTAACAATGTATAGATGAAGCTGCTTATATTTAATAATAAATATCTATATGTATGCATATATTCATGTAACAACATGTAATTTAAAAATAGACCATGAATTTAAAACAGAGCAAAGAGGGGTATATGGGAACATTTGTAGGAAGAGAAGGGAATGAGTAAGTGATCTAATTGTGTTATAATCTCAAAAAATAAATTATTTTCAAAATGTAAAAGCAATTGCAGAATTATTTGAGAGAAACTTTTTAAGAAAATACAATAAAAGGATTTGTTAAATGTTTTGGCCAATGTGTGTATTGTGTGGCCCATTTGCCTCACTTCAAAAGACATATACCATTTATTAATAAGTGAAAAAGCATATATACTATTCAAAAAAGATAAGGAGAAAGTCTCTCTCTCACACTTACACACACACACACACAGAGGCACACACTGAAACCAAATAGGAGTATAATAATATTTAAGTTATGAGAAATTAAGGAGCCTAGAAAAACCATAAAAATAAGAATTATTGGTATCTGATCCAGATCTAGGTAGAAGCAAACATTCACGAAAATATACACTTGAGCGTGATGTGTCTTTGTTCCTTGAAAAGACTGAAGACACACTGCCATTCAACTTCCTTCCTAAATTCCCTTTGACCCCTTTCCATGGTTTATAAAACTGTATGAAGTGGGGATTTCAGCATCGTATTTATAAAGTGAACACATGGCCATTCCAAGGTATGGCTGAGGAGGCGCTTTGTGTAGATTTGAGTGAGAGTATAGCCAGAAACATCTGAAGAGTCCAGAAGAGGAGGAGAAGGTAGTAGATGAGCAGGGCAGTGGTGGTGCACGCCTTTAATCCCAGCACCTGGTGGGCAGAGGCAGGCCAATCTCTGAGCTCCAGTTCCAGAACGGACAGCAATACACAGAAAAACCCTATGGGGGGAGGGTACAGAAAGAAAAGACAATTAAACATGGCCAGTACACTGAGCCATGTCATGAAAGGAGAGAGCAAGAACCTAGATGGGGCAAAGAGGGCACATGGCCAAATTGGCAGGGTTATACAAGAATGAGGAGGAAGAAAGCCCATGAGCTGGAGAAGTGTGGGGTAGAGAGCTGGGTACACAGAGCTGAGAGAGCCTGAGGTGAGCCTGCACTTTGGTATGTTAGTATGCTAATAAGATCCACAATTAGGTCTCTCCTCACTTCCTTTTGGACCCATTTCCTAGCATAGTTTTCTTAGCCTTCTATAATCCAATCCCCAATTTTTCTTTCCAAAAATTATTTCCCATTGCATCTACTTAGTAAGCATACTATTTATTGATAGATGTCTTCTAATGCTGTCAATGAGTTCATCATATTGTCCCTTACTGCAATTTCCTTAATTAAAATCTGAAAAGATGAAGATCTTAAATATATCAAAACCCTTTCTAAAAGCAATTATTTTAATAATCCCTGTGCCATGTCACATATACTCTGAAAATATTAAATGAAATGATGCATGCAAAGAACACCACACAGAATCTAAATAGTATTCTGTAACTACTAGCAACGATACTGATTTCCCTTCTTTATCAAAATCATATTCACCTTTCAACCAGCCTTAAGAACCTGTCTCCAATCTCTACCTTATCTCACTGAGAAGTAATACCCGTGACCACTCTTTAATGGTATTTCATATCACTTTTCTGTGCTTTCTTTAGACAAATATGAATTATTATGAGTTAAATGCTTGTTTATGTTCCTCACTAAAACAGTAGAATTGCTTTCCTTTAAATGGGGCTGCATCATAATAACCATCCCTCCATAACATAGCACTATTCAACAAGTGTGCGTTGAATTTGGAATTCTGTTACACAGAAGTAGAAAAGGGGTCAGACCCCATGTCCTCAAAAAGCTTCTTATATGAAAAACTTAGTCTCCTATATTATTTTCAGTACGCATTTGCTGAATTAAGTAGGGTTTATACTTGCAGAGTTTAATATTTAAACACATGCTATGATTTTAAAGAAGACCCCTGACTCTATCCTTCATAAAGCAGAACCTGAGGTAGAAATGCTAGTGATTCAGAGGAGAAATGCTCTAAGTGAAGGTGGTGAGAAATCCTGAATAAGAAGGACATGGATTCTCCCAGGGGAATCTAGCCTCTGTCTTGCCTCTTGGGTATTGCTGGAGACTACATCTCACACTGAGAGACAAGAAATTATTCATTTCTCCACCCCTGTGCCCCAAATCTTTCTCCTCCCCTCCATCTGACATGAGAGCCAAGAGCAGGTGCTCTGAATATTCTGGAGCTTTCCACTCTGGGCAGGTTTGTCATTCACAATTGTGATATGGCCTTTTCTGCCTCACTTCCATGTCCATGCTAGACAGTTCTCATCAACCAAAGATAAGCCCCAGAGAGAATACAGAAATGAGTGAACAGTGAAGTTAGCAACCTTAAACTTGCAGAGGATGCCTAAGTCCAGAGAGGTGAATCTGAGTGAAGGTTCTATTATGTGCTGAATTATATTCTTGCAACATTTAAACATCCAACATTTCACAGTGTGACTATATTTGGAGATAAGGTCTGCTCTAGGTTGAATATGAACTGTCCTTAACATTGGGAACATTTGGTTCCCAGTTGGAGGAAATTGTGTGACTGTTGGGGGATGGGGCAATGCTGGCAAGAGTAGATGGCTGATGAGTGGACCTTTTAAGTTATAACCTGGCCCCAGTTCTGGACCAGTCTTGCTACTTCCTAAATGACAGAACCAGCTGCCTTAAGCTTCTGCTGCTACAGGCTCACCCTTTTCCACCTCTATCATGCCTTCCCCACTATCCAGCTTGTATCCACTGAACCCATGAGATGGAACAAATTATTTCATGTGTCTTTCAGACACTTTTGTCACAGTGATTAAAATACTAATTAACAGAGGGTTTTCAAAGCAATGATTAAGAAAGAGTTAAGATCATTAGGATGAGATCTACTTTCCTTCCATGACTGAGATACTTCTAAGAAGTGAAAATTCCTGTAAGGACACCAACAGATAAACAATAGAAAAGCAACAGGAAAAGTTTGCTACTCACGGCCCGTAGATAG
Organism: Sigmodon hispidus; assembly: GCA_004025045.1. Classification (NCBI taxonomy): domain Eukaryota; kingdom Metazoa; phylum Chordata; class Mammalia; order Rodentia; family Cricetidae; genus Sigmodon; species Sigmodon hispidus. The sequence continues at coordinate 101,179 of PVIH01002619.1, read as the reverse complement.
GTTTTAAAAGGCACAGACCTCACTGCACCTTGATCTGAGGCCCATAAATTTCTGCAGTTTCAGTCACCTAGCCCATGCCATTTGCAAATCAGACACAGGAAGCAGGACCATGATCTGGAAAACTAAGTGACAATGACTATAAAGATTCACAAATTTGCTAGGGAAAAGGCTGCTTTTATCATGATCATTTGAAAAAGAGAGACGTCTTCCACCTCTGCTGGGAGAAGTTTAATAGGAGTCACTTGCTTTGAGAGTCCAAGTAGCCATACGTTTTTCTGATTCCTGAATGTTTGGAAGGGAGGGCTTGGCGGTAATTTATGTGCCCCTGGAAAAGTCGCTGCGAAGTGGTAATTAACCTAGAGAAGAGGATGAGCATGACACTCTGCACTGTCAGAGACTGTCCTCCCCAGAGTCCTCCCCAGAGTCCTCCCCGGAGTCCTCACTTAATGGTAATGGAGGCAAAAAGGTTTCTAGAGAGTGAAAAATAGGATCCTAGCCAGAGACTCAGCTCCTGTGGATTCAGGGCTTCCCTCTGCATCTTCCCGTTTCAGTTATTTTCAAAGTAAATTGCAGCAGGTTTTATAGGATTTCTTTCCATTCTGCTTGTTTTTATGTTTTTAATATCCATAGGGCTTGGGATTATTGAGTGGAACTCTTTTTGTAATTCACCAGAGCTGTTCCAGATCCTCAGCTTCCAGAGCAGCCAAGAATCCTGTGGGTTTTTTTTTCCTCCCATTGTTATCCCCATCATACACTTTTGGGGACCAACGTGATAAAAGGCGCAAAAGCTCACACATAGTTTCACACAAAAATTAATTACATAAGGAGAGAATGTAAGATCCATGACTGTCCCGTATTTCTTAGAGGGAAATAAAAAGCCTGGGGCCCTAGACCACAAGTTGAGCAGAAGCTATAAGTGCAATGCTTCTGTGTGAAAAGCTAATACACGCTCACATGCTGATGAAGAGTTGAGCACTACTGAAGGCTGGGAAGTGAAGGGCTTCATGTGTTCTCCCTCCTCTGGCCATATCCTTCCTACTGTACTCTCAGGATGGAGAAAAGCATCCAAAGGAAAAACGCCAGGATGTTGAGACATCTGGAATCCAAACCCAAGGATGTTTGGCTTCAAGAGCAAGAGAGATTTTTGATGGAATGGGATGAGAAGAATAGGAAGACTCCAAAGAGCTCCTTCAAATAATTAAAGCAAAGAAAAATACCAAGAAAGTTTGTCTTATCTTCTGTAGTAAAACATGAAACACCTTATCACCCACAAAGTGAAAGAAATGGTCAGTGATACACCGAGAATGATTGAGGCTTACTACCAAACGTGCTGTTGAACCACACTAATGTCTGACAGATCAGCTAGGTCCAGAATACTGAGCTTCTTTTTTCAAGAGGTACTCACAAAAAAAAAAAAAAAAAAAAAAAAAAAAAAAAAAAAAAAAAAAAAAAAAAAAAAAAAAAAACCACTTTAAATGACAGTGTTGACACCATCATAATAAGGCAAAGATAGCTTACAAGCATTTTTTCTAGCACAAGAACTTATTCTCAGAATTTATGAAAAATCTTTTGGGAATAACTATTGTGTTAGAATAGAAAGGAAGATAAAAATCATGTGTTTTAGGTTTGTTTGTTTGCCTCCCATTCTTCTCTCTTTTTCTCACCTATGTGTGTGTGTGTGTGTGTGTGTGTGTGTGTGTGTGTGTGTGTGTTGTTAGAAACTGAGCCTGAGACCTTATATAGAGATCTAATAGACAAGGACACTGAGGAAAGTGAGGGAAGCAAAGTATTGCCTTTCCATTTTGCAGTTGAGATTCAGTGAAAATTGTTCACTAAGAGAAGTCTCTGAGCAGTATAGAGAAAATTGTTCCTAGATATCAATTATTATGTAATATTTGTTAATTTTTGCATAGTTCTTTTAAAAATGTATTTTTACCCTCACAGCCATTTCATGAGCACATACCATAAAACTGAATTTTTGAAAGAATATTGACAAGGCACGAATCTGGCATGATAGAAAATTAGTGGCTGTGTGCACTTTTAAGAAAAACAAGGAAAGGGATGCTCAGATGTGAGAAAATAGAAAAGTTTTTTAAGTTAAAGTCAGTTGTCCCAGCTTAAGCCGAGAGCTTGAGAATTTTGACCTTGGCAGTAAAAACAGCAAGTTAGGGTGAGAACAGGATTGGGAAGAAAAAATGATGATGCAATTTTATGCCTGTAAAGTTAGAGGTGACATTGAAAATCATGTGTAGGGGCTGGAGAGATGGCTCAGTGGTTAAGAACACCGTCTGCTCTTCCAGAGGACCTGGGGTTCGATTCCCAGCACCCACATGGCAGCTAACAACTGTCTGTAGTTCCAGTTCCAAGCAAACACCAAGGCAAATAAATAAATAAATAAAGTTCTTTTTAAAAAAAAAAAAGAAAAAGAAAGAAAATCATGTGTAGAAATGACTTTTAGAAAGATGTAGATTTCTTTAATTTTCCTGAGGACTACAAAAAATAAAAAAGTAAATTATTGCAGGTTAAAAAAGCAAATGTTTATAGTGGCAACTGTAGAAGTATACATGCTTCTCTGATGAATCAAAAAAAATCTCAAATGTTTTTGTAAAATAATCAATATAAATCACATTGGGGAAAATGGAATCATATTGATGGTCCAGTGTAAAGGAAAAGAGGTAGCAGAAAGTTTTCCCTATGTTGGAAGATTGACTAAACAAGGAAAATGTTTTCAAAGAAAAGATCCAGTGTGTATGCTTCTAATTACAATATTATTAACAAATGTTCATAAATAAAAACAGAGGTTTCTGAAAAGGTCCCAAGTACTAGTGATGTATGCAGTGCATGGTAAATGTGGAATTTCTTAAAAACAGAGAATAACTTAACAGGAGCATTAGTATCCAAATCCAAGTGATTTGGTTCAAATAATTACTTTCAGAATTCATTTAAGGCACAAAGTAGAAAATATTCAAAGTGTTTATGGATATTATTGTACTATGAAGTATTGTTGCTATTAGAAAAACATTTTCTCAGGAGATGGTGTAAAGTTTGACGTATACACATAAAAAAAATGAATTTCACCTTTCTTGAAAACACACTATGGAAGAATTATATTCTAACATTTAAAAATTTTATACTTGACTTGATTGATAATGTGTGAAGATGTTGCAATAAAGAAAAATATTCTTAAAGAGTACTTTACGACTTCTTCTTAAGCAATCAGATGGCCCATGAAGCTGTGTTTAAAGATTTCATTTGTGTTTTATTAAAATGTATGAAAAATGGTGAGCAATGGGACAAATCAAGTCACAGCTACTGCAACAATGATTTCATTTTAGTGCATGAAGTTTGATCTCTGATGGCAGCTGGCAGATGATGAATACATTCAAGTGACCAAAGTCCTGCTGAGATGGTGAAGTTTTTTAAAACACAAGTCCTAAGCTCAACTGGCCTAGAACAGGCACTCCGAAATATTCTTATCTGCCTGGTTTTGCTTTGATGGCACTCCTATAAACACAAGGGTCTCCTAATGGCCTAGAGCAGACTAGTGCCACCCCGATGCTCTATGAGGTTTCTCAAGGCAAGAAGAAATCCAATAGGGAACAGTAATCAGGATGAAGGAAAATATGTTATCTAAAAATGAAACAGTCCCTTGTGTGCTTTGCAGTTTTGAAATGATAAGGAAAAGGATGGAATGTCCAGCTGATTTTCCAGAATAATGTACCTGAAACAGAAGGTTATTTTTTTTCAATAACAGTAAACAAATAAGTTCAAAATCTGAATTGTAGTCTCAAAACAATGACAATTGCAGAGTATTACACGACAGAATGACTTTAGCCACTTTATGGAGAAAAATATATATGTATGACAACCTGGTGGGTCAAGATGAACTATTCACATTTGGTACAGCAATTTAGGAGACAGTCTTACGTACTATGTAAATTTTAACACAGATTTTTCTCTATTTCTTGCTACTCTACCTTGTTAACTGTAACTGAAGTTGAAAAACTATAGCAAAGTTACAGTATTTTCAGAACTTTGTGCATCAAGATTAAAAGAGAGTTCTCTGAGACATTGCTGAGGTTTACACCCAAGAGCTGCCACTCACCTAGAAATGGAGTGGGTGAGAAGATAAGAACAAAGTGTGTCCTGCACTGGATCTACCTAACCAGTTCTTAAAAGAAGTGGGAACCACTGTCACAGGAAAATTGGTGGGCCTTACTGGAAAGAAAAATTAGAGGCTAGAAAAACCTCTAACGAGCTGCAAATCTGATTTTGTTCTTTAGAACAATAAAAAGAAGCTTTCCTAACTCATATTTAAATGTACTGGATGGTACACGAGTCTTTCAAGCCACTAATATTGATGTTGAATTGCTGTGAATTTCCTTAAAAAGTTGGGGTCAGTGAAGGATTTATGAATTCATAGAACCCTTTACAGGGCTACTCCATAACAGAATATCAAGTGGAAAGTGACAAAATATCTAGAAGTGGTCTCGTACAGCTGGGAAATTACTTACTTTTGAAATATTCAAGCACAATGCTTATCATGTGCACACATTCAGGTGAGAATGTCACCAGGAAGAAAATTAGGACACTTTCTACACTACTCCTCTCCCCCAGAAAAACAAAGAAAGAAAGAAAAAACTTACTAATTTATTCATTTATATTTTCTGTGTGCACTTGTATGTGTGTGAGCATGTATTTCACAGTACATTTGTGGAGGGACAACCCACAGGAATCAGTTCTCCTCTTCCACCATGTGGGTTCAGGGGGTAAAACTCAGGTCATCAGGCTTAGGACCAACTACCTTTGCTGCTGAGCCAGCTCCTTGGGCCCTGCCCTACTCCGCTCACATGGACCATCTAGTCTATAACAATCTTTGTGTATCCCTCTTCTCCCAGGTAGGAAGTACAGTCATAACCATCCAGCTTGTGGCTGAACAGCAGTGTTAGATGCGCTTTTGTCCCTTCCTGATTAAGAAGTTTTTGTTTGTTTTTGTTTTTTTCTTTCTCCCTTTCCTTTTTTTTTTCTTGTATGTGTGTGTGTGTGTGTGTGTGTGTGTGTGTGTGTGTGTGTGTGTGTGTGTATTTCAATATGCTCATTGGCTAAAACCCAAATGGAAATTTTGACCTGGAAGAACATCTTGAAGAATGGAAAGAAATAAATAAGTAAATAATACCTAGAATCACACCCAGGCTAAGATTACAATCAGATTTAATGATTTCTGACTGGGAAGAAATCAAAAGCACTCCCCTCAAAACAAAACAACAACAAAGCCCCAAAAATCCTGCCATAGCTTGCGTAGCCAACTAGCTTAGCAAACAACAGTAAAAGCAGGTCCACACATCAGTGTTTATTGCATTTGTCCAGCATTGAAACTTGAGTAAGAAATGGAAGACAAACAACAGAAAGAAGGTAAACATTACTACACATTTAGTGCAGACTATTCTGTTTTGTCCTTAGAAGGCTAGTTCTATGAACCAGGACCCTTCTCACCTGTGGTCTAGATCAGGGCTTTCTAATGTGATGTTCTACAATGATGGAAATACTGTCTATGCTATACACTATGCCCCCCTTACTGAAGTCTTCATCTGCTGATGTGAGTGATGGCCACAAGTTCCACAAACCTAAATTTAAAAAAACCATATACAATGGAAATTATTATATAAGACCAGATAACTGTATTTTTTAGAGCAAAAGATAATACTGTAATGTTTTTAGATGTAAGCAGTATGGGACCCCAGGAAGTCTAAAACAAATGAGAGAGTTTCCTGATGGGTTTTATCAGTGTGAGATTCAACCGTCAATGATGGCCTTTGCTCTACCTTTCTATGTATTTCTATGTCTGCTGTCATGTTTAACTCTAATTTCTGACCTCTCTTATTTATATTTAGAGCTCTCCCCTTTTTTATTTTGCTTGTTGGCTCCCAGGCCTTCCCTTTGCTGAAATCATGGCCAGTATGTTTGCTCCAGACAAGAGTACTACAAGTCTGAGCAAATCTTGCTTTCTATGGATTTTATACCTTAACAGGATCTGAAAGGTTTTTTTTTTAACATTTTATACACTTCTGTGCTATTTAGATATATATTACTATATGCATACTATACATAACTATGTATACTAATTCATAATTTACACATTAATAAGTTATTCTATATGCTATTCCACTACTGTATAACTTTTTCTAAGTATTACATTATTTTATATAAGATTGATATTATTTATACACAGCTTTAATCTCCTGTTTTGATTTCAGTATTTTAATGTAAGTCAAAGAAAATTATCATTATATTCCTCATCTAGAATAGAGGAAGACTGTATCTAAATTTATTTCCATAATACATCTTTAACACATTCTAACTTTTCTTTATATATAAAATACTTCAAGAACCCATTGAGAGATCCATTTCTGAAACTGCGTTTTGACTCAAGCAAGAGGCATATGGCTGGCAGGCTTTATGCTAACATGCTCCAGAATGAAGACAGTGAGACAAGAGGTGGTAGAGGGAAGAGGAGCAAACAGGAGCCTTGACTTCACGCTTGCTTTCCTTCTTACTTGTGACATGAAGAAAGTATCTTTCCAATTTGAATGATAACTTCCTAACATTATTTTCTTCATGGCTAAATATATTGTATACCTGCTATTACAAAAATCCTAGTGTTCCAGACAGAGAAGTCCCATTTGAATGGAAAAATGTAACAATGCATCTAAAAGTGCTTCACTTTCTACAGCTGGGATGATAGGAAACTGTTATTGTGTTAGATGGCAGGGTGGCACAATGGTTGCTGCACTATTTCCCTATAGGGTCCTCATAGAGCCTCAGAAACCTTCTTAACATAACTTAAGAAGAAACAACCAACTGATTGTTTTTAGTATGTGACATTCGATATGTGTAATTTCATTGGCATATACAAAAATTTTCACCAAATGAATTCCTTTTGATAGAAGGTTATAAGCTCCAAGGCTTAAGGCCACCTTTGTTCTCATCCAAGTCTTGGTTCTGAGAAGTAGTGGTAAGTTCATAGTGTCTCTTCCAGGAGGCCCTTTGGAGTTTCATGAATACACAACTTTTGGCAGCCTGCTCTGGCACAGCAGAACTACTCTCACATTAGTTGAGACATCCCTACAGACTTGACAAGACTAGGTGAGAAATCCTTTGTATTAACATTGCTGCGAAACACGGACTGAGAAGCTTTCTCGTTCGTGATTCACTGCTGACTAGTGCTTTGAGTTTTTTTGTTTTGTTGCTTTGTTTTGGCTCCTAAAAAGTGAGAATTTTCTACCAGGATCTTGCTTCATTCCTTAACTATTTTAGAAATAGATTTCAGATGCTGCTCACAGGGTCAGACTCAAGCCACAAAATTACAGCTGACCTTTCTGACCATCGAAATTGAAGGTTAAATCTAATCAATGGACTTCTAGTTATATATGCCAATCTTTTATACATTGGTCCTAAACACAGATACTGCAGTGCACTATTTGCTCCTATAAGAAAACTCTACAGACTTAGTATGCATTCCTGTTCCCAAAAGCAAGAGTAAAAAGAGGGAGAAAGAGACAAAGAGACAAGAGATAGAGAGGGAGAGAAAGGAAAAGACACAGAGAGACAGACAGACAGACAGATAGACAGACAGACACAGAGACAGTAATGAAGGGACATCTACTGAATACTGCCTGCCTTCCTTTCTACACTTCTGATTACTCCTCAAGCATGGAGCCATGTTTTAGTCATTCAGTTTTCTGGCAATTTTATCACGTCTCCCTCACCAGTTGTGAATATTGCACAATTAGCACATGTCTGAAAGCCCCTATGGCCATGTCCTCAAGTTTCCTTTCCAGTTCCTGGAATTTACACTGGAGGACCTCAGCCCTTTTTCTACCCCGTAGTTTTGATTCCAGCTCAGATTCTGACTACGCAAGCTTCCCCCACTCCCTGGCGAATACCTTTTGCTGCTTGTGGTGATGTTTCCAGTCCATCTTGAGGAGTCATAAAGTGCTATTAAAACAGTCATCCCTCTTAGTCTGTCCTGGGGAACCATCACACAGTAATGCTATTGTCCAGTGGTTAAAGGCTGAGGGGGAGGCTGGATCGGAAAGTTGGTTTTAGCATCCCAGCAGGGCCAGGGAAAATAAATCCCTGTGTGCAAATGTGGCTGGGTGTCAAGCAGCTGGTGAACAGGATCCAAGGGAAGATTATTTGGGTGAGTGTGCATGACCACCAGACATCAATTTCATTTGACTAATATGTTCTTTTCCATCCAATTGAATAGATTACTGCAGTGTCGAATAAATAATACATTGCCACATTTGGCCCGACAAGAAAAATCATGGGTATCAATAAGCAAGTGTAAGACCACATGAAAGCCCAACTGTGTTTGAGAAAAGCAGGGAGTAAACACTCAGGTATCATGAAATGCAGACGTTTTTCTTGTCAAAATGTTCCTGGAGCCAAGTTTGTGGGGTCCCTGCCGCTGTGACAACATTCTGGTCTCTGAAGCTTATCCAGCTCAGTCACAGTCCCAAATTAAACCTTAGGTGTTTGCAAAGGCAGCCACAGAGGTGGGACAATGGCTCATTACCCAATTCAGAATGCATTCAGTCAACTTCTCTGGCCTGCTGTCTGGTGGCCAGGTTCAGAAGAGGCAGCTGGAGGTAGAAGAAAGGATAAGGAGAATGAAATAGAATTAAAATTAGTAGTAAAGGAAAAACATAGCAGAAACTCCTGGCTTATAACCCCAAGGGGAACACAGACACATATTCAGGTATTTCTTGAATCACTCTGTCACATGCTCTCCTAGAAATACAGGCTAAAGACTAAAGAGTCAAAGATAGACTAGTCCATAGGAGGGCAAAGGCCATGGAAATGATTTCAAATGGTGATAATATTTTGGCCTCTGCCTTTAAAAAAAAATGCTGTCCTAATACAATGTTATTTTCAGAATATATCAAATACACTGCAATAAAATCTCCAAATACTCTTCACTCACAAATTAGCATTATGGAATTTTATAAGTGAGTTATAGAAATAAGAAAAGGAAGATAGGAATACTAAGTGCCATCCTGAGCCACTTTTCATGTGCTAGGTGATTCAGTTCTCACATCTCATTGCTACAGGTACTATTCATTTCCTATAAAAGTAGAGATAAAGAAAAGAGATGTTAACTAAATTATCCAAGGTCACATTGAAGAAGCCAAACACCAGGCTAAGTGGTCCAGTCACCATTTTGTCACAAAAGCTTTGCTCTGAGCTATATTCAATTATCTCAGGTTAGAGAGTTGAGGAGATTAAGGACCCAGGGTTTAGACCATGCAATCTTCTCTCAGAAAGATCGATCAGATAATGTAAAAATTATGGTCATTGTCCCAGAAGCAAGAAGCTATGTACACAGTATATTTAGGAAAAGCAAACAAAAATACAGCACACATGAAAGGGTTGAAGTTTATTTTCCAAAGATTGAGAACTAGTCATAAAAAAATATTGTAAGAGTTATTCATAAGGAAAGATATTGGCATTGGCCACAAACAGAGTATTCTGGAGAAAGAATCAGAAAAATTTTAAAAGTTGATTTATTTTGGAGATGATAAGAGAAATAAAAGACCATTTCCCAGAATTTTTCTTTGACCACTACTATATACTGAAATTTATTGGTGATACCTATCAAGATGAAGAATGCAGAGCTGGTAGGCTTCATGGAAAAATCTACAACTGATTTGGCTGCAGTAAGTATTTAACATGGAGGCAAATAGGCTCTAACAATTGTGTACCAACCTTCGCAGTGATTTTATGACAAAGGCACTCCAGAATCTCAACTCAAAGGTGAAGAGACTGTCACAGGAAGTACAAGCCCTTTCCCACATCACACAAAATCTTTCACGGAAATTCTCCTCTCCTTTAGCATTTCCCACTTCCAAGATTTCAAACTTTTGTGGGTGGAGTTCCTTCTGTATATTATCCTACCTATTCTGTGAAGAGAAATATGTAATGAAAAGCAGGCATGTGTAGGGGAGATCTTGCCCAGAATAACCCATATATGTTTGTTTTTCTAAATATCTCACACTTACTCTTGATCTGAAGAGTCTTCAAGAAAAAAAAAATCTATTTCGCCTCATTTTTATTCTCTGGGCTATGTGATGATAACGATGCTTGCTAAGGTACTTGAAAGGATTCATAAAGACTATATGCTTAAAGTATTTGTTCCTGGCATAAGCACATGTAGCAGAAATATTAAGTAATATGACTATTGACATTATGAGAATAGCAGTGATGTCTAGAAGACTAATTACCTTCACACTATGTTCTTAATTAGGTTAGATTAAAAAATTACTAGGAGGAGAAAAGAAGAGTGGCTAGGCAAGATTTTAGGTTTATGTAGCTAGCGAAAGAGGGAAGAAAGCATCATTGTAGCAATCTAAGGAGAAAACTTGGACTAACCAGATAGGCTTCTCTCTGTAAGCCACTAACAGCACAATAGCAGACTATTTAAATAGTTTGTGTTTTTATAATGCAGGAGGAAAGGGACTGAGAAGTCTGCTGTTGAAGATCAGCAGGAGACTGGACTAGGCTTTAAGAGGACAGGTTCCAAAAGATCAGCCCAAGCATGGGCCAGCCTTTGTCTGGACTTGTAAAATCAGGGAGAGGGAATGCCTGAAACATAAAAGACCAACTTGGACCATCTGGTTCTGTAACAGTCCCCATCAACACGTCTGCACTTGATGAGACCGATATAATAAATGAGGATAGATGTGTTTCACTTCTGTCAACAGCCATACGCTGAGAAAGATAAGAGAAGCTTTTGAAATTGTAGAGATCCTTTGGCTTTAACTATTACAGAGGCAATTAGTTCCATATGGGAAGCAAATCCATGCGGATGGATTTAACTATCCATTCTGTAGCTGCTTATCAAGAGCAGTATATTCTGTAACACACACACAAAAGCCAGATCTCGTTACTGTGACACCTGCCTCCATCAATGCTGGGCAGCAATGAATTAGCCTCAGGTCTCTGATAGTCTATGTGCCAACTTGTTGGAAAGGAATTAGTTAATTATACCACGAATCAAAGTTAATAACAGTAAATTGCTTTTTAAAATAAATTGATTTAAGAGATGTTACTTTCCAGAGTCCCTGAGACACTTAAAAGACAGCATCCCAAGAGCCAAGATGATCTCTTATGCCATGGTAAAAGCTAAGCCATTTAGGGAAAAGCTTTCAAAGTTTCCATCTGTGATCACTAAATTTAAAGAAGAAAAATTATTAAACAATGGATAATTTATTTCACCAACACTCATGGGCTTCCCTGATGATAAGCATGCTTGTGATAACTTCTAGTGATAAATCTTCTTTGTAAGAGCATACACAAGATTACTTGGGGTGGGGAAAACAGAAAAATAAGAAATAAAGAATCAAGGTAAAAAAGGGGGTGAAGGAAAAGGAAAAATAAAATGGAAGATTGAGAGCAAAATCCCAGCATCTCTTCCTATACTCATTCCTTCCAGTTGGCTCAGAATTTAGTACTGCTTGGTGACCACACACCCAACACACTATGCAGGGAAGAGCACAGGAGCAGCGGTAGCAGGGCCTGTCTTTGACAGGTTAACACGATCTTCAAAAACAAGCAGCCTCAAAACCCACAGGCTTGGTGAAAATGTCCGTAAGACAAACCTGCGGCCTTTGAGATTGGAGGTGGGGGGGGCGGGAATTGAACCCATTATTCCAATATTTTTGTGCTAAGCCAAGTGGTGTGTATTTTGTCAGGCAGTTCTCCCTTAATTTCCAAACCCATGTGTATTTCCCAGGGAATGTGATCCATATGTTTCTAATTCATTTACATTTAAATCATCATAATGCTGTTTTTCTGTGCTATTTGATGTCCAAGAAGCCTATGAGGCCTTTTACAAGCCCTTTTAAAGGCTTTCTCCTTTGAACCTGCAAGTCATGGTTTTCCTGTACAAAATGTGAATTAAAATAAAGAAAGGTTATAGTTTCTCTTCAAACTAAATTCCTCTGAATTTAAATGGATAATAATAATGACAACCATTAAAATAATGTGATCTCAGAGGCAACCTCACTTATAAATTTAGGGAAAAAAAAACTATCAGTCGGGGAAAAAATGTTCCAGCTTTTCCAATGCACAGCCATGTATCCTAGTGACTGGTCCTCACCAATTTTTAGATTATGCTGAGAAGATGATTCACTTTTATAGTCCTATTTTCTAAAGCCTGAACTAATTTCTTTGAGACATTAATTGCATTCATTGACAATAATTGTAGCTATCCTGAAAGATTAGATAGAAATAGATTAGATATATAAATGATAAAAGATGATACATGACAGACAGACATACAGATGTATAGAGAGGAGAGAGAGAGAGAGAGAGAGAGAGAGAGAGAGAGAGAGAGAGAGAGAGAGAGAGATTTAAACAGAATCTTTAGACATTAGCTGACTTAAAACATTTTTGTAGATTAGGCTGGCTTCGAGCTTGCAATGATCCTGAGATTTCTTCTTCCGGAATGCTAGGATTATAGGTATAAGCCACCCCATGAAACAATCCTATAATATTACTTGTAAAATGTTTTTGATACTTGTGGGCCAGAGTTGATAGGCCCTTGAGACTTGAGACATTAATATACTACCACATAATTATTTCCTATTTACTGAACAAGGTAATATGGGTTGGATATCACATGGAATGCCTCACACACACAATCCTATTTCACATTTCACATGGGCAAGACATTTTCAAATCTCTCATCATTGTTTCTCATTTCTCAGATGAAGAAAATAAAATTTTAAAAAGGATTATAATATAGCTGATTTAAGGAAGCTTATGTGTCTACAGATTGGAGAGCACAGAATTCATACTCAGTAGTTAAGTGGATAGCTTCTACTCATTCTGTTTCTATGAGGCACTCATAGGGCATGAAGAGAGTAGAAAAGTCAAAACCTTTTCTGTTTGTCAAGATCTTACTACATGCTAGGCAGAGTGAGAAAATTAAAAAATGAGCAAAAGGTTTTTCTTTTACTAATAGAGTTCTGAGTCTAGTTCTAGAAACTTGTAATTGTCAAGGGAGTACAATTTCTTCCTATATCTAGACACTATTTAAGCAGGCATAAGAATAATAGAATATGGAGCTCAGTTGATTTTATAGGCACAATAATACATATGTATCAAGATCAGGTCTTTCTCTTGTTAATAGTCAATAGACATTACTCTGCCTCCTTGTCTTTCTTCTCTTTATCCTTCTTCATTCTATTTCTCCTCCTATTGTCTGAAGATGCTTGGAACTTTACCTAAGACATGGTCTAGATGTGTTGTTTTTTTGAAAGATGAACTTGACAGAATCACTAAGGATGGATTTGGAAATGATCGAAATAAAGGGATGCCCTTTATAGAGTTCTTTCTATAACCCAATGTTAGATTAAGACAATGGTTTTGGAAGAAGAAATGATCACTGAGAGCCTTGGGCTTTCCATTTTCACAGTCGTTTTTCAACATTAGGCTGTTTAAACAAAGCAATTCCCTTTCTGTGCTATTTGCTGAAAACTCAAATTTCTCCCCATTTCCCAATGTAATGTCTATATACCCGCAGACATACACATCCTGTCATTTATAATAAACACTAACTTAATGTTCATGTAAGCAGAAATGCTTCATTCTGAATAGCCATTTCAACATTATTAGGATTTTATACTGGATTCTGTATTTCTCCATTGATATGGAGAAACTGTTTGAATATACTGACTTCCCAAGAGAAAAGGAAGAGATAGACCTCCCACATAGAGAAGGGCTATACTTTCCTACATAAAATAAAGTCTTTTTTTCCAGTTGAAAAGTAAACTTTCATCATCAATGCCAGTGTTACATACACAGAGGACAGAGTCATTCAATGGACAAGTGAGATGATCCCAAATGTCTGTCCTTCCAGATACCTCTCACTAGTTTGGGTTGTGCTTAACATCCTTAGATAACTCTGTTTATGACAAGTCTTTTGAAACTTAAAGCTTTGGTTTTGAAGGGAGAATATTCTTTGGTGTTGTCATTAATATGTTGTCCAGTGTTAGCAATATGATAAGAAAGAACACTGCATCAATTAGATGTCTTTGGATATTTTATTTTTCTTCTTCTAGAAGATCCCTGTGTTTGCCCACAGGGACTCCTCAGTCTTGTTCCCATCATATAATTGCTCACATGATCCCTGTAATAATTTGCCTCTCAAGTTTCTATTTCCATCATGCTATAATTTCTTTCTCCCATGTAGTTTCTGGATTCACAGTAAAGATTTTTGTTCAAAGTCTTCTTGCATTTTGAAATGCACTGACCATTGAAGTATTACTAATAATTTGAAAAAAAATTAAATAATGCTTTTCACAAAAATGAAATGCTTCAACAGCTATTTATTATTTCTCATGGTGACACATCTCCAGGGCAGTTCCTACCTCACCTCACTTCCTGGTTTCTCAGTTAATAAACTCCAGCCATCCTGGTCATCCTGCTCTGATTTGATCCTCAGGCTTAGATCTCTCCTCATTAGAGAGACACCCTCCTCTGTCCCTCACATAAAGCATTAGTGCTTGCTGAATTATGTGTAGGGGTGAGTTTTATAAGTGGTCAGGAATTGGATATGTTCTTTATACGTTCACGCATGCTGGCTGATAAGTACATACATGCATACATGAAAAGAAATCACAGTTTGGTAACATTCACTTGAGTTATCAATCAGTTTATATCTGAGTTGCAATGCAAGCACATATTTTGCAGGCTAGCATCAGGTTGGTACCTAGAGTCAGAGGGACTAAAAACAGGCTTGTAAACTTTTACATGACCTTCCCTGTTTTCTTTAATGTCCTTTTCATAAACTGAATTGTGCCTTCCTAATGTATAAGCCTGTTTACCAGAGGTAAATACCTAAAACAAAAAGCTGTTTTCTATTTCAGATTGTTTCCTCAGGAACCAAGAATAATGCCTGACAAATTTTTCTTTCAAGTCTTCTCTCACACAATAACCACAGCCGCTCTTGCCCTTACTTCTCCTAGCCCCCACTTTTCCTCCCCCAGATGCACTTCCTCTCTATTACTCTTCCGAAAGAAGCAAGCTTCCCAGTGATATGGACTGACCACGGCATAACAAGATACAGTAAGACAAGGTACAAACCCTCATATCAAAGCTGCACGGGGCAACCCAATAGGAGGAAGAGGGTTCCAAGAGCAGGAAACAGAGACACCCCCTCTCCTACTAGTAGGAGTCCCACAAACACCCCAAGCTAAACCACCACAGCATGTATGCAGAGGATCAAGGGCAGACTAATTCGTTTGAAGTTCTTGAAAGACGCAAGGACATCTTTGAGATGTATTGGTCAACTGTTAGTCTAAAATGACACTCTTATCCGCATTTTACTCAAAAATGAGGTTGACATCTCTTTTTGTGGGTTGCCATTGAAACAGTGATCTTCCAAATTTGAGGTGGGTATCCTCTAATTAGATAAAAGCATTAAGAAAAAAAGACTAAGAGGGTTCTGAAAAAAAAAAAAAAAAGATTACGTCTTCTATATACACGGAGACATGTGTATGTATGTTCATATGTTTGCCCTCTTGGTTTTCTTTCTCTGGAAGAAAAGTACCCTGAGTAGTAGAAGCACGACACAGTCACAGTTAAGCTTACAAATACTTCCTTTTAGACAGTTTATTACTGCGGGAGCTAAATCTGACGATTATTTCCACATAGGCCCCTCTCCTTTCCCACTCCATCTCTTTATTTCACCCATTTCCTCATTCTCATCTTGCTATATGAGCTTCTGGCCAGACTCCCATGATTCCCTCCTGTCTTTCGGGTTGCTATGGTCACCAAATGAACAGCCTATGGCTCTAGGACCTCTTGTTGACCTCACACATATTAATTCTGCTCGTTTGACTGCCTTTCTCCTGAAAAGCTTCTGGATAAACTGTCTCGCCGTGTTGTTTCATACGTTCATTCATGTTTGGATTGGGAATGAAACCATAGAAATATAACAGTAAAAGTGTCATTTGAAGTATGCTGGATAGTAGGATAATGAACAGATGCATTTTTTTTCTGGTTTCTGGTTTAATGGTGTCAAGTACTCTACAATAAAATTTTTTAATTTAAAATGTTATTAAAATTGAATATTAAAATTACAGACTTTAAGAATTTGAGACATAAACGGAATTTAAATATAAGGACATTATTGAAAATTCTCTTTAATGAGTATGTGTGGTCTACAGTATTACTCTTCCTGCTCTTGATTTGATTGTACTTCTGAGGGTTTCATTATCTACGTCATCAAAGGGACAATGTTTAAACCATCATATGCAATGAATGCTTCATAATCTGACAGTCTCGGTTAGAAACAGATCTCTGTGGCTGACAACTGTCTTTCCCAATCATGTGATTTGCTTCTATTGGTTATCAGTTGCATAAAGAAAGAATTACAAGAAATGTAAAGAAGTATTTAGCTGTGCCTTTTCCATAGTAGATGATGAGGATTTGCCAAATAGTCTGTAAACTACACCTATAGTGTTAAGCACAGAAGAGAGTGAAATAATGACAGATGGACTGGAATGCTGTGAAGACAAAGAAAAGTATGAGAGAGGACTGAGGGAAAGGGCTCTAGGCCATGAACGAAACGACCACCAACTCAATAAAACTAAAATGGTTGTTTACACCCCCTAAATAGAATATACACCCTATTTATTTAATTGCATATTTATTATCAAGAAGAATTCAGAAGTTCAGCTTTCATTATCTTAATGGGTTTTTTTGCTTTGTTTTGATTAGGTTTCTTTTTCTGGTTTTCAGAAAGAAAAAACACTCATAGTTGAGTGGGTAGGGAAGTGGGGAGGACCTGGGGTTGGCAGAGGTGAAAGAATATAATCAAAATATATTGTATAATTTGTTTTAATAAATAATACTTAATAAGCTTTAATATAAAAAAACTTTAAGTGATCATTGTTTTTCTTATGTCTCTGTTTTAGAGATATTTTATGCCTTAGAGACATACAATGCAGCATGCTGTCAATGCCAAAAATTCAAGAATTTTATTTTTCAAATGCCTATTTTTAAAAAAAAACAAGAAAAACAGAAAGAGGGAGAGTGATGAAGAGAGAAGGGGTAATAAAAGCAGAATAAATATTTCAGAAATTTTACACACAGTAATTCCATTTAACTCTACAGTTATACGAATATATAATAGAGTTATACAAATATGTAAAACATCCACTTATATCACCACAGAGTGGCATAATATATTCTGCTGTACTTCAAATCATTTCAAGAGCTAAGGTTGAAGTGTTAAAAAATTTAAATATATTCAAAATAAATTTCATTGAATATTTTAGTGTAAGAACCTTGAAGAACAAGTTAGTGTGTTTATGGATATGGCACATGTAAGGGTCCTGTAATTTATATTTGCTTTAAATACTTGATTAAGTATCCACATGTCAACTTGTTCCTATGGAAGTTCAGAGTAAACAAAGAGTTGCCTAGGTTAAGTGCTCAAACATGAGATTATTGATTTTTCTGGACTTGTGGGTATCATTTATCTCTCCAATGGCATCTGGAGTCCTTGAGCCAACCATTCAGATATGTCTTAAGACCTGAATTAGAACAAATGAGTAAAGTCATCCTATAACTACTTTCCAGATTTAAAAAGAAAGGAAGGAAAAAAAATCCAACAACAGCAACAAAAAAAAATCAAGATTTATTTTGCATTATTCATTTCTTTACATAGTAGCTAGTTAGTTTTTAAATTAACAGAACATTAGCAAATGTGTTTGTTTTCATTTTTAGCTATGTAGGAGAAATAAGGTAACATAAATTTTGAGGATGATCAATGAATGTCTCTGCTAATCCTTAAATAGTAGTTGGCTAGGGACATTGGTTCAATCAAACTCCATGTCTACATTAGCTAACATCTGCTTTTGAACATTACTGTGGAGAGAATAAACATCATCATCAACACCAACAATGGCAATAGCAATACTAGTCAATGTTTTCTATATTCTAGACTTTCTGCTACAGCCATTCCACATGCACCTTCTCAGCAAATTCTTAAAAATTGCATGTGATGGCTTTTCTGAATTTCACATTTTACACAGTAGAAAATCAAAGTATGGAAATATGGATCTGACAGTCTGAACAGTTGAAGCAGACTGGAGTCCAGAGAGGCTTTAGTTGTCTCACAGGTTGTGTGATGTTCCTTGGGTTCGGCTAGAGTTGTAGTTAGGTCAGGTGTTAACACCAACGGCAAAGATTAATGAAACCATATTTCGTTCTTCTCCCCAGTCTAATAAACCAATATGGCTAATCAAACTGACCATGAAGGTAGTCTACAGAATTGACACACTAAGAATTTGAAAACCAAATGACAAATGATTTTCAGGAGGTAGAGTTCCCTTGTGTGGACACAACCTGATGGTTTTTCCCCAAAGTGAAAATCAAACAAAAGACCACATATATCCTCAACTCCCAAAGACATTAGGAGGGAACTCTAGCGTGGTCCAGTTCCACTAAGGGACTTCAGCTAAGTCCCACTATTTTGAGTTCTTCTGAAGTTTCCCACACCTTGTGGACATATGAAAGGGCTTAGTATTTGGGAGATTTTATTACCAAATCATAAATATTTTATTTACGCAAACCAGTAAGGCAGGAAGAAATGTGAGGGGAATTTGGGCAGCTTTCTGAGGAAATTCTTGCCAAAGCCCCATTTGCATTAACTTTGCACAGAGCTCAAAAGTACTTTTGTTTTGTTTTAAACACTTCATTCTTTGGGAAGACAGCCATCAGGTATGTGGTACAGATAGAGTCATCTGCCAATATCCGGGTTTAAATCTGGAAAACAAATAGTCTAACAAGTTTGATTAAGTAACATCTTCATGCTAGTCTCTGTCCCTGTTTCTGAGGATCTCTGAGCAGTGGGATCAATAGTCATGCTGTCCTTAACAGAGATGGCTTTTTGCCATGTGGGCATCTTCGCTGGGATTTTTTTCTCTACAAATAAAAAAGGACAGTCTTTGTTCATTCTTTAAAAAAAATTGTTTTGAGATTGTAATATAATTACATAATTTCCTTTTTCCTCTCTCTTGTCCAACGCCTCACATATACCTCTTCTTTCTGTCTTTCAGATTGATGGCCTCTTTTTCCCCACTAATTGTTTGTACACATAAATAAATACAACATGATCAATCTTTTATTTATTTATTTATTTGCCTTGGTGTTTGCCTGGAACTGGAACTACAGACAGTTGTTAGCTGCCATGTGGGTGCTGGGAATCGAACCTGGGTCCTCTGGAAGAGCAGACGGTGCTCTTAACCGCTGAGCCATCTCTTCAGCCCCAACATGATCAATCTTTATGTTACTTGTATGTATGTTTTCTTGGTTAACCAATTTGTACGTTTCAAGGAATAATATCTCCCTATTCTCAGCATTCTTTGGCTGCCTATAGTTTCCCTGTATGGTAGAGGCCTCAGGCATTTTGTCCATGTTAGCATGTCTATTATTGTCCTTGCTCATCTAGATTTAGGCAGTCAAATTGGTCAGACTTTCTGAGTGTACCTTCTGACATTCACGAGACACAATCTCACAGCAAACTCCTTGGTCCTCTGGCTTTTATAATCTCAACGCTCCCTATTTCAAAATGATTAGGTGCAGGAATCTTCTTTTAATTGTTTTCCCTCCTGAAAAACAACCACAGTGTGTGTATGTCACCAGAAAACAGTGTTTAGGCTGTTGCTAACTGTTTGATATAGGGTTGAATAACTTAACTTTCGAAGCCCTGCTTTCTCACTGACCCTGTAATCAGGTGGCTAGTGTTCCAATTGAGAAGATATTCTTTCTACCTCTCCTCTACACAACCTCCAGATTTGCTTCCATAAAATGAAAACTAACTATGTTATCTCTGTTTACAAACCAACTTATTTCCCGCAGCGAGGGCAGGTGTCTGTTTAGCTTCCTGGTGTTAATTCTAGTTGTTAACAAATGCGTTTTTCAGCATTTAAAAAGTTTATTCATTTCCATCATCTGATAAAAACTAACTGCATATTTCAAACTTAGAAAATAAACAAAAGGTTGTTCTTACAGAATTTTAATAATCATTACTTGTGTGACCCAAATAGACCTTTTAATATATAAGTCTTCCAAAAATAAATGAAATTCTTATATTTTTGGTTGTGAGCCTAGCCTTTAATGGCTGTGCCGTCTCTCCAGCTCATAAATGAAATTCAAATTACTCAAAATGGAATAAAATCCCTTCACAATTAAATCTCATTCTTAATTTCTTATCTATAACTAATCAGGTATCCCAATTCTGTTCCTTGTACAGACCAAGTACTTTAGCCATGTGTGTCTATGTATGGTGTTCCCTCTATCTGGAACACAACTGAGTTTCTTCCACACCTTAGAAATTTCTTGTGCAAGTTTCTTAATTGAAACTGCTCAGGGAATACCCAGCTCTGTTTTCTAGCCACCAGGCATTCTGTGTTGTAAGCTGTGAACTTTCTGAAGACAGGAATTATGCTTTTTTCATGCATGGTTTCAAGATGTTTCAACTCTACACTAGGGCCCTCATAAACAGTTAATGAAGACAAAATATTACAGAACACCAAAAAGAAAGATTTAAGCTCCATTAAAAAATTATACATATGCATACCAACATAAAAATGTAATTCCTCTTTTAAAATAACTTATTTATTTTATACCTATGATTATTTTGTATGCGTGAATCTCTGTGTACCACATACATGGTTGGTGGTCACAGAGACCAGAAAAGGGTCACTAAACCAACTGAACTGTAGTTACAAATGGTCATGAGCTGTCCTGTGGGTACTGGAAATTGGATCTTCATCCTCAGGATGAGCAGCCAGTACTCTTAACCACTGAGTTATCTCTCCAGTTCCATGAGCTCCACTATTAAGAACTCTATCTTTTTATTTCTTTTGATATAACTAAATTTTAAATTTTACTACTAAATTATATTTTGGGGGTACATATTCTTACTTTTCATGATGTACTATATGTTAAAGGAATAAGAACATTAATCTGTAAACCTCTAAGTGGCTGTTAGCACCACTAACAAGTACTATATTGTCATAAATGCAAATATATGACTTTATCTACATAGTTGCTGAGAAGTGAGTATCATTCACTTGACCTTAGGAGTATACAGAGACACAGACTTTAAACAGATTTTTTTGTAACAGTTATTTTTATTATTTAATATGTATACATGGAAAAAACTAACTACAACTATTGTTAAATTTTAAGCTGTGTTTATCAAATTTCTCCCTTTAAGCTATTCTTAAGGCTGTATCTTTTTTGTATGTGTCTTTTTTTATTATTGTGAATAAAGTCACATTTTCTATCCATGTATGTCCTTGTTCAAGGTCCCTTCACCCTCCCACCCCCTTCAGTCACACTCTCTTCTCCACATCTCCCCATTCCTCCCCAGCAAGGGCAGGAGGTTCCAAGGTCCCAAGGTGGCTTAGTTCAGCATCCACTCCTGGCAGATCCAGTTTCCTTCCGGCAACATCAAGAGTGAGTCAGGTGTTCCTCTAGAGGGAGTGGGATCCAAGGTGCCAGTCCAAGGTGTATAAGATCCCAAGCTGTTCAGTGGATGCAGTTTGCAGCTTTAAGCAGATTTTAATTTTACTCACACAATAGCCAAACATCGGTGAACTAATTAAATTATTTGACTAAAAATGATAGACTCTGGACTATCTTAGCTTCAGGGTATCAAGTTAGAAAAAAAAAAAAAAAGGCACTTAGGCAACACCAACATCTTACTCAAACTGTTGAATTTTAACTAATATGTTGCCTAGCACAAGGGTCCCCAGAGTGTTTGATTCCAGAATATGTTTAAAATTATTGATGGTTCCCAAGGAGAATTTGTTTATTATGTAGGTTACATCAAATAATATGTGCTTATTGTATTCAAAATTAAAATGAAGAGAATTTTATTCACAAGTTTTTAATCATAAAATAACAAGTTATAATACACAAAAACTCATACCAGAAGCTCTCAGAAACATAATTCTATTGAGGCTTCCAAAACACTGGAAAACTCCATGACATACTTGTGGGGAAATGAGAATAAAAAAGAAGCATCACTGCCAGAATTAGTATGGAAATAACTTTGACCTCACAAGTCTTCTGACTGGGACTTGGGGACTCCAGGAGTCTAGTCCATATTTTAAGTGCTGCTGACATAGCACAGGAGATACAAGTCAACAAGACTGTTGAATAAATTAATCAGGGATAGAGTAAGCGTATGGACACTGTCTATGAAACATCTATCTCTGATGAGCAATGGCTGCAGCTTGTTTCCTATTGCATTTTTATTGCCATATTAATCAATCGGTTTCAGTAAGTAGTCTATAGATTATTAACTAGAAAACCAAACAAGGAGAGATGCTGTGAAAACACAACTACTCTCTCTCTCTCACTCTCTCTCTCTCTCTCTCTCTCTCTCTCTCCCTCCTTCCCCCCCCCCCCCCCCCCCCCCCTCTCTCTCTCTGTGTGTGTGTGTGTGTTATGGTGAAATAAGATATACAGAAAATAGAAAGTAGTAGAGAACTTGACAGCTTCAAGGAAGGTTGAAATCAAGACCTTGGCAACTACTAGATCATGAATCATTCTGTTCAGCTTCATATTGTTAGGTGATCTAGACACGGAATAAAAAGAAATGCACACATTGGTCTAACGTTAATATTTGTTGTTGAATTTTATGGTCATCCACTTCTCATAAAGCTCTTTGATTCTTACACAACAGTTCTGATGTTTTCATGCTTGGAATCGGTTTCACTCTTCTTCCACAGATGAAGTCAATACAGGCATGAATAGGTAATAATAATGCTTTCTATTTCTATGCACTTAAAAAATACATTTTTAACCTGACACTTGGAGCACAGGGTAATAGTGTTCTTTTAGGCAAACCATGCAACTGTTTTTGGACAAGAATTTAAATCTACATTCTTTTTAGATAAGCAGAGTCTTTTATTTTCTTAATCTTTTCTCCCTTTTTCCTTTGTTCCTTTCTCTTTTTGTTTTTTCTCTGAGTGTTCTTTATAATTTTTAGCCTGTTGCCCATTTCAAGTAGAATACAGTCAAATAAATCATTTCAGTAAAGGACAACATTAAAATGAAATGTCTGTTGGGGAAATAGGTTTTCCATTTATTAATATTAATTTCTCACTTTACCATATGTTCTGTTCCTTTTTCCATCTCTGAAAGTCGCAGTTCATAGTGTACATGTGTTTTTCTGAAGAGCTGGAAGAATGATTTTATCCACCCAGTGGTCAGTTTATAACCTTCCCATTCCCAGATCTCTATCCTGATTTTAACTCAGTCCCAGGTATGGCCATATTCTGGTAAATCCCTTAAGCAAGAAAAACTGTAGCCAATTCAAACAAAAGAAAGGGAGGGAGTGTTTCTTGAAAGGCGGCTATGCCAATGGGAAAAACGAAATCAACTGCTTGCCAATACTTTGTGGCCTGAGGGTTAACATAGTGTCCAAATTGAACTTAGAAAATGAGCCTTTAAACCAAGGCATCCCAGAGTAGTTAAAGAAACAATCAATTCTAGATGCTAAAGTATATTCCTGTCCCCATGCTACATTGTGGGTTCAGAAAGCCAGAAGATCACAAGATACTCAAAATCAGTCCTGTAGGTTATTTTATAAAACTAGTTTGACATTAGAAACCATTTGAAATACAAGTTGCTTATGAGAAGATGTACTTTTGTATTAAATAAATTCCATAATCTGACATGATACATTGAGACCTATTGACATTGATCATTGGTCATCTTAGAAGAAAACATTCAAAATTGTCAAGAAAGTTTAGAGTGGATCTCAAATTAGTTTCCACATGTAACTCTCTTAAGTAATCTGTCGGTCTAGGTAAAAGGGAAGCCTGCAAAGTATGAGATTTTACAGTTTGTAATCACTCTGGCATTTTTTTCTCTTTGTAACCTGTATTATGCCTTCTTCCTTCATCTAAAAGTTCTTTCTGTATAAAAATCACAGGTGTAGGAAAGTAATACTCAGACTTTACCAAATAAAAACAACTTACATGTTCCTTCTCACTGAAGCAGTTGTTAAGGATCATAGGCTTGCCAATGTGAAGTTTAAATCCCTAGGTTATTTTATTATTCTTAATTTTATTTTTTGAAAACAAAATATAATTACTAGGTTTCTTCCTTATCATTTTCTCCCTCCAATGGCTCCCTACCCTTGCTTGCACTCAAATTCATAGATGCTTTTTCTTTGTTATGGTTACACATATAAATGCAATTTAGTTCATTTAGTCTTACTTCTATGTATATTATTTCAGAGCTGACCAATTGCAATTGGATAACCAGTTAGGAGCTCACCTTAGGGGACACTAGTTTTGTTCTCAACCTCCCTTAGTTGCTTCAAATAACTTGCTTAGAGATGGGGTCCAAAGATTTCCCTTTTTCAGATTAGCATGTCTATTGGTGTAACCATTGGATCATCTTTAAATAGCTATATTTAAATATAGCTATATTCACTAGTGGGTGAAGACTCTTGGTTCTTTATTTCCAGAGAATACAATCTAACAGCAGATGTCCTGCTTTTCTTCTTCAAATCCTCATTCTACCCGTCTTCTGTGATATTCTCTGAACCTTAGCTCTGGCAGTTGTGTTAGAAGCATAGCCACCTGGACTGGGAACTCCACAATCAGTTCTTTTCTGTATCTTGAGCAGTTTTGGATTTCTGCAATGGTCTCCAACTATTGCAAGGAGAAGGCTCTTTGTTGAGGAGTGATAGTTATACTTTCCCATGAGAATAAGGCTAAGTATTTAGAATGTAAGGATCTTTGTTGAGGAGTGATAGCTATACTTTCCCATGAGAATAAGGCTAAGTATTTAGAATGTAAGGATCATTCAGGTTTAGGAAAGAAGCACATATGAGATTCACCACTAAGATCCATTATCTTCATTGACCCTGGGAACTGGCTGGGTTTCTGGTACCAGGCATATTTTTTCTCCTACTGAGTGGGCTATAAATCTAATTAGACAGCTGTTGGTTATCACCAAGATGCTTCCGTGATCCTTTGTTACTTTTCTGGTTTCTGCCACAATTTCAGGTTATTTGGATCTGAGGATTTATAGCTAGTAACCTCAGATGAGAACAAACCCTAGTTTAAGGGGAGATATATACCATGCATTTGGGTATTCCATTAATGTTAATATTATTACATAATCTTCATGGGTCTTCTTGGAGTGTTCTAGACTAATAAAATAATAATGCCAGCAGCTGTTTATCCAGTTAAGACATTCCATTCTCACACTAATTCTTCAAGGTAACATATTTGGATTTGAACTTAGGTCCTTCTTCTTCCAAACATTTAACTCCTCCTATCTATTAAGCTATGATACTGTATAGGACACTATCATCTAAGTAAGGGTATGTATATATTCTTTATTGGTATCTCTGACCTCTGTGCCTTTCAGGGTAGGGTTAAAAATAGTCACTAAAGGGGTTCAAGTTGGAATAGCAGGAGAAAAGAGATTATATTACAGCTAACTGTGTAAGACATCTTCGAATAACAACCAAGTAACTTCTGTTTTTTTGGACAATAAGGTCAATTCAGAAAGAACACACCATGTCTTTCTCTTGTAGACACCAATACACTCTTGCCACTATGTTAATAAAGCAGCCTTGTTTGCTAGGCTTTCTTATATTTGGACTGGACTAAGACCAGAATCAGGTGGTAACAGCATTTGGTGACCCTGGAAATTGCAGTGCTTGTTGTTAATGGGCCATGGGTGGAAGATGATGTTTCTCTATTCTTTAACAGAGATGACCTAAAAAAGAAAGAAAAGGCTGAATGAGAAGCCATGGAACTAACTGTATCACACCAGCATGACTCTTCTGTAAAGAACCTCTTGCTTTGTGCTCTGGCATTTGGTCAGGGTCAGTTTGTCACCTGCTTCTCAGTCTGGCAAGAGTTGGAACTAGCTGAACTGGAAAGCGGATTGGAGATGATCCCTAAGCTATTGGCATGTTACTTGAAAATAAGATTCATCTGTAATATTTCAACTTTTTATTTATTTTAAAGTATGAAATAATTTTTATGCGTCCTACAGGAAGGATAAGCAACCAAGTTAAACTCCTCTGAAGGAGTTTGTGCCAGATTTAATAACCTGGAATTCTCAAGGAGCTGAGAGTAAAATCTATTCATTTTGACATATTTTAATCTAAGAAACTTTAATCGTAATTAATTTTTTTATTGAGTTCCAATGAGCAAAACAGATAATGGTGAAACTGGCTCGGTAAAATCTGTTTGGCAAGGTACTAGAGACCCTCCCCCAAGGCAGAAACCATGTCTATCTCCAGCCACTCTATGTGATCGATTGCTATTGAAATGGTGAGGCTTAGTTACTGATCAATTATACGATTGGTTGAATTTTTAAAAGTCAAATTGGAAATCAATTGTATGTGAACTGTAACCACATAGTGGTTAAGTCTTTAAATAGTGGAACACCATGAGTCACATAGTCCTGTGAGTACTGTCCACTTAGGGGTAGTCCATCTTGGCAGTGTTGTTCCACTCATGATGCCATTGCTGAAAATAGTTTTGGAATGTCACTTTAGCAACTATTCCTACATCTTCTTCCAGAATCTGTCAATATAAGCAAATAAAAATTTGTCTTTTGAAACCAAACATGATCTTCTGGAACTTTCCAAATCATTCATAATAAGTATTGTTGATGGAAATAAATGACTGTTCAGAGCACTATTGCTGATTCATATAACATATTTAAAAATAAAAGTGGCATGTATCTATGAAACAAAATTAAGATTTCCTCATTCAGTTTAAAAAAATTTTAATAAGAAAAAAAATCCAGAGGTTTCTTAAAAGCAATGTAATTTTAAATAAAAATAGGATTATTTCAAAAACTTATGAATATACAAATTCTAGCTGAGCAGTCCCACTTTCAAATAAGCCTTTTTCATACAGGAATAATCTACCACTACAAATCTTGGCAGCTCAGTGTCTACTACTTCAAATTACAGGGAAATGTACCAGCTTCTAATTTATATAAAAGGTTATGATAAAAATTAATTGAGTTAGTTTCTACATGAAACACTTAAGGCTTTGATAATGTGTTTTTGAAAAAGACATCATGATAGAGATGAGGAACAGTATTAGAAGAACACAGAAGAGAATTTTAACAAAACTACCTCTGTGTGGACATCCTAAATGTTTTTACTTATGTTTTAGTACTGTTTAATATGGGCTGTTGTAATGATGGTGATTTTTAAAAAGAAATAGCATAAAATATTAAAAGCCCTTAGAACATAAACAGAATCATGTGCCTGGAAAAAGTCTGACTGTATTTTGGAAAGTCATTAAAGATGAAGATTCAATTAAATGTCCAAGGGGTGTTTGCTATGCGCCAAACACTTACACAAACTTTATCGGATTCAGTTCTTAGGGGAATCTTGGGAGGTTCATACCATCTTCATATTGGGACTGAAGAAATAAAGATCAGAGAGGTCAAACAATTTGCTCTCAATCAAATGCTGTCATAATTTTTTTCTGATCCTAAATGGAGTTCTGCCTCATTGTTTCTTTTTCAACTTTGTGGCTAAGAGGCCAACATTCTAAGCATTATCAAAAGGAAACAAACAAGGAGAGTCTAGTGGCACACAATATAAAGAGGAAGCTTTAGGATCTAATTATTTGGACAAAAACATGCTGACAAAGTGAGACATTGTTGGTTCCTGTAATGCATCTATTAGTTAACAGAAGCAAAATAGAGACTCAGTAATGAGGATACAGCTTCTTTGAGGAGAACTAGAAACCCCTGGGGAGAAAACGGGATGGAATTGGACATGCCCCTGTGGCCTAGCCCTTCAAGACAATACCAGCCAAAGTCTTGACTCCTCTTTCAATGGATACCTGTTCTCTCTTGAGGAGAGAATCGCAATGGCTTTGTGATGTTCTGTTTTAAGAGTAAATTGAAGTTTTAAGGGCTCTTCTTAAGTGGCTTTGCCAACTGTATTCATGTGTAGGTTTTCAGGCCATTTTAGTTTTTAAATTTTTGCCTGGCAGAAGCAATAGCCAAGGATTTGGTGCACGTCATTAGTCTCAGAGAAGCTCAGACAATTACTGTGTGAAAATCATTTAGATAAATTAATAATGCTAAATTATAATAATAGAACACTCTAAAATTTTAATCTAATGAATGAAATGCCTTCATTTGTAAGTCAATAATGATTAGAATGAAATTCAAGGTAGATATCTTTACAAGTGAAGAATGGAAAAGGTTGCGTACATACATGTGCATTCATGTGCAGCAACAGTTGTACTGAAACTAGTATTTAAATGTACTATGACAGACTTATAATCATTGAAACATTGAAATTTCAACTTTTTTCTTTCCAGGATAAAACTAAACACACACACATATACCACACCTTGGCTGCCCCTACCAAAGGAACAAATCTTAGATTTATATGGACTATATAGTTCCTTCACAATGATGCAGTTTTAAGACTGTCAGATTTTACTTTCTAATCCATGGTAGGTATGTACACTGCAATGTGTTACGTATTGTTTATAGTTGTTCTAAATGTGCTCCAGAGAAGCACTTCTATAGTGACCTTATCATTCTGCTTTTTGTTTTATTTTGATTGGAATGCTTGTCTCCTGTATGACTCAGACTTAATTTCCTTTGCATTACTACAGTGGGAGCTTTCAGGGATGGTTAAACCAGGAATGTTCTATCTCAGTTGTGCTGTTGGTACCTTTATAGAAGTAAGACTGATTGCTTCATGTGTAGCGTTCTCTTCCATCTTCTTCCATGCAATGACACAGGAAGACCCTTGTAAGAGGTTAGCCCCTGACCCTGAATGTCCCAGACTTCAGAATCAATAGCATTCTTTATTACAAATTAATCTTGAGTGTTTTGTTACTGAAGAAAAATAAATAAATTGGGATATCTTCCTGAGAAATGTCTTACTTAAGAATGCCATTTCTTTAGCAATCCAAATAAAAATACTTCACTGAAATCACTATGTTTCTAAAGAAAGCTTGGAATCTGATAAAAGATGTAGTTTTATTACAGTGAGTTTGTCACTTTAGATTTGGTTATGGATTTGTATTATATTCTTTCCTTTTTGATTTGAACTAATTAAAACTACTCCCATAAAAAAAGAAACTCCACCATTATGTAAGTCTATTTGTTCTTCAAGTCTGCTGAATTTTGATGCAATTCAGTGAGGAATGATCATGTACCCAAACTCTGAACACTATACAGTTTATCTGCCTTTTCCCTGAGGTCTTTTCTCTAAGACTACAGATTATTTTTCCTTACTGTATGATGTGCAGCTATCTTTCAAATTATATATATATATCATAAACATGATATTTATACCCCAATACCTTACTTTGTAGCTCAATGGTGAATATTTGCTGATAAAAGCATGCATATACTTATTTTCCAAGGTTATTCATTGTATAATGATGAAGAAAAGATGCTCATTTCTTGGCCAGTGCAAATCAGTGTGAATACATACAAGTTCTTGTTGATATAGTGTTCTTATCTTTTCAATCAGTATTAAAATTAAAGGAAAGTAATATCACATACACTCCCAGAAAGTTTCCCAAAGTTTCCAGATTTTAAAAGGTTGGCTGTTAACAAATACTTCATCATCCCTGTGGGAGAGAAGGAGAGGAAGAAGTGATTCACCTCTCATGCTAGAGGATACGCAATTCACATAATTGCTCCAGTAGGAGGGAAGAGACAGAGCATCTTCCAAAGACACCAAACTGGTCATAGCATAGCAACTTCCTTTGGGGACTTCTATAACTACTGTTGTTTGGAAGGTGATATTTTCCATGTGTTATGATATTCAGTTTTGGGGTGACAGCAAAGTGCTATTGCCTGCAAGGTATTCATTTAAATTTCATCTGTCTCAGCACTAGGCAGAAAAAAAGAAAAGAATTCTGTGCCTTAAATTCATGTAACTTAAAAACTAAAAAAAGATATTGGCAGTCATTGTCTTAATCATTCTAGTTAGCATCATGATGAAAAGGGGTCCCAAGAATGACAAGCACACATATCAATCAGAGCTGGAAGGAACCACTGAGCACTGTGAACTCTGTTTGGAAACAGATCTAAACAGGATGAGCAACAAACTATGAATATTAGAGCTTCTGGGTCCTTGCTTCTGCTTAGCAGTACTAACATATCTTTGTCGTAAAAAGTTTCTGACCCAGTCAAAGCCCTGCAGTCCCCTAACCCCAAATAATCACACAAAGGTCTATATTCACTACAAACTGTTTGGCTTATGGCTTAGGCTCATTATCAGCTAGCTCTTACAACTTAACCATTTCTATTAATCTATGTCTGGGCACATGACTAGTAGCTTTACTGTGTTCCATTACATCTTGCTTTCTTGGGTGGCAGCTAGAAGCAGAATCTCTGTCTGACTCCACCCTCCTTTTTCTTTATCTATGGTTGGATTCCCCACCTACCTCTAAACTGCTTTGCTATAGGCCAAAACAATCCCTTTATTATCCAATGACAATTCACAGCAAGACATCCCACATCACATACCTAACTGCAGAAAAGATTCTCTGTCTTGATGAAGGTTCTTACTCTCAGCCAAGGGAGAGCAGTTCAGGTATTAGAGGTGAACTAATAGATACAACTCTCTGATCTGTCCCCACTGCCACAGTGGATGGGTCAGACTTTTGGAACCAAATGGGATGTATCTTTGTTATCTCTGTCTTAAGGGGGATTCACAGGCAAAGTCAACTTTGAATATGCATATGTGGGGGCAGCATGGTTAATCATCACATGCATAGCACAGGGGATGAAGCCAGCACAATGTGCTTATGCAGAAAGCAGAGCCTGTGTGTCTTTTCCCAATCCAGGATGCAAATTACTTTTGCAAAGCTGACTTCATTATTAAGAACCAACTCTGTGTGAGTGAGAGGGCTGTCACCTAGGGGCAGTGACCTGTCTGCTGTGCATACCTGCTTGTCTTGGTGTTGAATAATGCATAGTTATATTAGTGTTGTCATTTAAATATCTTCTGGTGTTTAACTTTCTGCCACTTATTTGCTATATTTAAAGTAAGTTATTCTCAAATAGTGCAGGCATCATGAGTAATTTAAATGTAGTCATGTTAGAGTTTTAGGTTTCTAAGGAAGATGATATCAACATCAGTCATTAGGAAAGAGTCATTCTGGAATCTGGGGCGGGTTACCTCACCATTTTGATCATTCTTAAAAGATCTTTACAGTATAGGTTCTGACGAGCCTTGAGGGCATTTCATTTTTGTCAAAAACAGTCTTGGTAATTAGGAAATGAACTAAGTTTCTAGAAGATTATTTAAAACTTCAATCACATTAATGAGATTTTTAAAAACCCAATAAAGACGTCATCCTGATTTAATTGCACTGACTATTGGGTTATTAAACACTTTGTTGATTATGTTTTTATACATCATGGGCTAATTCTAAGTGAAAATAAACATCCAAAATAAAGAATAGACAAAGTCAGTGTTCCTAAAAACTAAATGATAGAGATAAAATACTGACAAAATAATTCTCAATGATATATGGTAGTTACACCCCAACTTGTTCTTAAATACTATGCTGTAATTCAAGCATAACCTTAGATATTTCAAACATATCTTTAGTATAGTGACGTTTGCACTGGATTTGGAGCCCAGAGGCACCTGTGACTCTTACTTCATGAAATGTGTACATGAAGAGGCAGCTCACTCTCTCTGCATGCCATTTCAATGAAGGTGATGAGAGTGTAGGATGGGTGTTCATCTCCCAGTGCATCTCCACATCCTTTGTGTTCTGTGTTCTTGGAGTTACCCATAGCATTTTCCTCAACTAGAAATTAAACTAGGTTCTTTCTGTTGTGGCTCTACAAAACCAGATCAAAGCCACACATATTCCGAGGAAACAGCCAGGCTGGGAAGACTGCAGGACTGCCAATGTCAAAATCATGCTTTCTCTTTAATGAATTAATTGCCAGAAGGAATGTCACATTCAGATGGATGAGTAAGAGAACACCCACAAATAATTCAGTACAACGTAAGACCACTTTAATTCTAATTCCGTCATGCTAAAAAATTACAAGGCAGAAATAAGGGATGTTAAATTATAGCTGGCAAGAGCGTTAAACATTAAACTTTTAAAATCTAAATCATATTTGGACAAAGTTACTGACATAAGTAAATTAATAATTCATCTCAGGGAAAAATCACAGCAAAATATGATTTAATCACAAAGACAACGCGGACACTGTTATGGTGAACAAAACAAACAGATAATGTATCTAGCCCAGAACAGACCTTTTGATTTACAAAATTAATTACAACAATGAGATTAAGAGGTTTCAAAATGCAGACTGCTGAACCAGACTTTGGTAGTGCAATAACAATTAGTCTGAAAGCTTGTAAATTAAAAATTTTTAAAGCTTCCTACCTTCTTCTTGGTTTAATTAGTTGCTAGGCAAGTGCCATATTGAAAGCTGCATTCATGATACAAGCTATGGGTGCAGATCACTGTTCTAAAGAATTAATAGTACTCCTTTCAATGAGATAGCACAAATGCCCCCCAAACAATAGTTTTAACACTGGTTTACTACAATTGCTTTTATGTATTAAATAATAAAATGGGAATAGGGACCCACATGGAACTCCTTTTGGCTCACCAACCACATGCCCACCTCTGTAAGAGCTACAAAGGGATTCTGAGAATGTGTAACACCTGCAATACCTCATACAGCTCTTGTATTTTGCTAATATAGCCACAGTGGTCATTTCTGAATGAAGAGTGCTAATGTGAGTAAAATGCAGTTTGCCTAATGAGTTTAAGACATTAAGTGATAATTTTATTTTGAACATGAAAGTTAAAATCATTCACAGCAAAAACTGGCTTACAAAGATCCCTGAGGTGGTGATGAGATGGGGGATGCCACTGGTAAGATCATCCTTTCTCTGGACACCATTGAGGGAAGACGGTAGCGCCAGAGAGTTTCATCTCAAGTCCTGGACTACCACAGCTGACTCCACATTAACTGTTATAAGTGATTCTGCTGAGGCCTTAGTTCCTGCCCTCAAAGTGATTTAAATGAGGCCTTGACTTTCTAAAGTGATTATTGTTAATGGAGCAAGCCCTCTGCTAGGAACTTTGCATTTTCTTCACAACCCCCTGAATATATTTATCACTAGCTCCTTTGAAAGCTGAAAAAAAAAATTACACTCAGGCTAAGGATCCCACAGCTAGTAGTAAATTATGGAATCTGTACTTAAATACAAGTCAGTTTGATGCCACAGATCACAGGATTCCACAATCTGTATCCTATCCAAATGGTAAACAATGGCTTCTTCGTTCTTCCTCATATTATTATTCTGGACCTGCATGCTGGAGGGTCAGGAACGTATGCTTGTCTTGATTGAGTACCTTGTTACTCATCCATATACCAGACACTGAGAACCTTATATGTGCAGAACAACTGTGTTGCTTTACCAAACGCCAAGAAACCCTGGCAAGCACCTAAACTCCATCTTGTCCTCCTTTCTCAACTCAAAACATTGTGGACCCTGCTTTAAGAGGTTAATCCCCACCCCACCCCCATTTCTCCTTTCAATCTTATTGCCAAAGCTCCCTAGTTGGCCTCAGTGCTGTGACACTGCTGACCATATTTTCCTTATAGAACATTCCTCTGCTTTCTGGTTTTCCTCCTTCCCTGTTGGCCACCTATTGTCAGTTTTCCCAATAGGTTCCTCTATATATATCCTTAAAATGCTTTAAAGATCATAATTTACTTCCCATATGTTATATATGCTCTGCATTCTCTCCCCAATGTCTATGTTGAGGCTTCTTGTTAGAACTCTTTCAATGATTGTCTTATATTTCTTCATAGCTTGTGAATTGCCTAGTAATTTCTTGTCTGAAACATTTAACTATAGAATAGCTATGGGACAAAAAAAATTTTTCTGAATACAAATGTCACATGTACCTGTTGGCTTAAAAAATATAATGTACCTTCCTGGTTTTGGAGCAAAGAAATGTTTATTACCCATAATAAAAGATTCAGGTTCCCTAAATTTAAGTTTCCACTTATGCATTGCAACCCGCTGACTTAATAAATGCTATAAAATAATCTTGAAAGTCATGCTACGATGGGACTCTGGCTACTTCTATTGCCGAAAGTAATAAATTGCCATTCAATTCAAACTAAGAGTTTCGTGGTTTCTTTTTAAAATTGTAAAACATTTATCATTATTGTATATGTTGTATGTTGGGGAACATGTGTGCCATTGCATGTCTGTAGAGGGCAGAAAATAACTTTGCAGAGCTGGTTCTCTCCTTTTCCTTATGTGGCCCCCAGGAATTGCCTTCAGCTTAGCATGAAAACACCTTTACCTTCTGAGCCACCTCGATAGCCCATTCTCATGATTGGTGTGAGTATATATAGCCTGTGAAGTTTGGGCAAGCAGAGGGTTCTATGAGTTAAACAAAGCTCTGCACCAGTTAGGACTTAACAGATTGTAAATACAAGAGTTGAAATGAAAGAAATAATGACAGAACAAAATAAACTTAGCAAAGAGAAAAGGGAGAAGGAGAGAGAGAGGTCGGGAGGAAACTGAATGGAAGAGTTATAAGTAGGTGGTAGGCCAGTCTTGGGGAGTGAGCATGTTTATTCCGATTTACTCAGCCTCATTCCTGGAGACTAGGGTAGCCTCACCTTCCTCCAAAAGATGAAGGCTCAGAGAAGAAGGGCAGCTTCTTGAAAGAAAATCTGAATACTCTTATTAACTGATGCAGGATAAAGAAATGCAATTTGTGTTAAAGTCTCGAATGCATATACCTGCTCCCAGGCACATTCCAAAGGAACCTTTTTAAATTTCTTCATGGACATCTCTATCAGGTTGTCTCATGGGGTCTCCAACGTCATCAGGGTTGTTTTATTGCCTTTCTTTTTTCCCATTTCATCTGCCTCAGTAAATAGCATCATTATCTATAGAGTAAATCAGCTCACAAATACAAAGTCATCTTAATATTCCCGTGCCTTCTGTACCCACAACTAATCCATTGCTAACTCCATTTGGTTCAAATTATAAATAATTCATTGAATTATCTTCTTTTTTTTTTCCATTACCATTGGAATGCTCTTGCTGCAACCCATTTCTTTTTCCTGGGTTACCACAGTGTCACCCTCTCCAGTATTCCTGCTTTTATGTTTTCTTTCTCTATTATGTGCTATCACCATACTGGTAGACTTTTAAAGGAAAATACAAAAATCATAATTTGTCTGAATTATGTTTAAAATATAATAAAGATAAAGACAAACTCTTCCATGTCTCCATTTATGATTGACCCTTGAAACTCTAGCTATTTGGTATAAACATTTTCTAAATTAACCATTGTCACTAATGCCGACTTGGCCCAGGCTTTCCTCTCTGTCTGAAATGCCTTCTCCTCCAATGCAGTCAAAGTAACATCTATGCTAGAGCTAAATTTGAGTTCCAGGCACAACTTGGTTTTCGGACTCCAGATGAAACTGGAGATCTAAACCTGTATCTTCAAGCCTATGCTGATATTATTGCACCTGCATTCGTGTATTATTATTGGTGACTTCAGGTACTTTTTTTCCTAATGGTAGTGGAAATCTACCCTAAGCACCAATCATGTTCTGAGTAGCTGGTCTAGAACGGGGACTCGTTGTCACTGAATACTGAAGGCAATGGGGATGGGTGCTTACTCATACAGAGCTTTCGGACAGCCAGCAGCCTCAAGCCTAAAGGGCAAAAAAGCACAGTGAGGAGTCTGTTGGCAGCCATTGGTGGCAACTGTAGCGCTCCCCTCATCCTCCCATGCCCCATGCAAAGAAACAAAAAGCAGCATGCTGCCTGCTGCACAGATGGCTGTATTAACAAGGAACAGGTGGGGCTGGAGAGATGGCTCAGCGGTTAAGAGCACCGTCTGCTCTTCCAGAGGACCCAGGTTCGATTCCCAGCACCCACATGGCAGCTAACAACTGTCTGTAGTTCCAGTTCCAGGCAAACACCAAGGCAAATAAATAAAGTTTAAAAAAAAAAACAAGGAACAGGTAATAACTTTTTCATGAGTCTTCCAAGCTCTATAGAGACAGAAACTGGCGACTCGATTGTGGAGTTCTGAAAACTTTGGGGTAGTTAAGTGTTTTTCCCGTGCCCCTTCAGTGAAATTTGACAGCTCTTTTCTAATTGCTTTTATTTTTTTACACTATTTGCATACTGCACTGAGCCAATTGGGGACCAGCTTGTACCCTGGCAGCTCTATAAATTCAGACATTCTGGGCCTGCAACTCCAGAGCTGTTGAGGAGCTAACAGAAAAAGAAAAGAAGACTTCAGAGCTCAGCTCCAGCTTCCAGCCCAGACCCCAGGCCTCACCCCCCACCCACCCCAATTTCCAGTCCCCCCGCACCTCCGCTCTGGCAAGAAGCCCAAACTCCAGGCTTCTTTTTCTCTTTAGGGGAAGAAGCCTGAAGTCTTAAAGATCTAGCTTTCAGCTGACTTGCTCATTAGATAAGGAACACTGCCTTCCAGACTGGCTGTGGAGAAGTAGCAACAAATAAACAAACCCATTAGGAGCTCCCTGCACCCCAACTAGTGAGCTCACTGGAGCGGCACTCCGGGACATTACAGGCAGCTTCAGGAAGAGAGATTCATCCATTTCTCAGCATCTGAGACTCCATATTCACCTGGCCGGCACAAGGAAATTCATCCCTGTATATGCTTCTGGCTTCCAAGACCCAAGCTTTCAAAGACCTAGCTGCAGACTTTGGAATCTGCTACTGCTAACCTGCAGACTTGCTCTTTTAAGATCTGCTGTTGCCTCGAACCCAGAAGTCTTCCAAACCTGACATTTTCTGCTGCTGTCACATTTCTCAGAGCTCTGTTGTGCTCATGTCGAAGGACCCCCAACTAGACCACCATGGAGCCTACTTCCCAATGCAAAAACAAAGGTTTTTTTGTTTGTTTGTTTGTTTTTTAATTTGAACCTGGGCAATGGCCTTATCCAGGACTCCAATCACAGTGAGTGAAGGCGGAAGCCCTGAGCCCCGATTACGAAGGGCTCATACAGTGAAAAACCACAAGCAGGGAGCTGTATGTCTTGGCATTCTAGGATTGGGTAAGGGGACATAGAGTGAGGTGATCTTTTGAAATTATTGGTCAGGCTATAGGCATGAAACAGCTAACGGTTGGCAGCATGTCTGCAGGAAACTATAGGAAGCTGACAGAGTATATGGCAGGATATAAGGTATCTGCAGAGACATCTGGCTCTTGTTAAATTTTACTACCATGAATCTTGTTTGACTATGTCTGGGATGTTTACTTTGAATGCTGTCATAGCACATTTCGGGGGGGCTAGAATTCAGCCCCCAGTCATATGCCTTCATATGGAGGCCTGTTCTCAGGATGGTGTTGGTTCTGCTCTTTCACATTCTACTGCTTCTCAAAGTTCAAGCCTGTTTTATTCAAATCTAGTGTGACAATGTTTTGAGTTGTTTTGTTGCATTTAAAGCTTGTTAGTCCGGAGGTGACAAAGGGTCTCCCATTAGTACTCCTTAATGCCTGCCCACTCTGTTCTTGGAGGAGTGCAAGACGAAAAACTAGCTGGAGACAAAAGTTTCCATCAACTACTTCAAATGGACACCTTCCTCATGTAGAAATAACGGCTATACACAATGCCTGCATTATATATTTTTCAGCTTCTCTTCTCAATCGTTAGGGTGCCTGGTTTTGGATCAGGAATCAGGGTTGCCTCTATGCTTAGAGTTTTGCTTTTCCCATTGGAGGAAGGGGCCAACACAGCACAGAAGCAGCAATACAACTTCTGAGAAGAGGTTGAATAAAGCAAATCCATTTATTATGGGGAGGGAGGAAGACCTTAAGTACATTTTTTCCCAGCCCATCTCCCCAGCCGGGGAAACAGCTTTGATTTGTTGATATCTTCAGCTTCTGGTGGTGGTCTCTCACTGGTTTAGGAATGTGTGTCTGGACACCACCGTCTTCAAGGCCCTGGGTAGACCCCAGAAGTGCTTATGAGTGTGTTTAAGGCACTAGTTATCACCTGTTTGCACTGGCTGAGGCTGGGCTGATTTCAAGGCCTCTACCCATACATTTTACACTCAATATATGGATATTATCCCTAGAGTTGTCATCTGACATATAAGATTGTTAATGCTGTGTGTTAGCATCTTATATTAACACCTAGTTCTGGGAATTGATTCCTGCTGATCTGAATGCATTGGGAATATGGTTGTGATTTTCTTGGAGTTTTGAATAAGGCTATAGATAGCATTTACCAACTGGAGCTGTTTGTTGTATATATTTTCTACAAATTGAAACATTAACTTCCTGAGGGATGAGGTAGGGTCATAAGACTTGGGACTTTAATAAAGTTAGGAGATTTTAGAAAACACACACACACACAACAATTTAGGAAGCTCAGAAATTTATAAGACTCCTAAGGCCTCTCTGGGGTTCCAAAAGCAGTAAATAATTATTGAAGCAGAGGAAACTCAATGCTAGAGATACTAAGAAACTAGGCAAGGAGTTCTAGGGATGCAGCTTCATGAGTCATTATTCATGGTGGGTGAGATTTTGGGGGGATGCACCTGCCTTGGAGGTATCCATAATCAAATAGGCAACCCCAAATAAACTCATCTGTTTAGCAGGCTATGGTGAGTGAAATAGTTTCCTTATTTTTTCATTACTGCCCTATCTAGGATGAATTTATGTTTGTCCACATTACCTCAGGAAATGTCACATAACACAATAATTACTGCCTCAGGAAACAACAGAACCAAAAAACAAAGATTAAAGAGAAGTTGATGCATGGCAATGGAAATGCATGACAATACAAACAAGAGTGGCATTATACATAGAAGCAGTACCAGTATGGCCACACCTTCCTTCCTGTGGTATGGGAAACTATGCTTGCTGCAGTAGCAATTGCAAACTCTCTATGCTGGTACTGAGACCTGAAACCAAAACTGAGCTGCCTGTAGTGTCCTTGGGAAGAGTCACAAGTTGATTGTACTCCTCTACATTATATGGAATAGCATGACTCCTTGTTGAATAAAGTCTCCCCTATGAGTATAGAAATGTCTGCAAAGTTACTGATGGACTAGAAACTATTTTCAGTTCCTGAAATTAGTCCTTACAAGATAGAATCATAATTGTAAGGATACTGTGGCAGTGGTTCTATGTTCATTGCTATGACTGATAAAATAAGCAATTAAGGCTGAACTTTTTGCCAGGAAATCATTCAACACAGGAGAAGAATTTCAGTAGGAAAAAAAATGTATGGATGTTGATCTTCATTTTATTCTCTGGTTTAGCAAGAACAGTAGAGGTAAAAGAAGATGAAATGGAAGTAATGGATTACTGTTCTAACTGATGACCAAGAGCAAAGAAAATAATGGAGTACAAATGAGATCTGTACTAAAAGACTCTTCTTTGAATCTAAAAACCTTAAAACCCATGGGAAGAATCAAACAGTGAGGAAGAATAAAAAAGTGTCCTTTAGAAGAGAAATGTCTATCATTCAGCATGCTGATACAGATGTTAAAATAATGGTCAGTATGAGTGTTGGTTTTATGCATGAAATTACACACATACACTACTAGGGCCACACGAGAGTTTATTCAGGAGAGTTGCCAGGTAAGTACAGGGCAGAGAGCAGAAGAATGAAGAGAGACTTTTACATGGTGGGTCTCTTTTGAGAGAACAGGTGGGCACAGATTTAAGTAGCCATGCCTAGGGGCATGCCCTCCATATGTGGCTTGTTCTGCTGGCACCATGTTGGCTTTACCACTTAGCTCCTGCCAGGAATCCTTACAATAAGAAACTCTACTCCTCAGGAAATACTCTGCATCCCAGGGGAAATCATATTAAGTGTTTTTGAGCCTCTAGAAAACTTTAAGGATTGAATAACTCTTTACAAAAGGGGTAAAAAAGGGAGTTCGTGGCAGAATGCTTCAGATGAAAAGAATAAACCGGCTGAAAGTGTGGCTACCTAACCTTGCTATATACAGTTCTACCCATAAGAAAGTATCCTGGCCACAAAAGTGTTCATTTTGTTCGAACACTTATAGAATCCCAGTGTGGTTAATGGACAGGTAAAGGTCTCAGAACTGATGCAGAACCTGTCAGAACTAGGTAGCTGACACAAGCAGCAGGTAAAATGGGAAAAGTCATGACCCCATTGCTACTTCCCTTGAGCGGAGAAAGTCATCTATGTCTATGAGGAGATGTGCAACAGTCTTATACTGTCCCAGATGAGGAAGTAAAATAGTTCACAGAGACCAGAGGCAGAAAGTTAAAGTGTTACCCCATCTATACTGCTGTACCAAACATTTTTATTTCTCTCTCTCTCTTCCTCTTTGTTCATTTTTCACTCTATTTCTCCTACCACCTCTTCTTTCCTCTCTCCCTATTTTTTTTTGGGGAGAAGCATTGGTGGTTTAAAAGATTAAATTTTAAGCATGCTAGGCACACACTCTATAATAAACTATTTTCTCCAAAATGAAGAGAAGGGATTTATAAGGCACAGGAAGCTATGAAACTTAATAGGTTCAGGAAGTGCATGAAACTTTCAAGACTCAGAAAGCTACACTATTGACCAAGGTCCTACTCAAGGCTATAGAAAAACTTAAAGTTTTCTGACGGGATGGAGACTATGAGTGTCTGTGCTACCAGCAACTTGAACAAAGAGTTTCAAGGATGTAAGTGTCCTAAGTCACTACCTAAGGGTGCTTTGGTGATATAGCTCTCTTTGAGTTATCTGTTCCCCTATAGAGAATCTTCTATCAATGTTTCTCAAGCAACAACAAGCGTATTACTTACCAAACAGACTAGAGAAGAACTATTTCTTTTGTGTTTCAATGGTACCCTGTCCATGGTGAATAGATATTTATTCACAGATATCTGTGAACAAAATAACTGCGGTACTATTTGGGTAACATGAATAGGTAAATCAATTGATCTATTCTGTAGATTATCTATTGATAAATAGAAATGTAGTTATCATTGCTAAATATTATCTGTCAATCATTTTGTTAAGAACACCATTATTTAGAAGATATTTTAATAGCAAGAACCTGGAAACAACCTAGATGCCCCTCAACTGAGGAATGGATTAACAAGCTGTGGTACATCTAGACAATGGAGTACTACTCAGCAGTAAGAAAAAAATATATTCTAAAATTTGCAGGTAAGTAGATAGATATGGAGAATATCCTCCTGAGTGAGGTATCACAATCTCAGAAAGAGAAGCAGGGGATGTACTCACTCATTAGTAGACTTTAAAATATAAAAATAAAAAGAGAGAGGTCATTGTACACAAGAACTCAAGGCTAGAACATAGCTAAATGACACAATGCCTCACTTCTACATTGATGGCCTCTGGCATGGGTGTAGGTAAGGAAAGACTTGTTTTCTTTAAGTGTCTGGCTACAGGGAGTTTAATTATGCTCCAGTAAGTTAGTGAGCAGCATAAATGGGCAGTTTTGTAAGTGAGGAGATCATAAGAGTGGGCATGAATCTGAGAAGTCTGATAACTGAGTTTGATGGGGTGCATGATGTAAAATCAACAAATAATGAAGATATATAATAAGATATTTTACTAATACTTAACTAATATTGTTATACATAAATTCATTTAAAAATGTTAAATAGATAATTATTGTACACTTCATACATGCCAAATAGTACATTAGCACTTTGCATTCTGCTGTATATTTTTATTACATTTAATAGTATTAATATTTAATTTCCTCAACATAATTGACATTTTTATCATCTATTTTTGATAGTATATTGGTATACCTTTGCTGAGTAAAAATTTATGCCATAATCAGTGGCTTAAAGCGATACCAATTTTGCTAAACATATCAACCATCTTACTTACCTATAGGCCCTGACTATTACATCACATACTTGCTAGACAAGGTAAGTCCACTAGTAAAATAGTGTGTTTATTCTAATGGGAGTAACCAATTGATTTCTGATAAGATTTTAGCTCCACTCCACAAGAGGAAATATACACATAGTCCTGAAAACCTTGTATAAAAGCTGAGACGACATAGACCCTACAAGCTACTATTGTTATTTTGTTGAATGGACCTGTATCCATCAAACCACTTTGTGGGATGCCCACAGATTAGTGTTACTGATGTCTTTCATCAGAAAAGTTTCTTCTTGCAGTGGGTAGAAGTTACTTCAGAGATTTATACCCAGATAAAATGATGAGAGTAAGCAACTGCTGAATATTGAACACTAAAGGAGATCTCTATATACTATCTTCCCCAAAGATAAGGAAACAGCATGAAAAAGAGACTTGGAATAATATAAAAGCCTGAAAAAGATGGGGTGCTTATAGAGCACTGTCTTCTGGGAATGGGGTAGCCATTGAACTCATGAACTAACAATAGATATGACCACCTGTGTAAGACCTACACATGATTAGTTTTATCAACATTTCCTCATGGGATGGGAGAGGGAGGTATTATTAAGTCCACTCCTGTGCGGGATTTATACATAGTTAATAAATGTGAGGGGGGGGGAAAGGTATTTTATCAGTGGTGTAGTCATAAATAAGTTTCCCACATTCTTTCAAATAACCCCTCACCATGTTCCCATAAGCAATCCTAATTAAACTCATTGTGCCACAAAATAAAATTAGAAGAGAGAAATTTGAAAAAAAAAAAAAAAACATCAGCAAGGATGAGAGACACAAAAGAGAAGAACAACAGCATTATTAAACTGTATTATGAACATATGTGAAAATTAAAATGTCATGAGGCCTCTGACTGTGTATACTTAATATGTGTTAATAAAAAGAGACAATAAATGTGTATTCTGTAGGTCAGACTTTTAAGCAGAGTATAACTGTGTGCCGCTTCGGTGCTAGTCAAGGGGTTATCCTGAATTGTGATCCCATGTCAGGGTATTCTTGCCATCTCTTGATCTTAAAGCGTTAGCACCCAAAATCCCAAGTCAGCAAGAAAATTTGGATCTTTTTGTTTACTCCAGCTCTTACCTTTGGTCCTGTATTTTGTATTTAAAGTGATTAGATCAGATCCGTTGATATTAATTCTCCCATTTACATTAATTTGAGGTCAAGTAACAAATAATAATTACATTTTTAAAACACTCTTAAACTAACCCATGATCTTTATCTTGTTCAATCATGCAGTTTAGTACCTTTTCTCAGTAGGATTTCAACTTCTTTCCTCTGTATTTCCTGGCATCTCTGCTCTGTTCTTCCTGTTCGTAGAGTTTTCTTAGTCTGGTAGCCCTGCCTACACTTCCTGTCTGCCTTTGGCCAATCAGCATTTTTATTAAACTAGTAAGTGGGACAATTATTTGCAATGTAACAATATAATCCCACTACAGGTCTGGTTCCCCCTGACTATTCCATCTTTATTTCTACTCTGTCCTACTGTGAATGACACTGGTCTCTCTGCCTATGCACAGAATACCCCAGAGCCGTGCAAACTGATTACTTGGCCTATGATTGATTAGTCTCCTTCTCCATATTTCTTCTTCAGACTACATCTTATATCTCTTCCGAGAAACTCTTCTTGCACACATTCATTTTCTCCTAAAAATTTCTATTATACTCAGTCAGCAGCCATCCATTAGCATTTAATTATTCTCTAATTTTTTATGGATATTTGTTCTGGTTTCTCAATCACTTTTCTAAGTTGCTTTGAGTAGGGACTTCAGTTTTTTGTTGTTATCTGACAGCCTCCTCACTCCTGAGAGATATACGCAAATCACAGTGTAGGAACTCATCACATATAGGCTGACCAACTGATTGATGGAGTTCTTTCAAATTGTATTCTTCTTTCTCAAACCAGAGAATTTTCTAAATGTTTAGAAAACAGCTTAAACTCCTCCAAAGATGCAAACTGTTGTCATTATGCATTCAGTCTGGTTTTGGACAGTACCAGGAATCTGTATGGCTGCATGCCTTCTCATGCTGGAATAGTCAACTTCTACCCTGGGGCTAACGGCACCAGCCCAAGCTTACAGAACAAACTTTTCCAACATTCCATTAGGCTGAATGTTGTTCCCACCAATTACCCCGAGAACTTTGTTTTG
Organism: Sigmodon hispidus; assembly: GCA_004025045.1. NCBI lineage: Eukaryota > Metazoa > Chordata > Mammalia > Rodentia > Cricetidae > Sigmodon > Sigmodon hispidus. The sequence continues at coordinate 57,008 of PVIH01002619.1, read as the reverse complement.
ATTAGGAATAAGAGGGCATGATATCTGAGGATTAAGATTTATGTGCAAAGTTAAAACAGAGAATTAAAATTTGTTTGCTTTCTCAACAAAAAGATATATGATGCTCAAGAGATGTTAGTATGAAGGATAGAACAATGAAAATTACTTATGCACGTGCCTAGATTCAAAATTGATTTTTAGTAAAAAGTGAGCATAATATTTATAAGATCTCAGAAAAAAACTAATTTCAATTCCACTTTATCATTTTTTCCAAGAATGTACAGTTTTTAGCTCTAATTTTTGTAATACAATCAGACAAAAGAATATTTCTTGTATCACTTGACAGTTTCAGAGAAAGAAGTAGGAGAGAGACACCAAGCATACTAGACTACCAAGGGCTTCTAACCTTTTGAAATCTCCCAAGGCCTTCCTTAGTATGATTATTAATGTGAGCATCAGCAGGCTAATGACAAAGAAGAATAAACCCATTACTTACCAATTTGCAGAGAATCAATGTTGCTGAGAGACAAAGAGAAAATAATCAACATTTTATTGGATCCTTCTATAACCATAAAATCACATGATACATATAGTCTAGGGCTCATGTTTAACATGAAAGAGAAAAGTATGTCCAATTCCAACTTCAAATGATAGTTGGAACTCCTTTGCTGGAGCCTCCCCAGGCATCTCTGCTTTCTTTTGTTTTATTGATAGCATTATACTTCTCTTTATTTCTGATCTTTTGGATATTGCTCTCCTTCAAGCTAACTGATCATATTCTGTTGGTTCTAATTAGGTGTTTTCACACAAATTTGCACAGGCTACATTACTAGGAATGGAATGAGAAGATTTTTATCCTGGACTTTCACACATGGAGACTAACCTTTTCCTTGGTTTTGGTGTTGGATGAGCAAGAGACTGGGTAACAAGCAGAAGTGGTTTTAACATTTGTAAAATTCAACAGGCACAAAGTAGCCTGGGTGTCTCATTTCTTCTTTTTGAACATTCATTTTATTAAACAAAACCAAATGATTTATATTTTGAGGACAATGAGAAATAAGGCAATTGTTTTTTTTTTTAAACATCTGCATATTTGGCATCATGGTAGACACTTTAGTATTTTTATCTGCCACAAATATTTGAGCTAGGCATTAATATGAACATATTAGTGATGTGAAAAGTGAGCCTTATGGATGATTAATAGCATAAGCAATAAGAGATGGTGACAGAATCCAAACTGCAGTCTTTTTAACTCTGACCCTTCTCTTTGGACCACTTCACACTAACAGAGTATGAGCTTAATGCCCAGCTAAGCTGGGATGTGAGGAATATGCAGCAGACAGAAGTTAAAGCACTATTTTCTAGAATTAAATACTCTCAGCATACTAATGAGCTCCAATAGTCCTGTGTCAGCAATATAGCACTCTTAGAATAATTATTCACTAACTTGTCTGACACACACTTGCTTTTAAATTCCCCCTCCCTGAGTTCTGAAAGAAATGTTCAGGTGGAAGTGCCATTCCTAGTCTTCAAAGCTTCCATTTTATTTGCTAGTTCTTTTCTGTCTATTTCTATTTATTTTTATGATGCCTATCACCATGGTGTCAAAGTATCCAGACAAACATATTAAGCTAAAACAAAACACATGAGGGGATTGAAAAGTAAAGCTTTCCAGATCTCAGTCCTGTAGAACCAAGCTGTGTTGATGGAGAGATAACTGATTGTGCCAGGGCACTGCGTGGCCATGCTGGCAGGGTTAGGAATGGCTCTTGGTGGAACTTGGCTACTATTTATCCACGGACATGCAATTTAGTTTTCTATTTTGGATCCAGAAATGAGGAAAGGAAACCCCAAGGAGTAAGATATAGAAAGCGATCCCTTATGATCTCATAAATGCTCTGCCTCTAAAAATAATACTCCGGAACCTTAAATATACCAGAGTGAAAGCAAAATGTTTAACAGACTCAAGAGCTATGAATCATCTTCATTCTTCCATTTCAGCCACTTATCTAGGCCAGACCACTGTTCGATTCATTTACATAACAGGTTGTTGCTAAAATAAAACTCTTCTCTGTAATCAGGGTGTATGCATGAAGTCTACAGAACTCTGAGGCAGAGAGTCCCAAATTTTCATAATGAGGAGCAAAGAAGGGAGTAACAGCAATGAGATTTGTGGTTAGGGAGAAAAAATGTTCCATAGAAAAGGTAAATATTTACTATCAAAATATTTTATATACAGTTAATGTTTTATCTTTTAAATGTTTAATCCCATCTGTCTTTCCACTCACTTTACTACAGGCATGATCACACACACACACATACACACACACATACACACACACATACACAAATATACACATACACACACATATACATACATACACACACACACACACGTTCATTAACCCATTTGTCTTCTGGAGTTGTTTCCATTTTATTTAATGCTCTACTATCTGACTTTAAAGTTATATTAATCATATCTACATAGTTGAAACAGAGGTGCCCAGCATTCTCATTAAAATGAGCCTTGATTTTCTAAGTGAAGTACAAAAGTAGGTTAGTAATCTTTTGTTTATTTGTCTGCTCATTCATTTTTGAAGTGTGGCCTCACTTACAGCTTAGGCTTGTATGGAACCTTGAACTCACAATCCTTCTTCCTTACCCCCTAACTGCTGGATGGCAGCTGTATACCACCACACTCAGCAGAATGACCCTTTCAAAACAAAAATCTCATCTTCATTTTCATTGGCCTTCTTGTTTATAAGGCATTTTTGAGAATCAAAACTAAAATCTTCAATGTGGCCTATCACTGTGACTTATAAACTGTCTTTACCTCTGTGGGCGCTGCATGAACTGGCCTTTTGAAGCCCATTCCCTATAGAGGGATCCTTGCTCATATGGTAGATGGGTTTAGTCCTGCCTCAACTTGATGTGCAGGCTATATTGACTCCCTGTGTGAGTCTTTACCGTCTCTGAGAAGTGGATGAGGGATAGGGGGGAGAAGTTAGCAGGAGGGGGGGAGGGAAGGGGGACTGTGGTTGGTATGTAAAATTAAAAGCAAATTTTTAAATAAAAAAAACTTTAAAAAATCTGGTTCTTGGTCAGTCATCTAAATTGCAGGATTAAATAGCATTTTAAGTTAGATTACTAATGTGGTGTTAGTCACAGCCTAATATGACTGAAGAAAAGGCACCTTCTTGTTTGATAAATCCAATGCCTTATCTTGTTTGTTCTGTTCTAAAGTACCACATTCTACTGTCGCTATTCATGTTTCTATAGCTGTTAGTGTTATGGAAAAAATGTCTAAAATCAGACAACATTTTCTCCTTTACCTGTACAATATTCTCATTACTACAGCAATTTTCCTTTATCAAGATACTTTTCAAAAGATCTTCTATGATGTTATTTTAATATGATTTTTTTCTTTCCTTTTTATCCCAATGAAAGTAAATTTGTCAAATTCTATAATTAAGAGATGTTTCCATTTTGAAACTTTTATTCAGTTAAGACTGGGTTTTTTTGCTAATATTTTGACCATTCTATATTATTTTTTAGAGTGGATCATTAAAAAATTGTTTCTTTTTTTAAATTTAGAATTTTATGTACATATAATGTGTTTTTATCCTATATTCCCTTCCTGATTTTTACTTTGCTTGCCATATTTGCTATTCTTTGGTTTTTACTCTCTCCTCTATAGTCTGGGAGAAATGCATAAGACTAATATCTGCATACTCGAATTATTTTCTCCAAAGTTAGTTCTCAACTGAGATGAGGTGAGTATCACATTTCAGATTTTTTCAAAAATATTTTACCTCCTTCTGTCTTAGCTTATGACTTTATTTCCTCATATTCTCTTTTGTAGATAAGACTCTTCAAATTTTGGTAGGAGGCAGACATGTTTAATTACTGGTGGTTCAGAGCCTCTTGCCCCTTTAACCTTCTGAACAACAGAATGTATAAGATGCGGAAACACAGACTTATAACAACTTCTTCCCTTTTTTTGTGTTCTTATGAGGTGGTTAGTTATTGTCCATGACACTTATTTATGCCACCAAAGGCCCACTCAGCAAACTCACATTCACTATTCATTTCTACCTGTTTTTAAAGAATTAGAAATAGTTGAACAATTGAATTTAGCTATGGAGGAATGAACTTTGGAGGCATTGTGCTAAGTGAAATAAGCTAAGACATAAGAAAGTAGACAATTAGATATGAGACCACATGATTGTTTTACTTTTCTCTCATTTTATTTTGTTGTTTTGTCTTTTGAGTTTATTGGGCTTAGCCTTATAATTCACAATTACACTGAAAAGTATTGGCAATAGATTTTTTTTCAATCATACTTCAAGTTTGTTTTATTTCTACTTTTCATGTTTGGCACATTCCTGAATTATTATAATTACAGAAGAGTGTAGAGATGTTTCCAGAGGGTGATAACTAGATGTCATTTTTAAATAAGAAATGTCTTCTGGTATTTCCAAAACCAACTAGATTTATCTTTCTCTAAAAAGTTCAAAGAAAATGGCTCAGTCATATAAATGAATGTGTATTACATTTATTTTTTCTTTATGACAGAATTATAAAACATTTCTTCCTGTGGGTTTAGAATTTTGCTGTGTTTGAAGTAGACAGGACTGAAAGTTTTATTAAATGTCTGTCAATGTCCTTTAAAATATATTTTAAAAGTTATCCTGTGGTACCAGTTGAGATGATTCAAAGTAGTTAAGCAGATAGTCTATATGAGATTTTCTAAAGATGAATGAGCAACATATCTGCCAGTTTCTTAGCTAAACATTTTTCTTAATGACTAACATATGATTATCGCTACTAGTCATTTAGTAGTTCCAAATCCTGACTGCAGACTGAAGATCTAAGAGGAAATAAATATATAATGTGTACATGTACAACACACAGAAAAAGAAATGTTAAAGATGTCTAAGAGGAAATAAGTTGAAATATGATGGTGAAGCCAAAGGAGCTATGGCTTGGAGAATTAGGAACTAAAATCATGCATTGTGAATCTGGTACCAATTAATATAATCTCAACACTTATCTCTCAGATCTTCTCTTTCTTAATACTTTAAATGACTACTTTATAAATAGCCATACCTCATGGTTGCTTTCTTAGGCAAATGAAAATATATAATTATTTGTCATATGAAAGTGAGATAAAAAGCCATCATGGGTAGTTCTCACATACAACATGAATGATTGTTGAAAATGGCATACTGAGTGAAGTTAACTAGACTTGAAAGAAAATGCTGCATAATTCTATTTATATTAAATAGATGTAATAATATATAAATTCATAGAATCAGGAAGTAAGTAAGTAAGCAGAGCTTTAGGAGAGAGGGGATGAAGGGATATTTCTTAGACTACCCAATCTTATACATGTAATTAACCTCACAAAATGTTACACTTACAAATCATTAAAATGATTAATTTTATTCTTTATGCATTTTGGTACACTAAAATACACTTTAATGTCAAATTTTACTTTTTAAAATACATGTACTCCTTGAACTATTTTTTAAAAACTGAAAATTTTGGTTGATATTAAGGTAATTTGCATGAATTACCACAAACAATCTAACCAAATAAGCAGTACAAATAGTCATTATAAATAATAAATATCCTACAAACATTTATGTAACAATGTTTATGTATTCAGTCATTATAGCTACAAAATACTTAAGAGATAATTATTCATCCAGCAGAAGAGCAATCTCATCTATCATCTAAAAATGAGTCTTCCAGCTATGGCTTATAATTCTGCACTACAGAAATGCACGTGATGATCTATCAAAAACTGCTCCATATGTGAGCTTCCCACTGAACGCTATGATGAAAATGGATGTTGCAATATATATCTCTATGTTATCACCACTCAGGAAGCGTGAGTCACGAGAATATAAATGAAGGCTCATCTCAGAGCTCACTCAGGATCTTGAGAAGCTCAGCTCTCACCTGAATTCCCCTCAAATGGGGCGAGCACAAATCATCCGTAATTTTATCAAAGTCCTTCACCTCATGAAAACTGAGGGCAAATGCTATTGGTTTCCCCCTTGACTTTTCTCTTCTGAAATCCAGCATTTTCTCTTCTTCGACTTCCATGAAGCAATCTCATTCCCAATGGGAGCGCCTGACATCACCATTCCGCTTCCCATTGTTCAACCTCTCAACAGTTTCATGATAAATGCACTTCCTTCACCAAACACAAAACTGAGAAGGCTTCAGACTAAGACCGGAGAAGAAAAAAGGCACAGTCAATTCCCTAAACTCTCATAATTTTCATTTGTTGAATATTTTATCTCAGATGAATCATTTTATTTGTTGTAGTCACTTCCTAAGTGAAGTTTGATAAGTTAATTTAAACTTTACTGGTCCGGATTTCAGCTGATTTACTGTTTTATTTCTTTAGTTATTTCCTTGGTTCTAAAATGGTCTCATAAGTAAAATCTTTTATAATAAATTTAATTCAACACATATTTTAGAGTCATATTCTATAAGCATAGGCTATGAGATAGTGAAGGCAGAAACATTAATGACAATTTTCAATCCTAAAAATTTATATCATAAAGGGAAAACATACTCAGATAACATAAGTAATATCTTAGGTGATTTAAAAATTCCCTTGAATACATGATTTACATAATTATGAAAATTTTGCCAAGAAATATGTTCTTTATGATCAACATTGTAGCAAGATTATGGTGCTTATTATCACCCTTTTAACTTATTATATTAAAAGGTTCTCTGGGGTAATGATAATCTTAGGGATTTGGGATTTTTGTTTTTTACATCCCTGGAAGCAATAAAATTGTTCACACTGGATTTTATGCTTATTGTGACTGGAACAAATATTTTGAGATTGTGCTTCCTTTTCAGGAAATACATTCCTAAGTTGCAAATATTTTAAGTGCTTATATATAATATGCTATATTCATTCTAAAAGATTGATTTAGTAACTGAGAAGTCACAGCATGATGACTAAAGGCAATGGGGTACTGCCTACTAGATCAAGTTAGAAGATGCCCCAGTTTGAATCTAGTTCTATTTAGAAACAGGGTATATGGAATGAGAACCTCATTTTGTTTACTTACTGGGAGTATAGACAACAAAGCCTAGCCTCCAGTATTTAAAAGTGGCTAGATAAAATAGCATCAACTTTTTCACAAAATCAGAATTAAAAATGTGTTGGCTGAGTTTAGTTAACAGGAGACTTATGGAGATACTGTAGTGTCGTAATAACAGTACATATGTGTTGACTGATGATTCCATACCATTATACATGTGTTTATGCATAACATATGACTGGTCATCAGGGCAACAGTAACTCTGAACACCAGAGATAAAGAAAATGAATCTCTGATGCATATGCTACTCTCAGGTAGAAGGATAAGAGATGGACAGCCTTGGAATCCTGGCTCTCTCGCCCTGGACAATTTAACAGTCCATCATTCTACAAATGCTACTCCAAAGAGAGGCACAATTGTGAATTTCTGAATCTGGCATAAGAACAACATTTCAATTTATTTTCTATTGGGGAGGGTGATTCTATTCCCAACAAGGATATGGAGTAGAAAATTTGTAAAGTTTGGTTTTGGTGTAGTATAGTTGTTGCTGCTGCTATTTGTTCGTTTGGAATGATACCCCTTTGCCTTCACATCTCTTCAACTCCTCCTAGGAGGAAGAGGAAGAAGATGCTTCTTCCTGGTGAGGCTGAGAAACTAGGGTGCAGCCTGTACTAGTTGGTGATGCAGCCCTGCCCTCTTCAAACATTATTACCTCTCTTATGTTAAATACCTCTACTGAGGAAGCTTGTTGTTGCCCAGTGGATATTTGACCAAGCTGGAAAGTTCTAGGTAAATAGAGAGTCAAAAAATCTGATCATGAAGCCAAGCTATCTAAAATAATTCTTATGTGATGAGTGTTTTATCAGATTTTATTAGGATTCATCAAAGCACAGGCAAAAGTAAGATGAGAAATTGACTTCAATTTCAGTGGTACTTGAATTTGGCAAATTACTAAAGCATTTTAAGTATCACTTGGAAAATGAGCTGCAATGAATATATAAATGATCTTTTTGTGTCCAGGATCCATTTTTATGTTGTTCTTTTTCAGATGTATCTCCTGAAGCATAGTTATGGATAAAATAATCTGTATGCTGTCTATTATAATTCAACTTGCATTAAATAAAAAAAAATGAAAGTGAGAAGCATCTAAAAGTATTAGGTACTTTTCTGTTGTTTTAATAAAAAATTCCATGGCCAAATGCAACTTAAGGTAAAGGGGGGTATACTTTGGTCTATAGTTTCAGAAGGATAGTGTCTGTAGATGGCAGAGAAGTCCTGGCATGGTAATAGGAAGCCAGTTGGCCACATGTGTTTGCACATAGAAAGCAGAGCAAGCTAACTCTCCCAAAGACCAACCCCAGTAAGTTCCTTCCTCCATCAAGATTCCAACTCCTAGATATTCCATAACCTCTAGAAACTTCCATCATTGGAGACAAGTGTTCAAGTATCTGAGTCTGTGAGAAACATTTCTCATCCAAATTGCCACTTAATACAAGTTAATTTTCAAAATATATCTATATATGTGTGCATACATAGACATACATGCATATATGCATACATACAAATAAATACAAACCAAGGATACAGTATCTGAAAATCCTAAGTACTCCTAAATCCAAAACTTCTTGATTATCAATGTGGCACATCAAGTGAAAAATTTTACACTTGATGAGGGGTGACAGGTTTCAGTCAAAATAAGTTCAATAAAAATACTATATAAAATAGTGTTCAGGCTTGTACATGATACATATAAGATAAAATATACATCTATAGATGTGTAAAGATGACATGGTATCTAAAAGCCCCTATCACTCTCCAGAAGACCTCGGTTTGATTTCTTGCACCTATATGGTGGCTCAGAACCATTTTCAACTCTAATCAAGGGATACAATGACTTCTTCTAGTGCAGGTAGGCACCAGGCACACATAAGAAATAGACACATATATACACACATTTTTATACTTAAACTTACAGATCATCTACAATCCCTTATTATATAATTTAAATATTCAAGATAAAATAAAATCTGAAGATTTCTTACCCTAAGAACTTCATATAGATAATGCAAGCTGTGCATCCACAGATAATGAGACAGAGTGAAGCAGTCAGGAAACAAAAAAAGAGGAAACTTTTAAATGACAGTTTGGAAGAAAACAAACCCTGGCTCTAGCATTACCAGATACCTGGTGGCTTCTTTCTTTCTTTCTTTCTTTCTTTCTTCCTTTCTTTTTTACAATAGTAATCATCTTCAAGACTTAATCACACATCTATACATTTAAGTAGTGTTACCTCATTCTATAATTGACCTGTTAATAAATGAAACAACTTAACATGTTTCAGATACAATAAGAACTCATTAGTCACTAGTGCTATTATGGCATCATAGCAACACAGTGCTGTAAATTGATCAGCCATTCTTGTCTATAGATAGTATTAAAATGAAATAATATAACTTAGTAATAATGATGCCAACAAAAATCAGACCTTGCTTTAAAATGCATTAAACATTTTCAAAGTATTTTGTATTATCGTTTTCTCCTCCTTCTCCTCCTCCTCCTTCTTCTTTGTTTTTGAAACATTTTTAAATTGTGAAGATGGCTTATAGCTATTTCAATTCCCAATGACATGATTATTACTGACTATCTCAGCTGTGGCAGTTTCAGGTATGGCAGTTAAGTGACAAGCACTTCTTTGGTTTCTAATTACTGAAGATACTATGATAGAATATAGACTTGGTTGCTAGGATGTATAGCTCTAAGGAAGCATAGACATCACCTTCTATGGTTTGACAGGCTCTGTAGACAAATGCAGAAGAGGTATAGTGGACATGGTTTAGTGAGCAGCTATCATGGAACCCAGAAGCAAAAGGAAAACAGAGACTGTTCTTATGTTTAAAGCCAGCTCCAGTTTCCTTTTACACAATGTTACTGTTTGTTTAAAGTCAAATGAGGAATCCCACAGTAAGGAGATTTAGAAAAAACGTATTCAGGAGAATATACAGCAATCATTAAGGTAACTTAGGAGGAAGACTACTCATCATGGAAACTTCACTTTCCAACAGATAAAGACCACACTGACAACCACAACCAATCAAAATGCAAAGTTTTGTGGCCAGGTCCCAGTGAATAAATCTATAAAACACTACTGCATCTAAGACTTAAGGAACATTGATTAAGGTGGTATGGAAAGACTATAAGAGCCAGAAGACCAGAAAGTTTGCTGTTAGGCTCTGTCTCCTAGTAATATCAGAAGCTATATTCATGAAGTCTTACAAACATAACAGCCTGAACATGAGCTGAGGAAGGATATCAGCAATAGACATTCTAGAGTAGATAGGAATAAAGCCCAAGAGGCCCAAGAGGCCCCAGTCCTACACAAAGGACTACAGGCATTTGAGGAAGGCTGAGCAGGAGAAATAGTCTTCCCCAGGGAAGAGCCCATCAGTTGGTTATCAATAGCAAATGGTCAAACCTGAAAATATACATAAAAACATTATACAGAATGAGCAGGTTGTATTAAGAATATATGCATATGGATATAATAATTAATGAATTAAAGCCATGAATTTTAAAGAGAGCAAGGAGGGTCATACAGAAGGGTTTGGAGGGAGAAAGAAAAAGGAATAAATGTTGTAATTATCATTTCAAAAATTAAAGAAAAGCAGGAATGTTCATTTCTTTTTTATTTTTTTAATGTGAATTGGTGTTTTGCCTGCATGTGTAACTGTGTAAGGGTGTCAGATCTTGGAATTACAGACAGTTGTTAGCTATCATGTGGATGCTGCAAATCAAACCCAGGTCCTCATTTCTATCGTTGGTCTCAGGTTCTTGCTTTCTGTTTTCAAAGACTCCACAGAATTACATGAAAAGCTATGTTTTTCATTTTTAACTACAGCACAATATTTTAACTACAGCACAATATTTTACCACAGTTCAAAAAGAGAGCAAGCAAAAAGATAAATATCCCAAAATAAACTATAACACAAAAATCTTCTGTTAATATATGTGTTTGTTAAATTTTAGCTAAATTAAAAGTTAAGTAAAAGACATAATTAAAACTTACCAAAGGAAGCTACAAAACTGAATAAGAGACATAATACAATCTGCATTTTTATGTAAATTAAATATCATGCAAAATGCTGGACTATTGCCCCAGCCAGCAGCGGTGTCTTCAATGTGGACCTGAAGGGGGCAAAACAAATAGGGGGTTGGCAAGAAACAGGAAAGAACGAGATCAAGTCAAAATTTCTGATCAATCTCTGAAGTTTTATTTTTGGCTAGCAGTTAAATAGAGACTCAAAGGGTGTGCGTGTAGGTATATAGGGTAGGGAAATTCCATAGTCAAAAGGTGTTCTTCTAAAACAGGATGTGTTACTATGGAAATCTATCAATTGACTAACCAGAAAGGAGGATTGTTGTCTGGGATTCTAACTGGAAAAGAGTTTCTAACTGGAAAAGAGTCACTTGTTTGTTGCCTGGGAAAAAGCTAACCTTATAGTAAAAGGAAGCCTAACTTAAGCCTTGCCTGAAGGCCTGAATTCCCGGTGTAGCTTAAGACAGTGGGCACATCAGGCCTTGACTCCTGGCAGACTATATGAAGAGATATTAGTAAGCATTGTATGTCTATATCACTTCATAATTTTAAAGAAAATGTGGGCAATTCTAGCCACACTGCTGACTGTAGGCTGTTTTTCTCATGTTCTTTCATTTGATGGTCTTACAGCTATATATTTTTTTTTACAAATGGAAAAGCCAAACAGTAAAAAAAAAAAGCTACTCTTCATGATAGAATTATCAAAGGTACGATTCTTAATATCTCCATACTCAACACTGAACTCCTTTTCTTGAGGGAAGGAGTCCTTTGTTTTGTGAACACAAACATAATGACATTGAAACTTATAGCTGTGTTTCATCTGTACCTCTCTCTGTGTGTGTTTTGAATGCAGGAGGTGTGGGCTTCTGACTGGCAGAGGCCGAGAAGAAATGGCTTCTGTTCTATCTGGTATGGGCTGTGGTCACTTTCACCTTTGAAGTCAGAAGAGGCGGAATGGGCAGATTGGGTCTTTCGGTAGATATTTTATTTTACCCTATGTGGCAGAGCTGTCTTCTAGATCTTCAAAGGCATGTCAGACTCACAAGCAACCTCATTCTGAGTGTTTTAAACAAAGTCCTGACTGAGGGAAAGACATTGGGCCATCTAATTTTATTTCAAAGCAAAACAAGATATTCTGGTGGCATTGACAAGGTAGAACATAAAGGAAAATGAAATTTTTACTCTTTAAAAATACCTGCCAAAGGAAAAGTCTTTGCAACGGTTGCTAGAAGGGTTAGATGATTAGATTCTAACATGTCACCCAGTAAAATGCTAACAAAATTATTCTAAGCATAGGAGATAATTCACTCTCATTGATGAGTTTAAGTCAAAATTATTATGGTATAGTCATCTGTCTAAGTCTATCCCTTACGTTCAGAGTCGAAATATCTAAATACTGGTAGAAAATTTTAAACTGCAAAGTAACAAAGCAAACATCAAGGTTTGGAAAAAGCAAAAAGAAAATGGTAGGTAATTAAAATTTTAATTCATTCAAGCTTTCACAGAACATTCTAGAATCCATGTTTTATCATTGCCTAAGAATTATTTGAGCTAAGTTAGTGTCCTTACTAATTTCCTTTGGTTCCCAACTGAGGCTGGTTTTGGGACTCAGAGACAGGGTCAAACATGGAGTCAGTGACTTGGACAGGATCTCCGAAGTTGGAAGGAAGAGGGAATGAACAAATTCTGGCTTCATTGCTTTTCCATACTTTTGAAACCAACATAAAACACAAAAATTCTATGTGTTAATGGGTGTCCCCAGTGACATTTCAATTAATGTGTGTATTATGTAATATTTAAAACAGATTAAGTAAATTATATCTTCTTCAATATTAATAATTTCTTTATAGGGAAAAAATCCATATCCTCTCTTCCAGCTTTTATTAAAAAAATACAATAATCAGTGGGCATCTTTAGATGTCCATGTGAAATGTCACCCCAGAATATCTCAGTCTTATCTGAAAGTAATTTAGCAACCATTGGCCAGTATTCTTCCTTCAGCCTCACACACTCCCACCCTCCACCTTTGAGACCCACCACTTTATTCATAATTTCTATGAAATTCATAATTTCTGCTGATGACTAATGCAGGTCACTTAGCTTTCTTCAGATATAGGCAATGATTTGTTCAGAAATCTTATAGCATCTCAAATATAGACAGAGAGAAGGCTCAGTCAAAGGGGTGATATTTTTATTCCCAAGAAATGTGGAAAAGTAACACTTGATAACAAATACACAGTAATATATAAAAGCATTTCTAAAACTTATTGAGAGCATTTGCCTTTTTCCTAAACATCACTACTTCACATGACAAGTGTCAAACATAGGGATACAGCTTTGTCCAGAAACTACAGGTGCTCATGGACCTAGGACATTGCATTATTTAAATGCCTTAACACTAAAATAAAGAACTTTAAATGGTCTTTGTTTTAACCATAGAATAATTAATCTTTGAGTAGATACATTTAACCTAAACAGCTCATAATGCATACTTATTGAAACATTTTGTATAATACTCTGTAAATATGTACATTTTTAATTTTTCAAGTATAAGTATTAAAATTAACAAATTAAAGGATGCCACATCTGGGCCTTGAAGTTAAACATTTTAGGCAACATTCAGCAGTCCTAATTGAGCCCAGCACACCATGCCTTAGCTCAGAGGAGGAGAATGACAGTGGAGATGTTCTGTCTGTCCCTCACTGAGAGATCCTGCCAGCAACAACTTGCTGTTGTGTTCCTTAGAAATCTCATGAATCTGGAGTACATTTCAATCAGACAAGCTCCACATGAATTATTCCAAACCATGTTTACATATTCAGACCTAAAATCCAGAAGATGGACAAGGGACACATGGTCTTAGAAAGTGGAAAAAGCCCTCCCTGGAAACCAACCCAGTGCGTGCAATTTCTCCTTGTCCAAGAAGTTAAGTCCAGGTTTTAACCCTCTGGCATCAGATGTGACCACACAACACAATATATTGAATTATGAGACCGCTTTTGCTTTTTACTCAAAGACATGTAAATAAATGAACAGGATCAACAAAGCTAATATAAAATGGAGTTTGGGCAATGACTTCATGAAGAACAGAAGGGACTGCTATTGTTCTTTAAAGATAATGTTTCAAGCTCATTCTTCTCAAGTTGAAATATAATGATCAGAGTGGTTTTGATTCTCTTGCTTGTTTGTTTTATCTTAACCATACAATGTTAACGATTTTCTAGATTTAAAAAAATCAATTTTATTTTTATTTTGTGTGTGTATGTATGTGTGTATCTGTGTGTGGGGGGGGTTGTGGGTGTCTCTGTGTATGTGTGACTCTGTCTCTGTCTCTCTCTGTGTGTCTCTGTCTCTCTCTGTCTCTCTCTGTCTCTGTCTCTCTCTCTCTCTCTCTCTCTCTCTCTCTCTCTCTCTCTCTCTCTCTGTGTGTGTGTGTGTGTGTGTGTCTGTGTGTCTGTGTATGTGCTAACAGAGGCCAGAAGATGATGTTGGGTCTCCTGGAGCTGAGGTGCTTGCCCAAGCGAGCCTACTGGTGTGGATGCTGGGAATTAAACTGGGAAAGAACAGCAAAAACTCTTAACTATTGTGCCATCTCCTTGGCCCCTAATTTTCTAGATTTAACTTTTCTAAATTTTAAATTATTTTATTTACGTATGTGCCTCTCTCTCTCTCTGTGTGTGTGTGTGTGTGTGTGTGTGTGTGTGTGTGTGTGTGTGTGTGTGTGATGTGGGGTGGAAGTATCAGTACCATGATGCATATGTGGAGGTCACAGAGATCTGAGGACAACTTTACAAAGTTGGTTTTCTCTTTTTGCCTTTACATGTTCTAGAATCTTCACTCAGGCTTGCACCTCCAGGCAATAAACACCTTTACAGTCTGCCATTTTTCAGGTCCTAAAATTTTGTTTATACTTTATTTTCACCCTAAACACTTTCTTGTGGAACTGATAATAGAAAAATTTTCCTCCCAGGTAACAAACTGTGGTTTTTCTTTTGCTTGATTTCCAAGCTCATTCAACCTGGCGTTTCAAGGGTTATAGTACTCATTTATAAGGCTGTTGTGAGAACTAATAATTAACATTTGCAAGATGTTTATATAAAAGGTGTGAGAGAAGAATTAAATCTGGTACAACAGAGGGATCTTTATAAGGAAACCCCATTTTATTAGTACATTTTAAATTCTAAGTAAAATTCTGAGCTGAACCAATACCAAGTACTTTTTAGAAATATTGAAACAATAGATATCTGGTTCTTGCAATTGGATATTTTGGTGGCATGTTCATGATACTGTCTTCTCACTAAAGCATTGTTAATATAGATCTTGGAGTCAAACCACTTTATTCAGATTTTCATTCATTCATGGCAATGTGTCTGTTCAAAGGCAGAGAGTGCAAGGACATCACTTGGTCATTTGGTCAGTCAGCCATCTTTCTTTTTGGGGGTCCCAGCTTGTTCTCCATTTTGAACCACTTTTCCTATTTTCCAGATCATCATTGTCACAGATGAGTTTCTTATTTGAAAAATATCTGCAGTTATAATCCCCCAAACTCCTCTCTAGAGCCTGCAGGTCAAAACAGATTATTATTTTTTTGCACTATTTCCAATGACTTTATCTCTGTGATCCAGCTCAGCATTGTTTCTAAGGTCTATCAACTTCTGGTCCCATGTCATTTAAGCTTTTATTTATCATCTTAGCACTTTTAGAAGTGTGAAGTTCAGGGCTGTAATCATTAGTAAATTCACTTGGCTAAATTCCTCAGTTGGATTTCAGCAGCCTTAGCCACCATGAAAGAGTCTCTGGTCCCATACATACCTACAGAGGGTGTGTAGCATAGAAGAATTTATCCTGCCTACTTTTCATTGTGGAGAGGCAGTAGAAAATGTGAGGGGTCAAACAAAGCACCATGCACAGAGGAGAATCCCCTACTTGTTTTCTGCCCCACCCTTGCCACAGAGGAAAAAGTAGGAATGTACAGATCAGCACGGGAGTATACAAGATGCTTTCACTGTACACTGTGACAGTACCTCCTTCAGTCAAGGTGCATTCCTATCATGTGACAAGAACCTTTTCTCAAGGAGTAGAACTCATACTCCTGCACATGGGGAAGGAACAAAGGTGTTTAGAACTCTATAAGTGAACCTTGTCAGTTTTAAAATAGGACCAACGGAACTGAAAATCCAAAGTAAAGGTGGGCATTTTCCTTCATCTTTCTAAGGTAACAATTGGAATTTCTATGAACTTAGCTATGGCTTCTCAATTCTCACAGAGACCTCTTTAATTCTGTTTTTATGTCTGTCATAACATTTTATTCTTTTAAGGTATAAGAGAATTTTGGAGCACTCTAAATGGAAAGGGTCATGGTCCAGTCCCTAGAAGGACCAAAGAAGCCAAGAACTTACTCTTAAGACTGCCATGTTCAGTGCGTGCGTGTGTGTGTGTGTGTGTGTGTGTGTGTGTGTGTGTGTGTGTGTGTGTGTGTGTGTATGTGATTCAGAATCATGCCTCTCCAACATTTCTACAGTCCTATACTGCAGGGGACATTCAATAGGGTGACCAAGTCAGCAAACTTACTTCATGATGAGTCTGGATTCAGATCTTTCAAGGTTGATTATGTCACACAAAAGGGTTTTTATCTACTGATTCAGTTACACTGTGAAGGAAGAAATGTGTCTTGCAGGGTTTTTCCTTATGTCAGCAGATCACTGGAAGGCCTCCATTTTTCTTGCTCTTATGGTTCTGTAAGAAACCAACCCTTATATTGTCCTTCAATGTGTGACTCTTCACATGTCTCCTACATATACTCATATTTCATAACCCTTTCTTGACCATCAAGCTAAGGTATCCAACCTTTCAAGCAATTTTTAGACTATTACATCCAATTTGGGGGAAATTTTATCCTTTAAAATTTTTTATTTTTAATATCTTAGAGCTGATGTATTCTACTGATGCTGCAGTTTTTCTTATGAAATTTAGATTCTTAATTCTATGGAAAACCACATTGACATATTTTGGGATTAATTTCCTAGTAACAATGGATTAATGCAAAACATTCATCTATTGTAGCAAAAAAGCCAAAGGGAGCAATATGCATTTTGCAGATTCTGCCAAACAAGGCAATGTTTGTTTATGCTTTAGAGAAAATAAATTAATGTGTTTTGTTTACATTTGCATGCATCTTTCTAGAACACATGTATACACAAAACACAGTTGTTGTGTTATTATTAATTCTTTTATGAGGCCTTTTCTTGTCAGTCCATATGGCTTCATCTAAAAAGATTTTACCTTTATGCCCTAAGAATGAATCTTGTAACCCTTTATGACCTGAGAGGTGTCAGACCTGGGGTACCTGCTAAAAACCACGTACAGAATTGAATTCTGCTGTAGACTGACTCTGCCACTGCATCTTATGACTGTGTGTATATGAATACATAGACACATGAAAGGTAAATATGAACATATTACACATAAAGCTTTGCATATAAATCAATGGGATAAATTATATTATTTTTGAAATTTTTGACCAATTAACTACTCTCAAAAGTGGCAAAATCTAAATGAAAGATAAAATTTTCATGGCTGAAATCTGTGATGCATTCTACAGCTTTGTTTGAGGCTTTGTTCAAAGACTAGTTTTCATTATACAGAGAAACAGAAGTCTAGTTTGGGTCACTATCTTAACATAATTCCAACAGTAAGTGCTCAACTTGAGCCAATTACTTTCATAGTGTTCTGTTGTTGTGACTTATCTTTGGTAACTGAGATTCAATCACAAGTATATAAACCAAATGTACCAATTGGTTTATCTTTAAAATACACAATTAGGATCAATTACAACTGGTTGTGAGCCATCCATTATAGGTGCTGGGAATCAAACTCAGGGCATCTGGAAGGATAGGGAGTGTTCTTAACCACCTGGGCATTTTTTCAGCCTCTACTGCCTTCATTTCTTAAGCCTAATTAATTTAACATTTTTTTCACTGGTCTTTTTCCTACTTCCTAATTCTCATTCCATAATTTGACTCCCTGTTTTTAAATAAGTGCACAGAGAGAGATGGTTATAATTTGTGTGTGTATGTTTATAAAGATGTATGCTAGTGTGTTTGCACATCAAAATAAATTTGTTTGTAGCTACATCAATTTAAGAGGGCCATGAAATGTCACAACTCCAGGAGAATGGATTAGACCTATTCCTCAGATTTTCTAAACACCCTTCTCCACTGACAGGGACTAGTAAGCTTTGGAGAAATGACTGATCTCAAGCAAGAACTGGAAGTGTAAAAATCCTGCAACTGAAGTGTGAAAAAAGAAAGGAAGGGAGGGATGGAGAGAGAAAGGGAAGGAAAGAAAGAGAAAAAATGAAAGAAAGAAAAAGAAAAAAGTAAAAAAGATGTCCGAAATATACAGAAGTATTTGACTGACATTGGACAAATTTGGGAGGTGTAGATATCCAAACAAATAATAAGGATGAAATACCACCCAATAAATTAAGTTTTAGTGTGTGAGTTAATAGTGACATAAACAGACAAGTGCAACAAGAAAAAAGATTCCTTTAAAATAAAACAAATAAATTTATATCAGAAAAATGACAGAATAATAAAATCAAGCCTGGAATCGTGGAAGGTGATGGTGCCATTTCTAACTCTTGCTTTCCATCACTTCTTGCAGCTTCCTAAGTCACTGGAATATTTCACTCCTATAGGATTATTTTTAGAATGTTAAGAACCTTTACATCATAATTTGGGCGTAGAAGAGTGATTAGCTCACAATACACTCAATGAATAGAAGTAATCTGAACTGCTTTTAAAAATGTCTTTGTTTTATTTTGATGATTACAATATTTCCCATTCCCTTTCATCTCTCTAAACCCTCCCATACACCCCTTCATAATCTCCTTCAAATGCACAGCTTCTTTTCATTAATTATTATTACATGAATATATGTATACATATGTATATTTTTAAATATAAATGCTTCCATCCATATGATGCTATTTGTATGTATGTTGACCTTTTGGCTTTGGACAACCAACTAATGTGCTCTTCCTTGGGGAAGATAATATCTCACCTCCCAGTCCTCCTCAGTTGTTTGCAATTCTCCATAGGGATGAGGTCTTGTTAGTTTTCAGCATGTGCTTTGGCATACCGATTGTTATCATCTTTGTTCAGCTCATGTATAAGCAGCCATATTGTTGGGGCTCTGTGGGTGCAGCACCTGCCATTACTAGGAGACACACTCTCACAAAAAACTCTTTGGTCTTCTAACCCTTACTGTCTTCCTGTTCTTCTTCTGCAACGTTTCCTTAGCCTTTGGTGTGGGAGCGTTTTGTAGATGTATCCATTGGGACTGGCCTCCACAACCCTGCATTTTGTTTGGTTGTTGTATTCTATAATTGTCTCTCTTGCAAAAGGTGAGGAATGAAGACTATGAATATCTATGAGTAAAGAAACAAACATCTACAGATTTTTGTTGGGGATTGTGCAAGTTTAGTAAATTAGCAACTATAGGTGTTCCTCCAATAATCATGACTTCACTAGCCTTTAGTATTTTTAGCTAAGTTTACAGTACCAGGTATGGTTTTATTTTTGTTGAAGAGGCCTTAAATCCAATTAGGAAACTGTTGGCCACCACAAAGGTATGTGTGCTCATACTGTACCTTTATCTTATCATGCTATGCTAGTAACTGATGTGGTTCATAGACATCATAACTCTATACAACTTTTGTTGACTCCCTCCTTTATATTTCCTTTGCGCAAAGATGACAGATATAATGGTCTGATTTAGTCATTTCCCAGTAAGTATAGACAGAAAAATATCACACTGCATACCATAGATATGTAATTATTTGTCAACTACAAATAAAATATTTTAACATGTGTATGTTTTGCATGTGCATGCACTCATGTTGCTGAGACTCTGTGGGTATGACTTCTGAAATTACTAAGAGACACAATAGTACAGAAAACTCTTTGATGTTCTAGTCTTTATAATCTTTCTGTAGATGCAAGTTCCCAAGTCTCTAAGTACCAGTGTATACATATCAAGGCCTGAGGTTGACACTAGCAATCCTCCATTCCTTACCACCTAATTTTTCAAGATAAGATCTCTCAGTTGAATGGCTTGCAGGTAGAACTAGTCAAGACATCTAGCTCCTTTGCTCTTGGGAGCCTTCCTTTCCACAATATAGTTTATGTGGGTTTATGGGATCCAAACTCTGTATTCTGGTAAATGGTAAACATTTATCCAATGAGCTTTCTTCTTCAAGCCTTAAAAAATATTGGAAGGATAGAAAAGAGTGTCAGTATTTAAGAGCATGCACTGCTCTTTCAGAGGACCAGTGTTCAGTTCCTAGCACCAGTGCATAGCAGCTCACAACTGCCTGTATCTTCAGCTCCTGGGGATCTGATGCCTTCTCCTGGACTCTGCCAGTACTCAGCACACATGTGGCATACATCCATATATATAAAATGAAAAATACATATATAAAATACATATAAAAAGAATGAATATTTTTAAAAAGAAAGAAAGTTTTATAGCATAGAAGTGCTGAATAAGAGTCAACTGAGTAGGAGAAGGAAAAAAAAGGCCAAGGAAGAATGTGCATGCTAATTTTGTATAAACTGTCCCATCACATATTCTTGATTTTTGGTATGATAATCATTATTCTGAGTAAGAAAACACTTCTGTCCTCACTGGCATGGTGGCACATTTATCATATACCTCTGGCATCCCATTTTTCTTTCACCACAATGATAGGGTGGTCCATGGTTTTTTGTTTTGCTTTGTTTTTCCCTGAAAGTTTGAGTAACTTCTCAAGAGGTACAAAGACAGCACCAGAACTCAGACTCATCACAATCTAATCTCAGAGTTTGCCTTGCCAATATACAGTGCCCCTGAAGGTTACCTTCTAGTCTTATCTTGCAAGATTAAATATATATATATTATATATAAAACAATCTTACATATATAAGATTGTTATGTAATAGTCTTGGCTCTCATGTTAATGTTCTGGCTTAAAATTCTTGAGCTGCACAGGAGCATTTTTAAGTTCTGAGATCAATAGTGGTTTTCCTTCATTTGATGGGACTTAATACTATAAACAGAAGTCATACCAATGAATGGGGCATGTCAGGTTGATTTCTAAGCACTGTGCAGATGGCTACTACATTAAGCCCTGAGGGCACTAACTGTAATATCTACAAGTAGATTCCAGGTTCACAAGAGCAGAATATATGTTCTCAGTTGTTCCTATCAAACTGTTATAATCACTGGGGTTGATACCAGGTACATAAAAAAAAAAGTGCTAGTTAAATGGTGACAGTAGAAGTAGATTTTTTTGTTGTTTCACTTAGTGGCAATCAGCACTGCTGTGTTAAGCTTAAACAAAAGCCTATACCTTTAACTTCCTTTGCTTTGAAAAACTGGAAATGACAAAAATCTCTTTGGATCATCATGAGACTCAAACAACAAAATAACACATAGGCCAGAACCTGCCACAAAATAAATTTTGGATGTCAGACTTATTTCTATACTTTACCATAACACCTTAAAGGTCTCAAATAAGTAACCAGTCAAGTCTTCAGCAAGTGTGGAATTGACAATCTAGAAACTAGACAGAGGGAGAGACCTAAGCAACAAGGGGATATCATTCTCCCTAAAGCAGATTCAATGTGTATAAGGGAAATGGATCAAATTGGTTGCTATTGGGAGAAATTAATAAAATCTAGTGACTTACTAAATGAACACAGGGGAAATCAGTTATTACAGAACATCCCCATGGAAGGTCAGAGCATCAGCGGCTAACCCCGGGAAATGGACTGGGTAAGAAGACCTCTCTCACCTATCCACTGCCTTTGGCACTTATTTTTCCAGATCCATCTCTCCCTCTTAAAATCATACGAAATGCTTAAATAGTTCAATTTTCACCCTTTACCAATACTTGGACTTTAGCTCAGTAATTTGTAGATTTCCTGATAACTCACAAAAATGTTTAGACTACACCATATCTATTTTTTTATATCTTGGTGCCTTTGTAAGAGCAACCATGTTGAAATACTTAGTGCATAAATGAATTCAGATAATGTTAAATTGGTTGAAATAAAATCTGATAATAACCATTTTTTAAAAGAATGTAGTATCTATCCCAAAGCTGGAAGCATTCTGAAAGCTGGCAAAATTCTCATTCACACTGCTATCTCAACCTACAATTCAACTAGATGCTAACCTTTACTCCAACTAATATCTCATTAATATTTGTGAAGAGACCAATATAAATGCCTCCTCTTCATCTTTTTTTCTTTTTCCAGTCCCTCTATGGTGTTTATCACTAAGGAGAGCATCCTAGCAGTGAGCACGATCTCAGCAGATTTTGTTTATCTAAATGTAGTCATAACCTCCTTCACTCAGACACACAGTCATCTTCCTGCCAACCTCCCTAGCCCTTACATTTGTGTAAAGATGCCTTAGCATTTTTATGGCTTTTATTTCCATTTTTCATCATATGCTACAGAAAAATTATATCCTCTGTCTAATTTTTTTTGAAAAGCTGATCGCCTGCCAGTTTTGGCAGAGAAAACTAAGAAATGGAGTCTGGCAACAAATCGGCACTAAACAAAAGACAAAACTTGAGGTCTGCAAAGTACTGGTGCTCTTCAACTTGTTATGTTGGGTGTGAAATTAGATCCTATCAATGTCACACTCACCCCCGGAGCAAATGTCCTCTTATGACAACTACATGCTGTGCTTCAAGGCAAATGATAGAATAAAATTTCCAACAATTGCATTTCTGGAGCAGGAACTCTCCGAAAGTATTAGCATAGCATTGATTGGCCGTTAGCTAATCTCCAAGTATCTCTGGGAACAAGTGCCCAAACTACCCTCAACAGCAAATATTGAATGAAAAAAAACAAGCCAAAGCCTTCCAGGGGTTAGCATGGCACAATCTACCACTTCTGAAAATTGGAGGCAACAACTCATATTATAATAGTAGGAATAAGAGACCATGTCTTTTGACTTTATTTCCTATCTTCTTTGCTTCATCAGTCTTGATTTTGATTCTACCATCATTTATTGGCCATCTATCAATTCCATACAAGAAGCTATTTTTAAAACTAAACGTTAAAGAAATACAAATGTGGCAGAGAAGGGGGTTCATGAGCAGATGGTAAAGCCAACAACAGACCTCAGAGAGTGATGAGTCACATGTTTGCATTCTCCCAAATTTCACATGATCAAAGTGTATCACCAGTGTCAGGATTTTAGGTTAGATAGTTTCATTTTTCAGGGATAATTAGACATATGACAGTGAACAATTTTTTTTTTAAAACTTTATTTATTTATTTGCCTTGGTGTTTGCCTGGAACTGGAACTACAGACAGTTGTTAGCTGCCATGTGGGTGCTGAGAATCGAACCCGGGTCCTCTGGAAGAGCAGAGGGTGCTCTTAACCGCTGAGCCATCTCTCCAGCCCCCAACAGTGAACAATTTTCTTCTTCCAAAAGAAGCCCCTAAAATGCATCATGTGAACAGTCAGCAAAAAGATGCCATTTATGAGGGAGAAAGCCCTTCAGACATTAATATATCTATACCTTTGGTTTTGCTTGTGTTATATAGTTGATGGCAAATTCTTGTTGCACCCCAGTGGCATAAGACACAGTGAGAAGCTGAAGAAGCTGCAACAGCAAGCAGCATCCAGTGGATGTGTGTATTTCTCAAACCTGAATCTCTTCCCCCATAGAGGGGAATCCAAGGCAGCACAACCAAGACCCAAAAGACAAGAGTTCTTACATCTTTGGATTTTCCAGAAATATAGTTTTTGGTTGGAAAGTGCTAAATTTAGAAAAATTTAGGATACTTTAAGTCCTAGCAAAAGCTTTCATGGTGATAAATGCCCTTACAATACTTTTTGGAAGTGGTGAATTGGACTCACATTAAGCTTCTAATAGAGTGGCCCAGGGAAGAAGAATAATGAAGAGAAACACTTGTAAAGAAAATGTGGCTAGAGAATGTCTACATGTTTGTGTGTGTGTGTGTGTGTGTGTGTGTGTGTGTGTGTGTGTGCAGAATTAGCAGCTGTAGGGTTCTGAACATCATCATGAAATCATAATTCTAAAAGAAATGCATTTTCGAAATATATCGCTAGAGATCATAAAAGAAAGTTTTAAAATTGTTCTTCTAAATCAAGTGAAGCAGATGTCTTTAGTAGAGGCCTCTTCTAGTCTCTAAGCACCTCTGGGAGGTGGGTATAAAGATGTAGTGTATCCACTGCTCAAAAATTGTCCTTTCCTTTAAACTCAACACTGCCATAAAATAAACTTTGTATTTACAGAGCTGCACTTTAGGGAAGACAAGTTGTCCAAAGCTACACCACAGCTCTTTCAGACCTGGTGCGATGCTTCTTCTACCTCATCACAGACACTGTTGTAGTAAAGACTTCTCAAATTTAGATACTGCTTCTCCCATTTTCATCTCTCTACTTCACCCAAAAGGAAAATGTTCTTATAATTGTGCGACTTTACAACAGCACCAGCTATGAACAAAAACAGAAGGCACCTTACATGATCATAGAAGAATTCAAAGCTCTTACATCCCTGAAGTCTTGCCCACTGATGGAAGAACCCTACCTGTCAGAATAACCCCAAGGAGATTTTTAATGTCCTTTAAACCCATACTTTGAAAAAAATAACATGAGCTCTCTGTCTCTCTGTCTCTCTGTCTCTCTGTCTCTCTGTCTCTCTGTCTCTCTCTCTCTCTCTCTCTCTCTCTCTCTCTCTGTGTGTGTGTGTGTGTGTAGTATTATGATATTAGATTTTCTGCTGGCATGCCTTGACCTCACCCTCTAATGTCTAAAATAATCACTAAGAGCATGGATTCATTTACTTTAATCATTGAATAATTCACTCACGTCCTAATTCTACCCAGGAAACAATTAATGAATGGTCCTACTTTTGTTTGGTTATTTTGTTGTTGTTGTTGCTGCTGTTGTTGCTGTTGTTGTTGAGACAAGGTCTCACACTGCAGCCCAGGTTGATCAGTACTACCATTCTCTTTTTAAAAACCTATTTATTTCATTTTTCAAATTATAATTATATAACTTCTGCCTTTCTTCCCTCCCTCCAAATGCTTCCATATATGCCTCCCTGCTCATTTTCAAATTCAT
This sequence comes from Sigmodon hispidus, assembly GCA_004025045.1. Taxonomy (NCBI): domain Eukaryota; kingdom Metazoa; phylum Chordata; class Mammalia; order Rodentia; family Cricetidae; genus Sigmodon; species Sigmodon hispidus. The sequence continues at coordinate 31,706 of PVIH01002619.1, read as the reverse complement.
AACCTCTTTTTTTATGAATTGATGTCATCCATATGCATGTGTGCATGCCAGTCTATATAATGTTATGTGTATGTATTTATGTATGTTTTCAGGCATGATGTAGGATAACCTAGGGCACTCTTTCCTGAGGAAGACAATTTTTCCCTCTCTTAGCATCTTTGGATGCCTTTAGTTCTGTCTAGGGTTGAAGTCTCCTAGGCTTTTCTCCTTCCTTGTTACCATATCTAGTGTGTTATTCTTATTCAGCTCATGTTTAGGCAATCATGTAGGCAAGAAATTATGGGTGCAGCATCTGACATTACTAGATGATACAGTTTAACTAGGGCTTGATATTAGTCTCCAATCCTCCCATGTCCCTAAAATGTCTATGTGTTTATGTGATGAAAACTCCAGTTTGGTTCTTCTCAAGAAGACCAGACTGTTTCTAGTTCTTCACTTCGAGATAACTGGTCTTTAATTTTACCCTTTATATTGAGAGGTACCCAATGTGTTTCATTGAACAAAACAGGCAGACATGTACAGGGACAGCATTGAGGTCCTAGAAATACATGCAATCCATCCTCCCCTCACACAAGTTCATAAGTTTGTGGAAATTTGCTAATATATATATGTATATATATATATATACATATATATATATGTTCAGTAAAGTACAAAAAGTTGAAGTAAAGAATCTATGTTTGTTCAGAACTTTGAAAATTAGATCCTTAAACTGGTTCACACATAGAATACATACTAGTACAAACTGGTTAAAGAGAACCTCTCAACACTTTCCTTAAAACCCTCTCTCCACCCCATGATACTTCCATATGCTGCCTGCTCCCTGTATTTCAGTCTATTTGTTAATCTCTGTATTCATCTTTTTTATTTTTTTTACTTCTTTATTTTTTCTTGCCTGTCATATGCACCAGAATTTGCACTTTTAAAGATAGAGAAATGATTTGTCTTTTTGCTTTGTTCCCATTACTTAAAATTCTCTAACAAACCAGTAACACTTGCTAGATAAAAGGATGATGCATGGATGAATGAAGTAAACTAAGAAAGACCTTGTCTGTTTTCCTGACTCACACATTTATTATTACTCAAGCTTCTAATTTAAACTAAACAATCATAAAATTAAAGCAAATTTCTCCAAAAGTTTATTATCAGTTCAAAGCTATATATATGAGAACTTTACTTTCCTCTTTATCAGAAGACATCCTCTGGGTAAAATGGTTTTAGTTATCAACTCAGGGCTCTTTGTACATTTGCCTAGTTGACCCAATAGTCACTTAAGTTCGCTCCCTACATCTTCTCACAAAAGATTATGATTTCTAACCTCTATCTCCACATTCTTCAAATGCCATCATATGGATAGCCCAGGGTTATCACTGAAAAGAAAGAGCAAATACTCTAGACCTCTTCACCAGCATGGAAGAAATGCTAGATGTAGTCTCAGTGGCCTTAAAGAGTGAGTACCCTTTCCCAAATAGTCATCGAGGACAGTCTTTGATCACCAAGCACCTGCTCATTTCCTTTCTCCACAGTTTCCATCAAGTCAGCTACAAAGCCCATTAGTGATGCAGTTTTGAGTTTGTCTGGATGAAGTGGCTAGTAATTAGTTCCTTTTGCATTTGGTAATTCTGTTAACACAACTCAGTAGGTGTCTTGTTAATTTGTTCATTACTAGGTGGATGAGAATGTGCATCTCTTCTGTGAATAACAATTATTCCTAAATGAGGTAATTTTACCAAGACAGTGAAATTTTCTCATTCTTCCCTGGTTTAAGAATATTACTGCGAAGAATGAACAGCTCCAAACAAAGCAAGCTGTGGGAGGTGGGGAATGGTGCTCTTCCATGGAAAGTGGTGGGAGGCAGCTGAATTATTTTTACACTCTCAAAAGGAAGTACACGTCAGAGTGCATAGGGCTTCAGAAGGAAGAGATTGGACACTTCCAGTGGAGTGACTTCTGCTTCTGGCTCAGGTAACTCTGGATCTATGGGTTCTATTTGCAGGATTAAAGGGGATGTCACCAAGGGGACGTAAGAAGAAAGAACAGTTACTACATCATCATCATCATGGGAACTTGGTCCATGGAGTCTTATACTAATGGACACAAATCCTAAACATCTTCTTAAAAAACTGTCAGATAACAGTCCTATCTTCTGCTTTTTTTCCATCTGAATCAGAGTAGCTACATTAATTTTTATTTTTCACTTAGATGAATTTTTACAGCATGAAAATTCCCCTGGTGTCTTTAGCAACTTCATGAGTTAGCTCGTCTATGAAATAGATTAGAAACATCCCCAAAGAACTCAGGGGAAAAAAATCATAGAAAATGGAGAATATTCTTCTTATATTTTTATATTTCAATGCTACATGTTCCTTCAATCCAGAAAACACACATACAGGCTTCCGTTTATTCCTAGATAATACTACTCTACTATCTATGTTCATAATATATTCTCTGAACAAAAGTCCCACGGGAAATTGATTTATGCCCTCCAGTCAATGGAGTTGATTTTCAATGTCAAATTAAGGGACTCTGGCTGCCCATACATGGGGTGGTAGATCCTGAGAGCTTTTGTCATTCTACTCTGTTCTTATTCCCAATGCCACAGGAAAGGTTAACCTACTGAAAAGCCTTCATAAATACTTTCAAGGTCCCAGAGAAGCTGATGAAATCTGATTGTCTCCATCCCTAGAACTACAGAAAATGGGTTATCCTATTCACAAGCCTTCATGACTCCTTACAACATCTCAGAGAAGTGGAGAAGGTATGACTGCCTCCAGCTACAGAAGAGGTAATGAGTCAGGGCATCCCACCTGTTTTGTGCCTGTCGTCCTCCCCTTCAGCTACTCCAGGGTAACACCCCCTATAGCAATGGCAACAGCCCTCCACGTTAGCTAGCACTCAATTTATTCTTAGAGAACTTAAGAGTTTTTGCTTAACTCGACATTGTGTTTTGTCTCACATAAAAGAATAGCCTTACAGAAATCTGATTTTCTAGTGGTTAAATCATTTGTTTGAGCTATTGGGAAGGTATAAAAGACATCATGCACTGAATATTCCATTTAGCATAGATTGCTGAGAGATTAACAGAGGATCTGGTATATAGAAATTATACAATTGCTACTCACAAATGGTATTTTTAAAAAAGAAACATCCATTAGCAACTAAAAGTTCTCAGGTCCTCAACTATCCCAACTATTTTACATACTTTTAAAAGCTCTTACCCCACACCTCCAATAACCACAAGAAACAGAACTCTTCTTGTCTAGTTTAAGAATCAGAATACTGAAAAACAGAAATTCACTAACATTGTACCTCTGTTACAATGCAATGCAGTGCAATGCAGGCTTTCACCTTCTAGTATCAATCATATTTGGAGGTTAGGATTTGAGTCATATACTTACTAGTATCTCTCACAGTGTCAAGCAAGAAGGCTTTTGTCTAATAAGTGTAGTATCACATCAGGGATAAGAATTGGAAATTTTGAGCACAACAGCATGCATTCAAATCCCAACTGTGTAACATTCCCTACCACATTCAAGGCTCCATTTACTATTCATACAATGGATATAATCACTGAATCACCACTAAAGGCTTGGAGTTTCCTGCTTAGCACAGAGACTACTCTCTAGAAAGGACTCAGTAACAACTAGGTTATCAACCACATAGATCAATGGCTAACCTGAAGCATCACAGTAGACGAGCAGGAGATATTTGAGGTGATGTGAAATAATGCTATGCATAAATTTTTAAAGCATGGACTTCTTCTGTTTTATTATTTCTTTCTCAGATCAAGCTAGGAACAAATTCCCACTCATTCATTCAAGTATTCACACAGCATGCTTGGCAGCTCAAATATCTTGGTTGTCTGTTCACACCTTAAGAGCAATAGAAGGAACATTGAGCAGGAGGTGTCTTATTCCACAAGGCACTGCTAAAAGCAGGACTGAAATAATCTGCACTTTTTCAATCTGAAACCTGATGGACAGGCTCCTTGGCTTAAATGGGAAATGGGGACGCATAAGGGGGAAAGCTAGACTCCTAGTTGAAGTCTTTACAATGCCATACACCACAGATGCAGGAAATCTGCTGAGCCCAATGAAATGGGGACACCTGAGTTAAAGACAGGCTCTGGGAGACATCAACTCAGAATGTTTTCTATGCTGGATTTGAGCCAAGTCCATGAGAAATTCTGCTGTCATTTCTTTTCACAGCCACTGGCAAACAAGTGTAAAATCTAGCAAGCTGAAGAGACAGTCATGGTGGCAGGGACTTAACAGCAGAGTTAAGTAGATGAGACAGAAATGTGCTGCAGAACCCAAGAGACTTGAAATATGGAAGGCAGTGAGCAGAGGCTGATCTTCTTAGAGGCCTGAAACAGACATGGCACTTCCTTCCAATGAGAGAAGTAAGCAGAGCTAGGCACTCTGAGTGGGATGGAAGCCACGTGGATTTGCTGAACGCATTTCTCTTGGGTTCCTTCCCACTTTACCATCCCGGAAGCCTGCAGCTGGGCCTGAATATAAACTCTACTTCTTCAGAGGAGCATATGTAGAATGTAACAAATTAATGCTAACACATTCATTCAATTTCTATTTATTGACATGTCATTTTTCATTTTGACGTTTTTATCCCCAAAAGGGCTGTTGCATCAGACATGGAAGAAGAACATCAACAAAGCAGAGTATCTTTATGATGCTTTTTGGTTAACTCAATAGCTCTTCCAAGACCAAATGTTATAAGGAGAGCTTTACCCAGATGGGTTCAGAGACAATGTGGTCCACCACAAAAGCCTGTTCTCATGGTACATGGCATCTGGTCCTATTGGGTGGCAGTGGCAGGGAGGGGTGGTCTTTGTGGTAGGTGAGAAGATTTCTTTTGCAAATCCACCATATGACACAGTCTTAAAGAAAATCATCTGTCTTTGCCAAGATTCGACCAAACTTCAAAGGAATTTGGATTTCCTTACTATGGATCTAAAGACCTCCAAAGAAGGAAGCTCAGATTTAGAAACAAGAGCAGAAAAGCCAACTAACACTTCCTAAAGGCTTCAGTCAGATAAGACCTCAGTGCTTAGAGATGCTGTCAACTGACCAGTGGTGACTATTAATGCCCACACCACAAAATATCCCTTTCAGAAAATTGTGTTAATTTCTCTAGGTTTTGCAGTTGAATAAACTGGAGCACACAGAGAAGATGAATAGGTTTGCCCGGGGCTCTTCAGTGACTCATCCTCAACCTAAGAATTACAACTCTGAGTTCCCAGCTTGCAGCTCTGAGCTCACACCTTCAGGATGAGTCTTCTTAGATCTACCAGACAATGGCTTCAAAGTATTTATGGCAATTAGAGTAGGAACACTGTCTCCTGTTAGGACACACCTACCAGATTCTTCTTTTGGACCTGGTCACGGTTGTTGCCAGTGAGCACAGAGCAAGCAGGAGGCAGAATTTAGTGCTTGAAGTCTTCCAATCTCTAGGCAGACTTCTTAATGGCAGAAATCAGGCCTTATAAGGAGAAAAGTTGGAGATGAGAATTCTCTCTCTGGCCTAACTTGGAAGGAAAAAAGTTAGGGTGTGGGGGAACAGAGAACTAGGCATCACAACTGCTTGTTCCTTAACTTGAAACTGACATTAACTCAATTTAACTAATGTTATGCCATAACATCATTCTGATATGATAACCCACAGTCCCCGAGTTAATTCTTTTTCTTCCTTGCAAATGTACACTATATATTACGAAGCACTTAAGCAGATAAAAATAGAGCTCAGAGATTTCTGCTTCATTTGCTGCCCTCTGCCAGGTAGATAATGGCAAAGACATTCACAGAGATTTCCCTGTATTCTAGACGAGTTAGGTTCCAAAGGATGAGGCAGAGATAGTCACAAACAATATTTCAAATCTAGCACCAGCCTTCACATAGGTTAAAATAAATTCCATTATAAAGAAAGGTAATCATCAGCTAGTGATGTAGCTGAAAAAAAATTCTCCTTTTGTTTTGTACTGGGTATGGGGAATAGGAGGGTAGACGCTCCCTTCCACAAATAAAAATGAAAACTGCACTCATTGTTCAGGTTCTGTTCCAAAAAGACCTTATTCACACCCCGATTTTTTACCTAGTCAATTATTCTTTCAAGTCACAGGCCAGTGAGCTCTGACTTTTCCAGCAAGAGCCATGCTTCTGATATTCTGGAGAGCATCCGCAGTTCTTTTCCATCTGTGAATACAGCCCAAGTGCAAAGCCTAGGAGCATTCCTCAGGGGTGATGCTGGAGCTGGTGTGAGGCTGAACTATCACATCCTCCTCTTTCAAAGGGTTCTTTACTATTTGCGGGCTGGTTGGGTTCTTCCTAGGAACTGGAATTTGCATAGAGTGTCTTCCCACCTCTTTTGCAGGACTCTGGGTTGTTACAATAGGAAGCGAGAGTTCATGTTACACCACAAAGAAAGGACTGTTTCTTTATCCAGCTTTAACTTCTCACCTTTATTTTCATGCCTGTTTCCTCCAATACAGAACTCTTCTTTGTGACCATTTACTCCAACTCTCTAAATTTTGCTTCTATTATTTTAAAATACACTAACCAAGTTTAAACATTATAGTTAAACTTTTTTCAAGACATATAAGCAGTAATGAGAAGGTTAAATTTGATATTCACTAAAAACAATTGGAGAAGAAAGAAATTCATGACTCAACTCTGGCTATCCTCCAGGACCACTTCATATTTTGAGCTTTTTGCAACCGGGTGGATGCTTTCTGCTCCAAGTCTGCAGAACCACCCATCCAGCCCTCCACAATAATAGCCAAGCAAAACTTTATCAAAGGGAGAAACCAGAAGACATCACAGATGATGCTGCTGGCACTTCAGCAGCCAGGTTACCTTTGTTCTGATGCCATTCTGTCAGGCTTAACAAGCAGATATTAAGAAAAGTTTATAGCACATCTAAATGAAAGGTTGTCAGTGGAGAGCTGCCAGTGGGCACCACACATCCCAGCTGGTGGCAGACAATCCTGAAATGGCTGAAAGCAGCAGAAGTTTGATATGGGAGCAGTGGCTTACTTCCCCCCACCCCCAAGCATGGCTTAATCATCTGGCACCCAAGAGTCTGCAGTACACGCTGGAGAGACACAGCCTTTGGGAGTCTCTGGGTGTGAATCTCATCACTAGATTAGATATAAATGATTGATTTGCAGAAATTGTTTCCTTGATGGGTCCTGACCTAGAGTGATGTTTCACATTCAGAACCTGCTTACCTAAGCGTGGAACGGCCACAACAAATCAAGGAAGGATTTCACGGAGGAGATTAGTAATGTGACTTAAAGCTTGAGAAAGGAGGAACCCAAACACTCATACAAGTCAGGGCACCCTGTGAAAGAGCAATGTAAAGTTATGTGGTTAGGCTGCGGTATGTAGGGCAAGCCGGTAGAACTCTTTTATCAATCTGCAGTGACACTAAATTCTTCCTGAGTTCACATTCCTTTCAAGTGAGTGACTTCTTTTTAATGTGTATGAGTCAAGATGCCTTAGAAAGGCTATGTGTCCCTAATGCACCAAAGCAATGTTTCAAGCTCCATGTTATGCACCCATTCATTTCTTTGTTTCACTGCAAGTTAAAGTCAATTAGATAACAATTGCTATATTTGCTTCTAAAACAAATAGCCTCTAAATATATACTTGCCTCTCCTCTTTCAGCTATCAGCTATCTATCTTTTATAACCAAGGCTAATAATGTTTGGGTTTGGGTTTTTTTTATTTTTATTTTTTTGAAAACGTAGAGGTGGAAATTGCAGGCATCTTCTTCACAAAGCACTGGAAGCCTCATCCACATAATACTAACAGTGAGTGAGTACATGTGAAGAAGCAGGTCTTTCTGACTTGGATCATGAGCATATCTTCTTTTATTGAGGGAAAATGCAGAACATAAAATTAACCACTGGAAGTAAACAGTTCGGTAGCTTTTAGTAATCACAGTGTTTTATAACCTGTGTCTCCACTGTAGTTCCAAAAGCTGTTGAGTTGTTCTAAAAGGGAACCCCATACACATCAGGCAATTTACTCCCTGATCCCCCGCACCCCCTCCCATTGTCTTCTTAGACCAGCTACAGGCACCAGCATACTCAAGAACAGTGCTCCCACAAGCTTTGTTGTGGTGGATTCAGTATTGCTATTCCCAGTGGACCCCTCCCCACACAGTCATATTGGGTTAGGGGTTTTCTCATGGTCCAACCACAATTAAGATCTTGGGTCTAGACACAAATGCTCCAAAAGACAAGGTCTCCACCACTTCAGGATTGCATTACACTGATCAAAGCCACCACATCATGAGCCAAGCTTTCCACAGTCTTTCAAGACAATTGTCATTATTCCTTTCTGTGGCTGCTGAGATTTTTCTTTGAAGCCAAATGATAAACCTAAAGTTCATTTTCCTGAGACTTGCTTAAAAGGTCCATTGGATAGGTAATAAATACAGGTGACCACATTGGGTTAAATGCTCTTCTGGCCAAAAGATTTGTATCTACAGAGAGATTTATAATCACATACCCCAAGTTTGGAGCCCAGGCTGCCATGCTCCTCGGGGATTTTATACACATGCAAACTCACTTTCATAATAATCCGTCTATTTTTAGTTGCACAGAACTTTTTAAAGAGGTTTCTCTTGGAAAGTTTGAAGGCTTTAAGCAGTTATTTTTGTGAATCTTAAGGAAGAAGGCCTAGCTTTTCCACCTCAGAAATGCCAATTTTTTTCCTTTTTAATATCTGACTCAAATAGTCAGATTGTAACATACCCTAATTCCTTCTTTTATGCTTTGTCTTTTTTCAAGCAAGCAGTTACACTGATCCCAAAAGAAAATAAATCATTTAAGAATATTTCCCCTATATACTGTAAAAAAAATGTCTAATAAGGTTCATTTACATTGTTACCGGAGGCCATGGGAGTTATGCAAAGTACATTGCATAATTCCTCCAGGCTGTTAGTAGGTATATTTCCTGCATGTGTAAAGAGAGGAGAATTTTCAAAGAGATCAGGTTGCCAAATGAAAAAGTAAAAGATAGGGGAAACATATAAAAATGTTAATTATAATGAAATGGAGAGTTTGTCTCTGTCCTTTTTATTTATATTTCTATTTAAAAATCTTTAGGTATTTTTAGTGTAATTTTTGCAAACATCATCAGTAAGTGGTACTGATGAGATCTGATGTCCCTTAAACTGGCCTAAGTGTGTGGACTCCATAAGAATGTTCCACTCTGAGTTCTTCCAATTGTAATCTGAAATTACCATTATTACATTTTTAAAACAATGTCAAGAAATCCAGCAGTGAGGATCCTTGATGTTGGGGCTAATTGACAGTTCAGTCACTCAACAGTTGTTTTTGGCATTTTATTCTTTCTTTTGATTCTCAAAAACAGTTTTGGTATGTGGAGATGTATAACAGTCTATTTCCATCCAGAAAATATCACCAATTCTCTAGCAATTATGAAAAGAGGTTATTCATTCAGTTCAAGGTTTAATGAACTCAAGACCATATTAAGAACCTACCTAGGAAAATGACGGAACTGTAATAAACTGGATATTTCACTCTTCTAGAGGTAGCAAATTTGAAGTCTCCTGTTGCAAGTTCAATATTTACATATGTAAATATGAGAACAAATGTAATCATGCTGGCTATCACATGTATCCATAACTCTAACCTGAATGCTCATATGCCCACGTCTCAATGAACATAGTAGAACCCTAAGACAATAAAAAAAGAAAATGGGCATTAATCCATTTATTCAATAATCAATCTTTCACTTGATGGTAGAACTATAGTAATTTATTATGTCAAAGAAAATGTTCTTGTTAGCACTAGAGTGTAGAGAGCTGCCTGCTGCTGCACTCTAGAGATGGTGCTGATTTCCGGCCTCCACCCACCCCCCTGTGGGTGAGTGCTCTCTTTTGATAAACAACTCCTTATTTGGCTTGAGCCTGGGGCGTGGTTTGCTGTTGTGTATGTGGACCTATGAGCTGTGCCCACATGGCTTATTGGGATTGGATGCCCTGAGAGTTTC